>OZ023270.1:89868177-90468177 GCA_964006375.1 Tillus elongatus | reverse complement strand
TGAAATTAAAAGAAAATACCCAAAACATCGACAACTGACGACTACAAATGAAAATCGACAACAAACGGACGAAAATAATAATAATATTATTGGAAAATATCAAACTGACAGTGACAGGACAGAAAAACATAGACATAAGTAGGTAGGTAACTCTCTCTGAAGCTTAAGAAGGCATATCCAAGGTATCGATACTAATAAAATATCTCTAAGAAAGTATCGATGCCAAAAGTTCATTGATTGTTGTTGCCTTTACTTGGTGAAACTTGTCCATACTGCATACAGACTTGGAGAATACTTATCTGGCTTCACTGTTGGTTTTTAGTGGTGAAGGACGTAGCTAGCGTGTGAGCTAACTGGAGCAAGTGGCCCTTCGAATTCTGGAAGTTCTAGGATGTTCTTCAATGCTTCTGTGACTATAGTTTCGCTGCTTGACAGCATTTTCAGACAGATTAAAATTGAATTAGTACGAAATCATGACAACTACAAATAAATATCTGTTGATATGTTATGATATTTATTTGTAGTTGTCATGATTTCGTACTAATTCAATTTTAATCTGTCTGAAAATGCTGTTGATATGTTATATTTATTTGTAGTTGTCATGATTTCGTACTAATTCAATTTTAATCTGTCTGAAAATGCTGTCAAGCAGCGAAACTATAGTCACAGAAGCATTGAAGAACATCCTAGAACTTCCAGAATTCGAAGGGCCACTTGCTCCAGTTAGCTCACGCGCTAGCTACGTCCTTCACCACTAAAAACCAACAGTGAAGCCAGAGAAGTATTCTCCAAGTCTGTATGCAGGATGCCAAAAGTACTAGGTATTGCTGCAAAAGTATCGATACTGTGATGGCATCGATGTATCATTCGTGTCCCTAAACACTGGTCGAACTTGGAAAATGCACAATATACATACAAAATAACCGGTCAAAGGGGAATTGAGCGCCAATGGACTGAACTGTCAATTGATTTAGTAACTTTAGGGTCCCTAGTCTAGTGTTTTTTTTGGTTACTTTTTGACTGCCAACTCATAAAATAATATTCCACTAAGAGCGAGACAAAATCCGGTCACGTGGGGTTCGGGAATTAATGAAAGCCCTGTAGAACTTACATTATGGAATGTAATAACAATAGTAGTAATAGAGGAAAAATAAACGTAATAAATAATTATAGTACTTTACATATATGCGATAAAGTCCATATGTACCATAAAATAATATTGAAAAAAAAATAATCATGGTCAATGGTTTAAAATATTAACAAATAAAGACACTTGCAAATGTGTGTAACCTATGGACCTTTACATAGCATGTACGAACAATGGATTGAACTAAATCTAAGTAAAAAGTGGTAATATAAATAAAAGTCAACCTCAATTAATTATTATAGGCTATACACTAAAAAAGGCAAAACAAAATATGACATTTCAATATTCTTCACAATCTTCTAAAACGTATTTATCCTTCAACACTTTTTTTTAAAACATGTTTTAGCTACCTATAAATTTTGATTCATACTTCTAAAACTGAATAACCTAGATATAACTACAAATAACTGATTCTTAGTAGGTAGATATTTTTTCCAAAAATTATATCTTAGAATGTAGAAGAAATGTTGGAAGATTAAAAAAAATTACAGTTCAGTGGTCATATTGCTAGTGAGAGCCTGAACACGTTTTGCATTACAGCTTTTGCACAAAACATGTCCGTCCAATGGGTAACATCCTCTTCCTTCGGCTTCAGACGACAGTACCAATCCACAGTCCTATAAAACAAATTAACATATGTATATTTTAAAACATAAAAAGCATCTACTTATTTTGAATGCACATGATCTAAAATTTATAATCCAGATCCCGAAAACACCTTCAGATGTGAGTTCTAATTATGAAATTTTCCTGCCACTGTTAGGACATAGATGTCATAACATGTTTTATTGCCAATATTGTACAGGGCATTCATTAATTCCCGAACCCCACGTGACCGCTTAAGTTAGGCAACCCGGCATACTCGGTTGTACAACCTGAATTAATGAAATCCCTAAGATGCCAGTGTTGTCTCATATTTTCATATTTCCTTTGGGGTTTTATAAAAAATATAAAAATTATAATAAGTTGAAACAGTAAATGTCTTAAATGTATTTATTATTTAGTATTTTTAACAGCAAGTCTGTTCATGTATGGTTTACTATTGATTGTTAAAAAAATAAATTAAAAACATAATAAAATATTACTTTTATATTGTATAGATATCAAAATTTTGTAATGTATGTAAACAAATTAAGGTCTGATTATTTAAACTTCTAATTTACGGTTTTAGGAATATGTATTGTGTAACATGTAACAAATATGTACCTGTTTGGGCAGATTATCGACGAACAGATTTGGTAGGGCTTCGTTCCATGCGATGTCGAATATCGTCAACAACATAACCTTAACATAGCTACACTTTTAACTTACATAAAAACGCAATGAAAATGCTTAGTTTTGATAAAAACTGTTTATTTTTATTGTCCAACAGATAGAAAATTATGTGAAGAAGGTAAACACTGGTTGAACTTGGAAAATGCACAATATACATACAAAGTAACCATCAAAAGGGAATTGAGCGCCAATGGACTGAACTGTCAATTGATTTAGTAACCTTAGGGTCCCTAATCTACTGTTTTTTTTTTGGTTACTTTTTGACTGCCAACTCACAAAATCATATTCCACTAAGAGAGAGAGACAGAATCTGGTCACGTGGGGTTCGGGAATTAATGAAAGCCCTGTATTTTTGTATTTATTTATTCAGATTATACGAGGGCAGGTCAATAAGTCCGTGACTTCTTTTTAATAAAACCCAGGTTTTTTGACAAAAAATCATTTTATTTCTCAACATAGTCTCCTTTGAGGTCTATACACTTCGTCCAATGTTTCTCCAATTTTGTTATCCCTTCCAAAAAAATAAGATTTGTCGAGGTCCTCAAAATAGGTATTTGTTTGTGAGATGATTTCATCATTGGAGTCAAATCTATTTCCGATGAGCCATTTCTTTAAGTTTGGAAACAAGAAATAGTCACTCTGGGCTAAATCCAGAGAATAGGGCGTCCCTATTGCGGTTGAATAAGGCCAAACACTCCTTCGAAGTTGTCACACGATTGCTTTGTGGTCGATTATGAGCAAACACGGCACCCATCTTGCTGATAGCTTTCTCATACCCAAGTGATGATGCAAAATCGAAACCACTGAGCCATGTGATATGCCCATGGCTTCTACAATCTCCCATACTTTCAATCTCTGATCCACCGACACCATATCGTGAATTTTTTCAATTGTTTCGGATGTAGCGACCTAAACTGGGCGTCCAGAACGTTCGGCGTCATTTGTGCTTGTACAGCCGCAACGAAATTCAGTAAACCACTTTTTCACCATGGAAATTGATGGTGCAGAGTCCCCATAGTATTTATCAAGCTTAGCCTTGGTTTGAGTGATCTTTTTTTTTGCCGCAAAAATAATGTTTGATGAGCGCACGAAATTCACTTTTTTCCATTTTCGTTATAACTCAAGAAGTTGTCTGCTTTCAATGGTTATCTAACACAAACTAAATGACGCAGCCTGTTCAAAATTTAACAGGAGTCAAGTGACAGATGCTTGTTCACAGGAGCAGTGTTGCCCTTCCTGTGAAAAGGCGGGAAATTTAAAAAGTTGTTAATGTTACAGTATGTACTGAAAAAGTGAAAGGAGAACGCTGGGATCGAACCCGGTACCCTTCGGTTCAGAGGCACAAATTCTTACCACTGAACCACCAAAGCTCTCAACTTTAAAGTCAACTTTGTAATAGAGGGCATGTACTACCCCGAGTTGACCTTATAAAATAAGCTAAAAGAAAGCTTCTAAATAATGTTTCGACCTACCTCACACTTGTAACATTGTATATGAAAGCTATGATCCATGGCAACCACTCTAACAGTTTCTTCTTCGCCAGGTTCCGGCATGATCGGCTGTTGACATACCCAACAACGGGGGGCAAATTTCCTTCGAACAAAAGAAAAATACATTTCAACATTTGTCTATGAGCTAGTACAATCACATTGACTGTCTGAGTTTTACATTTTTTTTAAAGCCAAACGGGAAAGCATTTGATCAAGTGTATAAAACAATAAAGGTCAGTTTGCATTTGTAGGAAGGTGTCAAGATTCAAAAGGCATATCAAATACAATAATCTAAGTATACGCCCAGGCGTACGCTGATGATGGGCTGATCTTAGTCACCGGCAAATTCCTCGGCGTCGTCTGTGAGTGCATGCAAGCTGCCTGTAGCATAATCGGAAGGTGATGTGGTGAGCTGGGTCTCTCCGTAAACGCGGCGAAGACGGAGATGATCCTATTTACCAAGAAGAAGAAGGTAGAGGGGTTTAGGGCGCCCGTGATGTTTGGAAAACCTTTAGCTTTAGGACGGGAGGTCAAATATCTGGGGGTGATCCTGGACTCCAAACTAACATGGGGGTCGCATATAAAACGGGTTGTAAGGAGGGGAGAAGCGACCCTCTGGCAGCTGCGTTGAGTGATAGAGAGGACCTGGGAAGTTAATCCTCAGATCCTTCACTGGATCTACAATGCGATCTTCAGGCTGATAATCCTTTATGGGGCGTTGGTCTGGTGGTGCGGTGTGAACCAAACTACCAGCAGGAAGTTGGCCAAACTCCAAAGGCTGGCAATCCTGGGTATCACAGGCGCTATGAGGACGACACCCTCAGCTGCGCTAGAGGTCCTGTTGATGCTGCCACCGCTTCTCATCTGTCAGGAGCGAGGCGATCGGGTCGCATCTCAGAATGCAAGACGCAGGAAACTGGTGCGTAGAGGGAGCAGTAATAGCAAGAATCGCCAAGGAGGTGGAAAAGGAAATTCCTATTTCCGCCATAAAGGTGTGGGATGCCGAGGATAATATTAGGTTGACTAGGCCATACACCGTCAGGATCCCCAGTAGCGATCAGTGGAGGGAAAATGAGGTTGAATTCCAGCCCGCAAGCTTGGTCTGTTTCACCGACGGATCGCGGCTGGAGGACCAACAATCCTCCGGGACAGGAATATACATCGAGGCCCTAGGGGTGCGCGAGAGCTATGCTCTTGGCGCATATACCACGGCATTCGAAACAGACGTGTAGGTTATCCTGTCTGTGGCCAATAGACAGGATGTGAAGAGGAGTCCCGAAAAATGTGTGTACATCTGCTCGGATAGCCAGGCAGTCCTCTGGGCAGTTTGCGCGGCCAGAATCAGGTCTACACTGGCTCAGGAGTGCGCTGACGCCCTTAAAGGACTAGCCAGGACAAAAGAGGTACAACTAGTGTGGGTTCCGGAACACTGTGGCGTAGCGGGGATAAGGTGGCGAATAATCTCGCAAGGCTTGGTTCTTGGCAGCCGTTCTGTGGCCCGGAGCGGGCGATAAGTATAAGTAGGAAAACAGTCTCTGTCGCCTTAGACAGGTGGACCGAGGAAGCAATGAAGAGGCACTGGGGGTCGGTTGGTGACTGCAGGCAGCAAGGGACTTCGTGGAGGGGCCGGACAGAGATAAAGCTGTCTGGCTACTTGGAAAGAGTCGACCTACGCTTCGCTGCATCCTTGGGGTGCTAACAAGCCACTGTGCCCTTAGAAGACACCTCACATTGATAGGCGTCGTAGAGAGGGATCCCATTTGCCAGGAATGCGGCGAGGATGAGGAAACGTCCTACCACTACCTGTGCGAATGCGAGGCTTTTGGGAGTCTTTAAGCAGAATTGTTCGGATCGAGGACTCTGCTACAGAGGAATCAAGTAAGTACCGTCCAATTGAAGACCGTCACGGCCTTCATCTCGAGGTCGAGCGGTTTGGCGATTGAACCGAGGAGGAGTAGAGCATGGTTGCTGGGGTTGGCACAAAGGGCCCATTGTGGCCTACTTGCTTGGCGTTGGCCTCCCCACCACTGCTACTACTACTACTACATCATCTAAGTAATCTAAATCCACTGTCCCACTTCTCTAATCCGAATCAGAATGCCCCATCCGTTCTCTCTATCGGAAGCGATATTCAGCGCCTCTATTTTGATGTTGACAACGAACTGTCAAACCTTTGGCGCTATTATTCAGAATAGTGAATTTAAATACTACACATTCAACATTTCTAAATGCTCTGAACACCGATTAGACATTTTTGAGCAATGTTACTGGGACAAATCAAATTTCTTTAACGCAACGTTTATATTTTAAAAGGATTCATTGCATTTAGTGTTGCTGAATGCTAACTACATATTTAACGGTTTTAAACAATGTTATCGAATGAAATCAAATTCCATATGAAATAAAAGTTATCAAAAATATATGGAATGATGAGTTACTACATACAGACTTGGAGACTACTTCTCTGACTTCACTGTTGGGGGTTTCGTTTCTGTAGGTGAAGGGCGTAGCCAGCGCGTAAGCTAACTGGAGCAAGAGGCACTTATGAATTCTAGATGTTCTCCGATGTTCTGCAACGTTTCTGTGACTAGTTTCACTGCTTGACAGCACTGTCAGACAGATAAAAACTGTCGTGCAGCGAAACTAGTCACAGAAACGTTGAAGAACATCCGAGAACATCTAGAATTCATAAGGGCCTCCTGCTCCAGTTAGCTTACGTGCTGGCTACGCCCTTCACCTACAGAAACGAACCCCAACAGTGAAGCCAGAGAAGTAGTCTCCAAGTCTGTATGTAGTATGGATCAGTATCACCAAGTAAGGGCAACAACAATATATGGAATCATGATTTATCAAACATAAGTAAATGTAACTTACTTATGAAAATCTTCGATGCAATGCACTTGGTTGGTGGCGTCGACAGTAAAAGGTATTCCATCTAGACTCTTACCGCACACCACACAACAGAAACAAGCCGGATGATATGGTTTACCAGTTGCTCTAAGGATTCTGTCTAGGATCGGTTTCTGACATACACAACACTTCTCCAAGGTATTCTGTTGAAAAAAGGAAAACAAGATTATTAGTTTATCAAGTTGTATGGCTTTTTTTCTTCTCAATACAATAGCTTCCTCAGACATAGACTAGGTATAATGTGGATCCCAGAAGCTTTTATACCTACATACCATAAATTAGTACTCTCACACTTAAGGTTACTCTGTATTTTAACATAGTGATTGCAGAAGAAACCTGAGCTTTACGGGGAGGTATTTGAAAAGTTCTTTGCCTACTATGAAAGCATAATAGTGCCATATCTCAGTTCTTCTTTAAATCTAGTTTCAATAGTTTTTTTAGTTTGCTCAACATGTAAGTCGAGATGTATTCCCATTGCAATTATAAACATAGACTGGTTTCACTCTAATTAGAGCTCGTCAGTGCGCTATACTCATCACAGTGAGAACCCAGCTATAAAGTATTACGGCTATGGTACCCAGCCTCCTAGTACATTGTTAGATGTACGACAGGGTCGCCATCTCGGTGTGAAACCAGGTAATATCTTGTCACGACAGCTCTAGTTAACCCAAAATATTATAGATAGAGACTGTGTACAACCAACTAACAATTTTGTAAATTTGCAGCCCTGGTCAATTTCTTCCCTAATACAGAGACAATGTATGTAAGGCTAGATGTATTCTCATCGCATCAGAAACGCTGACTGGTTTGGCTCTAATTGGAGCTGGTCAGTGCGCTATACTAATTACAGTGTGAACACACCTATAAAGTAATACGGCTATGGTAGCCAGTCGTCTAGAACATAGTGAGATGTACGACAGGGTCGCCATCTCAGTGCGGAACCAGGTAGTATGTTGTTACGACAGCTCTAGTTAACACAAAATGTTATAGATTGAGACTGTGTACAACCAACTAACAATTTTGTAACTTGTCAGTCCATTTCTTCCCTAATACAGAGACAATGTATCTAAGGCTAGATGTACTATCATCGCAATTAGAAACGCAGAAAGGTTTAGTCCTAATTAGAACTCGTCAGTGCGCTATACTAATCACAGCGAGAACACACCTATAAAAAACTTATATTTGCCCAACATATTATTTTTTTATTTTTTATTTATTTATTCAACGGATCAACCATTTACAATAATAATAAGAACATCTAAAACTACATTAGTCTTAAATAACCTATCTGAATATGAGAACATAACAAAAAAGCAAAACATAACCTGTACACTGTATGTATGACAATTCAATCAATAACACCTCTTAAAATGCCTCTAATTGATTGGTCAGAATCATTAAACATATCCAAGAGCTCCGAATACTCATTTGCAGCTCTCGCCACTCTCGACATTGGACTGAAAAACCATAATTGGTTTGATGGAAGGGAACCACGAAAACCTCCCTTGCTCTCGTGCAGTCCGGAATCCTTAGTGAGACTAACTCAAGCAAAGAAGGACTATCAATTTTATTCACTAATAATTTATGCAAAAAACAAACATCACTGACAATCCTTCTACCTCTGAGTGACTGCAACTGCAGCCAATTCCGCAAATAAGAAAAGTTAAGATCATTTCTCTGCAAGCCCATTCTGTAAGTATAAATTCTTAAGAATATATTTTGTATGGCCTCAATCTAATTGATATAAATATTGTAATTCGGACTCCATACTACAGAAAAGCATTCCAACAAAGAGCGAACCAGACCACAATACAGTCTTCTCAAGCTATTGCATGAAAAATCTAGAGTTGATATATGAATAAATCCTAACATTTTATATGCTTTAGATACTATGTATTCTATGTGATGCTTAAAAGATAATTCCCTATCCAATACAATGCCCAAGTCTTTAATTATTTCCATCCCCTGTGAAGCGTTAGAGCCTATGAAGTACACAAAGTCAATAGGAAACTGAGCTCTAGTGAATGTAATGCAGAAACACTTATCAACATTCAGAGTCAGAAGATTGTCACCACACCACCGAGCAAAACGATTTAAGTCTTCCTGTAAAAGTAAAGCATCCTGTCTGGAACGAACAATCTTGAAAATTTTGATATCAGCAAACATCAAAATCTGACTATGCTTAAGTGAATCTATGATATCATTGATAAAAAGCTTAAAGAGGACTGACTGGTCCACAATGTGAACCCTGAGGAATTCCTGAAGAAATAGTAATACTATCAGAAATGAAGTTTCTGATCTTTACACTCTGGGACCTACCCGTAAGAAAGCTGCGCACCCAAGACAACAAATTGACATTAAAACCCAACAATGCAAGTTTTGACAATAATAAGGCGTAATTAACCTTATCAAACGCTTTGGAAAAATCTGTATACACCAAATCAACCTGTAACCTATCCTCCAAAGCTGAGACCAATACATTCTGGTAAAGAAGAAGGTTGGTTGTTGTAGATCTTCCTTTAGGAAAACCATGCTGCTGTTCGACGAAAACATGTCTGCATTCTCAAGTTATATGTCTAGAGACAAAAAAGTCAAGAAGTTTGGATATCTCTGACTGAATACAAACAGCTCTATAATTAGTAACTAAATGCTTTGGTCCCTGCTTATGAACGGGCATCAAATAAGAATGTTTCCAAACATGTGGAAACTCGCCAGACAACAAAGACCTGTTAAAGAGAATCCTCAGTGGAATTGCCAAGGTAAAGGCACAAGATTTTAACAGATGGGAGGGGATTCCATCTGGACCTTAAGTACGTTTATCTTTCAAACTATAGATATGATCAATATCAGCAGAAGTAACACTAGGCACAGTCATATTTACAGACTCACGCAAAAAAGGATCGGGACCGACACTCTCAGCTTGACCCTCATATACAGATGTGAAAAAACTAGCAAAAAGACCCACTGAATCATGCAAAGAATCACTCATAACATCATCATAATACTGCATACAGACTTGGAGAATACTTCTCTGGCTTCACTGTTGGTGAAGTATTCTCCAAGTCTGTATGCAGTATAGACAAGTTTCACCAAGTAAGGGCAACAACAATCAATGAATCATCATAGCCTATCAAAATTATTCTCAGTATAAGCAATAAAATTTCTGTAACAAGTATCACGAAGATTCCTACATTCCTCTCGGAGACCAGAAGACCTAATATAATCATCTATTCTACCATATTTCTTATATTGACTGTGTACCCTCTTCTTCTCAGTTATCATGCCTCTAAGCTCGACACTAAACCAAGGAGGGAAACATGATTTTTTACATCTCTTAACTGGAACAAACCGATCCACAGCATTAAACAAAACGTCATAAAAGCATTTCACAGCATCATTTATCTCCAATGACTCAAGATATTTCCAGTCAAACTCGGAAAGAAAATAATTCATGGCACAATAATCGGCATTACGAAAGTCATAAAAATACTCTTCATAGTGTTCAGCTGGAGGAGTCTCAAGTGAAAAAGAAATGTCCAGGGGCACATGATGTGCAGTAGCAGGAGAAACTGGATCCAAAGACACACCAACACATATGTTATCTATATTACTAAAAACTAAATCTAAAGATCTATTCAGTTTATTAACTACAGTTTTGTTTTGTTTGGAACAAGCCCCAAAAGCCAAAACTGTTAGAAACAAGTGAGGCTGATGGACTGTAACCAGTTCAGGTAACGTTTGGGAGGTTGTAGTCCCCACAGACAACGACCTCAGAATTGGGATGATCAGACAAAACACAATCGACTGAATCACAATGATGTTCATATATAGCAACTTCTGAATTAGGTGGAATGTAGCAAACACCAAAAATGAGGCTCCGCCTTCCTATCCTCACCAGCACATAAACTTCATTGAGTAAAATATCACCAGCAATCCTAGCAGAATTAAGGTCTTTATGGACAGCTATCAGCACACCACCCCCCCGATCCCTGATATTGCCCGGAATACTGTCACGATCACTACGGTAAATATTATAATTCATAAAAGAGAGTTCAGCATCACAGTGGGAAGCAGTAAGCCATGTTATAACGCCAAAGTGGGCATGGGCCAAAATTTATATGGCCCCGCCGCGCTTCCTTTTATACCAGATGACAAATGCTCAAATAATGACTAACCTATCAACAAATCAAATCTGTCATTGGCATAAGCTAAGTTACCGGGAAGTTAGAGGGCCGCCAGCTTTTATACAGGGGAGATGGGCGTGGGTTAAAATAAGATCTTAATTAGGGGCGCCACTTGATTGTTTAACCTCTACTCCCGGATATCCTAATAAGATGTTACAAAATATGCTTCCTTGCCCAGATCCAACACAACCAAGAATTCTTGGATCACACTGGCAACTACAGCCAACCACAATCGAGCACAGGAAGCTACAAGGGAGATGTAATTACGATAACACAAATTAAATTTCGGAACGGTATGGTCTCATAGACCCACAAATAAAGATAACGGTACTGATCCAATCTATCGACAGTCCTGAAAAAGAAAACACAAACACACAAAACCAAAACACCTAAAATATGATAAAATATGGGCTTTTATTAAGCTTCCTTGGCATACAGAAATCTACTAAACGTTGTTTTAAGATTCTGATCTAAAGTAATAAATAAAAATAAATAAGTCTCTATAATATCACAGAAATGGCTTACTACCAAATAACAAGATCTTTAATGGATATTTATGAAGGTACTACAAATATATTTGTTCTACGGAAAATTCCACTTTTCGTGCACACAAAGCTCACAAATTATTTTCCCCAAATATTACCTAATTACATGATAAGTATGGTAAGTGGCTTGATTGAGATCAAGTCCCAAAAGTAATCAAAAAAAAAGCTTGACTAACGCTAACAATATGTGACAACTAATGGTACTATCAAAAGTGAAGCAATTATATGAATAATGGTCTTATAAAAATCTGTACCACATTTAGTGAAGTTGAAATAAATAAATTCGGTTTGATTTTATTAAATTTAACACAGATGAATATTTAAAAATGTACCTTATCAAGACTGTCTCTTATCACTTTATGCGTTATCACAAAACGGAAAATTCTTACTTGAATTCCTGGACTTCTAGGCCATCTAATTACCATCAATTTCCAAACCAAATCAAGTCCTTTCGGGATACGGGACGCAACCACGGGAATAATGCAACTACGGGAATGATGCCACCACGGGAATGATGCGACGACGAAAGGGAAGACCTTCTCACTGAGATCTTAATTCAATTCTCCATTTAATTCAATATCCATATACTTTGTTCGGTACATAAAAATTCGCTCAGCCATGCGAGACTTTTCCACTCCAAATTTACGGGACGTGAATTCACCAAAGATATCGCCCAATACAATAATGCCAGCCGGTACGTGAAATTCTTCAGCCGATACAAGCACAATTATCCGGTACGTGAAATACTCCAGCCGGTACAAGCAATACTTCCTCCGGTACTTGAACAATTATCCGGTACTTGAAAACAAATCTATCCTGCACTTGAACAATTATCCGGTACTTGAACAAAATCTATCCTGTACTTGAACAATTATCCGGTACTTGAACAAAATCTATCCTGTACTTGAACCCTCCAGAGAGGGAAACGAAATTCCACACGTGACAACACCAGTGTGGTCCTTAAATCCCCTTAACGGGTTTATCTACAGCCTTCAACGTCAATTACGCAACTTCCGATATCCCCAACAAGACTGTAGATGTGTTCTGAGCGCAATTTAAATCCACCAAAGGGGGATAATTAATATCTAACTTGCCTCCCAGAACGAACCACGTGCTAACTTGCACAAAGACCAACCAACTCTCCTCTCGAAACTTCCAGCACATTCATATCTCCGACTCGAAAACACAAGTGCTGCTACATCCTTCGCTCTCTCTCGCATCACATACGTCTCCAGCCATCTATCCTCTTCCACATGCGGACCCTTTCCAAACTACGGCCACGCACGCAAGCGTGTAAGCCGGCCCGATATACCAGGGGTAATACAAATATAAATAATTTACGGAAGATCTAAATCCGATACATTATACGAGGGATATCCAGAAGAATTAATCACAGTTGTCGCCAATAATTCTTTTCACAACGCAGGGGAGGAACCACAATTACGTCCAAATTAGCTTAGATGTTTAGCTATCCAATTTATCCTGTTACAATGTCACAATCCTTACAACCTATTTCATAGATTTCCACCACTTCTGTGGTTTTATTTTTATCCTTTGGATTACCCAGCAAGTTTTTTAATGTATCTTTTTGTATAAAAATAAAATTCTACTTAACTTAAAGAGATATTCACGCACAGCTCACTTTTCTGACACCAGTTTTCAATAGTGATATCACTTTGTAAATTAATACACTCATATCAGTTATTTTAGCATATAATTTAATGTTATCAGCAAACAAAAGGCATTTTCAAATCAAATTATCAACTAGGTATATCATTTAAAAATAAAAGGAAAATAAAAGGGGTTGAATGAAATACAAGTAATACAAGTTACACAATCTAAGCAATATATTTCTTACCAGGTAGTCCTCTTCACAATATGGATTTCCATCAAGTGCATAGAAAGGTTTCCCTTGCAAGCAAATGTTGCATTGATGACAAGTGAAGCACTTTGTATGGTACAATTGGTCCATTGCAGTACAACCACTATTTTCACCTATAATCTATCAAGAAATTAATATTAAAACTTATGTACATTTTGAAAATCAAAAGTATAACAAGTCAGATAAGAATTTACAGTTTCTGAATGACTTGTCACCATTTTTATGACCAGGACAAGCCTTTGAAGATTTACAAAGCCTGGCAACGTGTGTATCGGATTTTATAAATATAATTTTATGACGGTGTACCTCAAAACTGATATGGATGGCCACAACTACTGTCGAACTTCTGTAAGCCGAATTTGAATGGACCAGAAAAAAATCTGAATTGAGGAAAATTCGAGTCACAGAATAATAGAAATCCCAATACCCACATTAGAACGAAGTTTTAAGCAAATAAGCTTTCGGCGCCCTTGCTGATGCAATTGAAAGTATTTTCAGATAAAATTTTAAAGCGTTATTTATAGTTGACTTGCGTTGCATTACAGTTAAAAAAAACATGAACTTTTAAGAACTCCCCATATCTACCTCTTTTAAAACATTTAGTTCTTCTTGCACTGACATGCACTTCAAATTTTTATTATTGCTCATAGTGAATCGGAACAGATATCAAAATTCTCTACGTAATATAAAATAAAGATACTGGGATAGATGATGTTGCGATACTGAGTACTAAACAAATCACACTAAAGGAAAGGGGACAGCAAATCAAGTCTAGATACATAAAATGTTCAAAGTTGAAGATGGTCAGAAATACGTATTGGCTTTCTTAACTAATTTCCACAAAATGCATTATTATTGTAGTGTCAGAAGTAGAACATCTATTTGTAACATGTCACACGTATTTAACATGTGTGTAACATGTCCCACGTGTCACCACCTATAACGGACTATAAAGCTACTGAATCGGTCCCAATAGTGACGTCAAAGTCTGACTCCCACTAGTGACGTCAGAGTCGATGATACCGCATACATAGTCTGTGGTCAATCTTAACTCGATGAGAACGTGCCTACCAACACGTTCGCTCGACAATTAAAATGAGATAAGAAGGCTTTAAGAGCACGATGTAGTCGTGGACCTGTTCTCTTCCTCTTTGCAAAGTCAAACTGAAAAGATGCCGATGCGTAGTTATTGGCGTTTGAGATTTATGAAGGTTGTGTTTGGCATTTTGTAGAATCAACTTCTGACAACATACATTCATTTTTTCAACATATAAGAGATGTTTTGTAGAATAAAAATATGATTTAAGTTTTTTTTTTTTTTAATTTCAACAACACACCACGGGGGCTTACAGCCTAAATACTATCATACCGTGGGTGTTGACAAGGAGGAAAGAGGCAACTTGTTAATTCTGGATTTGAAGGTTTGGAGGTTCGGAGCAGAAGGAAAAACATGTGCCGGCAAGGAATTCCACAACTTGGAAGTCCTCGGGACAAAAGAGCGGGCATAACAAGATGTTCTATGTCTGGTGACCTGGACAGTAAAAGGGTGCATTCGCTCTGTTCCCGTGGTAGATCTGTTGGGGGCAGCAGGAGGGGGAACTATGGAGGAAAGCTCCTCTGAGCAGTGCCTGTGCAGATATCTATAAAAGAGAGAGAGGTCACCAACGGCACGTCGGTGGGCAAGGGATGGCAGCCTTTGGGTGAGGGTAGGGTCACCAATGAGACGTATAGCTCTCTTTTGAATGGAGTCCAGGATAGCGAGTGTAGAAGCGGCAGCTGCACCCCAGATGTGGGAGCGGTATTCGAGGTTTGGCCTTATTTGTGAAGTATATAAGGTATAGAGATTAGCTGGTGAAAAGTATTTTCGAGCCCAGAAGAAGAAACCTAATTTCTTAGCAGCCGCTTCTGCAATTGATGTGACATGTTGGTGCCAGTTAAGATTTCGATCCACAGAAATGCCAACAAGTGAAAAGGGTCCATTACTTTGAATAACTTGGTTGTTCATTGCGATGGGTCTAGGGCTGGTGTATCTCTTATGAGAAAGAAAGCAAGACTGAGATTTGGTGGGGTTGAATTGTACAAGATTTCTACTTCCCCAGTACCCAAATTTTCTTCGATTTACAGAAATATTCGAGATATAGAATATTCGACTTACAGAGATTAAATACCACTAAAATCTGTTCCAAATTCAATGTTCTTAGTAAAACATTCTAGTAATAAAATAATTCGACTTGAAGAAGTTCGAGTTATAGAAGCTCCATTGTATATCTAATATTATTTCAGGATTTCATCTTTCTTATAACGGGAAAGGTTTACTTAAGCTACACTTAAACTAAATATAGCCTCTGCTTTACTTACCTTTTCTCCACATTTAACGCAGACCCCATAAATGTCTTCTTCACTGTTATCCATGCCATGCACCAGGAGATCAGTGAGGGTATCGACTTCGTGTTCCTTGTTTCCTATCCTGCTTGCCGACTGACTGGGACCAGTCAATGTGCTGGTGTTACCACTAACGTAAGGGGCGTAGAGGGAATAGTTTGAACGGGAAGACATCTGACTTGGAGGACGCGGGTTGATGGGTTCGTAGATAGATTCATATGTAGAAGATGACTAAAATCAACAATATTTATTAACAAAATACTTTAAATAATGGCAATGAAAATAATTTTCAAGCTTTTTTTTAGATCATTTTAAGGAGATCTAAATATTATAAGGTATAACGAGATAGAGATAGTACTTTTTTAGGGAAGGAGATATCTTTCTTGAATCTGTAGGTATTTCTAATCTTAATGTGTGTCATGTAAATGTACGGGCTGCAGTCAATAACGTCCCCTGTGGGTCCGGGGATTAACTAAAAGAATAGGCCCAAGGTAACTCCTGCCTGTCGTAGGAGGCGACTAATCAGGGGCAGGTGGTAGTGGACTTTTCATTTACGTGATAGTAAAGGATTTTTTCACGCCCGAGGAGGTACCACCCCTTACATCAAGGGGCCGGTGAAGTCCCAAAGGACGTTTCCGGTCCTGGTATATGAGTCGGTTTCCCTTACAAACAAAACTGATGATGGCTCCTCCTTGTACATAAGATTCCGGAAATAAAATACCCCTCCATTTGGATCTCCGGGAGTGGGGTGTGCAGCGGGCACCGCCATCAAGATTTAACAAATCCTTCTCGAATGTAGGTGGCCTAAATTCTAACCTGAACTCCGTCCACCATTTCCTCCAGGCTAATAGGCCCCAACTCCTCTTTCTTACCGAAACCCAAATCAGTGCCAAAACAGCCACTAATCACCTTAATTTCCCGGAGTATGAGCTCCTTACTTCCTTTAGATTGCATGGAGGTGTGTGCACATACGTCCCTAGCAATCTACCCTGCACCAAACTCCCCAATTTAGAAGCTGGAAGAAAATACACACTTTGAATGAAATCCTCTCTCAGGGATACAACTAAATTCATCTGTTGCATTTACCGGTCACCTTCTGACAACAACTTTGTCCACCTCTTAGACTACCTTTCTGAAAAAACTGACCATCTGATTTCTGAATATCCTTCCTCCGAGGTCACTATTCTTGGTGACTTCAATGTTCATAATAAGGAATGGCTAGGATCTTCAAAAACCGATCCACAAGGGAGAGCAGCGGAGGTCTTTGCAGTCAGCAATTCTCTAGTCAATATAGTTCAGCAACCTACTTACTTTCCTTGCATCCCAACACACAGCTTAAATCACTTGGATCTCCTTCCTCATTTCCATGGGTGTCTGTCTGCTTCTCTCATCCTGAACCCTCTGATATCACACAAAATTTCACCGAAATTATCCAAGCTGGCATGGAATTATTTATTTCACGTACACAGAAAACCTCCTCAGCCTCACAAAAGTACTGGTTCTCTAAATTCTGTGACAAGGCCAGACTTGAAAAGGTCAAAGCTCACAAAACGCTTCTACACAATCCCAGTCAAGAAAACCGTCAAATTTAATGACGCAAGAAACTACTATGTCCCCATTCTTTCTGAGGCAAAAAACCCGTTTAATAACCACACCAAAAACACAGTCCCCGCAAGCTCCAGCGGTAGCAAACCCTTCTGGACTCTTGCTAAATCTATTTGGAATAATTTCTGCAAGAGCATGTTCCCACCTCTTGTCTCATGGGATAAAACTGCTTCTACCGCCCTGGGCAAGGCTGAACTTTTTGCCTCATTGTTCGCCGGCAATTCTATTCTCAACCCACCTCCAAATATTCAACCACCAACAGTCCCCAATGTCCGCATAAAATGACAGATATCATTTTCAAAACTAAAAACATACAAAAGATGCCCTCTTCTCTTAATACCAGGAAAGCCTCTGACCTTGACGAGATCCCAGCAATTGTTCTCAAAGAATGTGCAACAGAACTTGCTCCTGTCCTGACTCGTCTCTTTCAGGCATCTTACAATAGAGGCATATTGTAGCTTTAGCCCCTACTTTGGTTCTTCTCCAAATCAATGACCTCCTCTCTAACACATCCAACCCAGTTCACAGTTACACGGACGACAGCACCCTCCACTCAAATATACAATATTCTAAGCCTGTCTCTTTAGCCTAATTAGATGAGGATCGCACTCATGGAGGGTTCTGTCTCTGTGGATCTCCAAAAAATGTTAGACTGGGGAAGTAGAAATCTTGTACAATTCAACTCCAACAAATCTCAGCCTTGCCTTCTATCTCATAAGAGATACACCAGCCCTAGACCCATCACAATGAACAACCAAGTTATTCAAAGTAATGAGTCCTTTTCACTTGGTGACATTTCTGTGGATAGAAATCTCAATTGGCACCAACATGTCACATCAATTGCAGAAGCGGCTGCTAAGAAATTAGGTTCCTCTTCCGGGCTTGCAAATACTTTTCACCAGCTAAGCTCTATACCTTATATACTTCACAAATAAGACCAAACCTCGAATACTGCTCCCACATCTGGGGTGCCGCTGCCGCTTCTACACTCGCTATCCTGGACTCCATTCAGAAGAGAGCTGTACGTCTCATCGGTGACCCTACCCTCACCCAAAGACTGCCATCCCTTGCCCACCGACCTGCTGTTGGTGACCTCTCTCTCTTTTACAGATATCTGCACGGGCACTGCTTGCAGGAGCTTTCTTCCATAGTTCCTCCACCTGCTGCCCCCAACAGATCTACCAGGGGAACAGAGCGAATGCATCCTTTTACTGTCCAGGTCACCAGACATAGAACATCTTGTTATGCCCGCTCGTTTGTCCCGATGACTTCCAAGTTGTGAAATTCCTTGCCGGCACATGTTTTTCCTTCTCCCCCGAACCTCCAAACCTTTAAGTCCAGAATTAACAAGTTGCCTCTTTCCTCCTTGTCGGTACGATAGTACTTAGGCTGTGAGCCCTCATGGTGTTAAATTAAATTAAGATAAAAAAAATAAAAAAAAGTCCACGAAATCGACATGTTTCTGGCAACAAACAGTGTTGATATATTTTGTGTGTCTGAGCCCTTGATTTGTAATGATGATGTTAATTGCTTTAGTGTTCCCAATTACAGAGTGCTGGCTTATTTTTCAAGGAAGGAATAGATCCCTGGGGGCTCTCTTATTTTGGCTAAGGACGTTGACGTCTTGGAAATTAGTTCTATTAAAGAACTATCGGTTGAGGGCCAAGCTGAAATATGTGGAGTGGACTATTGTGGTGGTGGCAATCAAATGATGATTATTTCTGTTTGTAGGCGACCAAATGCCAATATTGATGGTTGCTTGTCGATTTTAACTCATGCCTTGGTCTTGTTTAGGAAGTCAAGTGTGTTGTTTTAGGTGGCGACTTAAATATAGATTTTAACAAAAAGTGCTTAGCCACTTCCGTTGTGACTGATGTACTCCAGAGCTTTCAATTGGATATCCGTCTAACTAAGAACACTAGTCTCTTTACTTACTATAATGGCCACACAAGTGCTAGCTGTATTGGTTATATGGTTACAAACTTACTGCATTCCTCTGAAATTTAGAGAAAATTGACGAATCAATTCCTAGCAAAAACCAAGAACTGGCGGATTTTTGTTTCCTTTGAAGAAGATAAATCTCTGAAAGCTGTGTTTGCCTAGATGAAAACAGAATTATTCCATCTACCTATCACTATTTTTAATAGAGAATAAATCTGAAACTTCCAGAATCCCGATATTTTTGGTATTGGATACCAGGATATCGATATGTTTAATTTGAATACCAAAGTCCCGGGACTGAAAATTTGGTCCGGTATTGGACTCCCTATATACGACTCTTTAAGCAATCTACAATCTACATAGCCAACCGAATGTCTAACGAACCAGTTCCGGAAAAGGCACTGTGTATGGATAACCTGGTACATATTTTCCCAGTGGAAACTGTGGAGTTTTTCCTAAAGTTTGAATAAAAAAGGGCAGTGATTTAATCGGCACCTACCAGTAAATTTACACATAGAGACTGATTATGTTAAAAGAAGTCACTGCAATTTTTGTCAAATATGATGTTTTTAGAATGACACTGATTTGAAACGTCATATAGAATATATTTAAAATATTTGGAACACGAAATAGGAGTACAAAGAAAACAAACATTCATCATACTGAAGCAAAATAATCATAAAAAAGCCATCGTCTGAATCTTCCACAAAATCAGGGTCAGCAATATCGCCATCAGAATATTTTCCAGCTTTTGTAAGGTCAAGGGGACCCAGGCTTTAGGGGCCACTGCAAAATTCAGGAGATTGTGATCGAGCCCATGCTTGAAATGAGGTCAGACTTCGCGGACCTGCGATTTTGCAGGGAAAACAACTTTACAGTGGAAATCCCCGACCACGAGGCATGGCGGGAGGAGATGCCGGGCATACCACGGGACACGCTCGTCTGGTTCACGAACGGATCGGGCGGGGAGCGCGGGACGGGGGCAGGTGTTTACTCGGAAGGACCGAGGGTAAGTCATAGTATTTCCCTCGGAGCCCATGCAACGGTGTTTCAGGCTGAAATGTACGCCATCTTGCACTGTGTGCGGGAGAACAAGAGGAGGGGCTACACCAACAAGCGGATCCTCATAGCCACAGACAGCCCTTAAGGCACTAACTTGCCCACAGGTAAATTCCTGGCTGGTGAGTGAGTGAGTGCCGAGACGAGACGAGCGACCTGGCTGGGCAGAATGAGGTGACCCTCATCTGGGTGCCGGGTCACTCGGGGGGTCAAAGGCAATAAAGAAGCTGACAGTCTCGCGAAGAGAGGGTCAGCAGAACCATTTATGGGACCAGAACCGGCTCTGGGCGTGACAAAGAGCACTGCCAGGGGAGCCATCAAGTCCTGGGTCAGAGACCAACACAAGATGTACTGGACAAACTGTCCAGGGCTCAGACATGGGAAGTCAATAATTGACAAACCCAGTTCAAAGAGAGCTGTGGAGCTGCTAAATCTTAGCAGAGGACAGCTCAGAAACACAACAGGTCTCTTGACGGGACACCTGCATAAAATGCGGTGGTCCGAGGGGGACCTCGCATGCACACTCTGCAGCGAGGGGGAGGAATCAGTCTAGCACATCTTGTGCGAGTCTAAAGCTCTGAACCGCAAAAGACAACTGATCTACGGTCAGTCTAGACCGGAGACAGAGCATTATAAAACTTCACCCTACCAATTGCTGTGCAGACTAGTTCAAGGCACAGTGATTTTTGAATGGGTGGAGTAAGACTAAGGGTATGCACAATCAACCAAAGGTTGCAGTGCTATCGGGGCGGCACGGCCGCAGACGAACCCTGAGAAAAAAAAAGGGTCAAGGGGCAAACATCATTCCACTTGCGCTGTTTTTTTGGCTCCGATGGGCCTCCTTGCACGCCTGCCATGATGAACAGGAACTACGTGTATTTTTCAACTCACTTAACCTTTACGTGCAGGCTCACAAAACTACAAACACTTACTCCCCCGGCTGAAATAATACTGTAGAATTTACGTTGGTTGTGTCGGGAACGTCAGAAGATCTCATGCGCCCTTGGCTAAGTATGTGCATGACGTCTTTTAACATTTTCAGCACTGAAACGGTTTAACTAGTAGAGCATCAAGACAAATGTCAAAATCGTTGTGTTTGTCAATAATTATTGCTTTCCAGAGGGCTCTTGGTGTAAAAGGAAGAAGCAACAGTATTCATTCTAAAGTAAAGATAAATATTATATTGGGAGAGATCCTCAAGGATCACCCCTTCCATAAAGGTCAGCACACGTACCAGCGGGGGAAATCGACGGAGACGGCGCTCCACGCTGTGACGCGATACGTGGAAAGAGTCCTACACTACGGGGAGAGCACATTAGCTATATCCTTCGATGTGGAGGGGGCCTTTGATAAGGCGAAGACGGATACAGTCTGTGCCGTTCTACAGGATAGGGGAACGCCGAGGTCCCCAATAAGCTGGGTGGCGAGCATGCTGGAGAACAGGAGAGAATCGCTGACCTTGAGGGGCAGGGGGCTGGACGTTGGGGTGACGGGCGGCTGTCCTCAGGGCAGCTGCCTTTCGCCTCACCTATGGTGTCTGGTCATGGACGGCCTCTTGGAGCGGCCCTCCGTGAATGGCTTCTACGCCCAGGCGTACGCTGATGATGGGCTGGTCTTAGTC
The DNA here is from genome assembly GCA_964006375.1 of Tillus elongatus. Lineage (NCBI taxonomy): Eukaryota > Metazoa > Arthropoda > Insecta > Coleoptera > Cleridae > Tillus > Tillus elongatus. The sequence goes on along the minus strand of OZ023270.1, from coordinate 90,446,136 downwards.
ACCAGCAAATTCCTCGGAGTCGTCTGTGAGTGCATGCAAGCTGCCTGTAGGATAATTGAAAGGTGATGTGGTGATCTGAAACTCTCCGTAAACCCGGCGAAGACGGAGATTATCCTATTCACCAAGAAGAGGAATGTAGAGGGGTTCAGGGCGCCCGTGATGTTTGGAAAGCCTTTAGCTTTAGTGCGGGAGGTCAAATATCTGGGGGTGATCCTGGATTCCAAACTAACATGGGGGTCGCAAAGAGAACGAGTAGTGAGGAAGGGAGTAGCGACCCTTTGGCAGCTGCGTCGAGTGATAGGGAGGACCTGGGGACTTAATCCTCGGATCCTACACTGGATTTACACTGTGATCATCAGGCTGAGAGTCCTCTATGGGGCATTGGTCTGGTGGTGTGGTGTGAACCAAACTACCAGTAGGAAGGTTAACGCCAAAGGCTGGCAATCCTGGGTATCACAGGCGCTATGAGGACGACACCCTAAGCTACGCTAGAGGTCTTGTTGATGCTGCCACCGCTTCCCATCTGTATCAGAAGAGAGGCTATCGCGTCGCACCTAAGAATGCGAGACTTTGGAAACTGGTACGGAGAGGGAGCAGTAATAGGGCATACAAGAGTCGCCAAGGAGGTGGAAAATTTTCCGCCTTCAAGGTACGGGATGATGAGGACGATATTAGGTTGACTAGGCCATATACCTTCAGGATCCCCAGTAGGGATCAGTGGAGGGAAAATGAGGTTGCATTCCAGCCCGCAAGCCTGATCTGTTTCACCGACGGATCGCGGCTGGAGGATCAACAATCCTCCGGGGCAGGAATATATCTCGAGGGCCTGGGGGTGTGCTAGAGTTATGCTCTTGGCGCATATACCACAGCATTCGAAACAGAGGTGTACATTACCCTGCCTGTGGCCTATAGACAGGATGTGAGGAGGAGCCCCGAGAAATGTGTGTATAATTGCTCGGATAGCCAGGCAGTCCTACGGGCAATCTGCGTGGCCAGAATGAGGTCAACACTGGTTCAGGAGTGCACTGACGCCCTGAAAGGACTAGCCAGGACAAAGGAGGTGCAACTGGTGTGGGTTCCGGGACACTGTGGCGTAGCGGGAAATGAGGTGGCGAATAATCTCGCAAGGCTTGGTTCCCGGCGGCCGTTCTGTGGCCCGGAGCCTGCGATAGGCATAAGTAGGAAGACAGTCTCTGTCGCCTTAGAGAGGTGGACTGAGGAAGCAATGGAGAGGCACTGGGGGTCGGTTGGTGGCTGCAGGCAGGCGAGGGACTTCGTGGAGGGGCCGGACAGATATAAAGCTGTCCGGCTACTCGGAAGGAGTCGACCTACGCTTCGCCGCATCCTTGGGGTGCTTACAGGCCACTGTGCCCTTAGAAGACACCTCACATTGATAGGCATAGAGAGGGATCTCATTTGCTAGGAATGCGGCGAGGATGAAGAAACATCCTACCACTACCTGTGCGAATGCAAGGATTTTGGGAGTCTTCGAGCAGAATTGTTCGGATCGAGGACTCTGCAGAGGAATCAGGTAAGTACCGTCCAATTGAAGACCGTCACGGCCTTCATTTCGAGGTCGGGGCGGTTTGGCGACGGAACCGAGGAGGAGTAGAGCATGGTTGCTGGGGTTGGCAAAAAGGGCACATTGTGGTCTAGTTTCTTGGCGTTGGCCTCCCCACCACTGCTACTACTACTAAAGATAAATATTTATCGCTACAGTAGAAATGTTGAAGGGAATTGCAATTGTGACGGAATGAAATATTCAGATAGTCTGAAAAATGACAGGAAATAAGATACTTTGACAGTTCAAAATGTATAAGAGGATATTAAATTAAATTATGTTCTATTACAAGGACGGGCTCTGCTTCTTTGTAATACATAATGTACAATTTAAAATACAAATAAATAAATAAGTATAGGCTGAATTAAACAAATGCTTCGATAATAGAAAATGTTATAAACTGTTATTTTAGAAATTACCTGTGACATAGCCCCATAACCATACATAGAATCTGTATCACCATACTATTTAATAAAAGAAAGAAAAGAAAGCAAAGCATTAGTATAATATCTTCATAAGTGAAGCTGACTAACATTAGTACATATACACATAAAAAAGGATCAATTTTATGTTGCAGTTCTCTTTTGTTTATTTAGCATATAGCTGCTGTTTAAATGAAATAGCCTACAACCTCATTAAAATATTCTATGAGGTAATAAAGAAACACATGCAAAGTTTCAAAAAATTAAATTCTATTTAGTTATAAATTTAATTAACCGACTTCACAAAAATGAGGAGGTTCTCAATTCTACTGTATTTTTTATGTTTGTTACCTCAGAACTTTTTCTAGGTGAACCGATTTTGACGATTCTTTTTTTTATTTGAAAGCTGGCGCTTCTCATGTGGTCCCATATAAATTTGATCTAGATCTGACCGGAAGTTTTTGAGTTATCTTTAATGAAGTCGGTTTTCTATTTATTTATTTTTTTTTTACTTTTACTTGTTACGGTGATTTATTTATAGTGAATTTTCCCTGTTAACATTTGCAGAAAAAAGTTGTGCTCTTTGAATTACATTTAAAATAAAGAGTATTGCTAATGAAAAAAAGTGAATTTTGTTTGGTTCTTGGTGAAGCATCTTGTTTAAGTTAAACATAACAAAAACACTTGGTAAAACCTCACATTAGATAGTTTATAAACATCAGACACTGTGTTTCGGCCTCACGACCATTCTCAATTGTCATTAGATATAAACTCTTAAGTCTATGTCTAATGATCGTCGTTTTGAAGAGGATCGAAATGATTACGGCTTGTTTGAGGTGAAACACTTGTACCTTCAAAAATAGGTTTATTTTTCTGTAAACATTGCGTTAAGAAATCTTGAGTGGTATAAAACCTATCAGAAAAATCATCGTGCTCGTTATAATGGTTAGCTAAATCTCTTTCCTCACATTTGGCTTATATTGCAGACTGTACCTTGTCAAACTCCAATAATAGGATGAAATTGTCATTAATTTTTTTTAACAGATCTTAAAAGATAGAAAAGGAAGAAGTCTATAGATCCTGTGAAAATTGTTTCCTATATTATTTGATAACGGCCAACTAAGTCATTTTCCTATGTCAAAAATTATAAAAAAGGTTTGGGGTTGGTTTTAGGAAGAAAAAAAATAAGCCACTGGATACGCCACTCTCTAAAACTGTTATCTACCAAATTTCATCAGAAATAACTATTATGATGGACTATGAAAGTCAACAACATCTCAAAAGTTGAAGGCAAAAAGTTTATAAATGCTGTGACATATGAAAATAGTTTTAGGTGGCCGTGGTCGAATGGCATAAGAAACAATTTTCACAGGATCTATAGACTTCTTCATTTTCTATCTTTTGAGATCTCGTTATAAAAAATCGCGCTAGAAATACCAAAGTTACAGGGATGTTTCCATATTAGAAGTCTAAAACTTATCTAAAATGGGTAATTATTCCTCTTTATTGATGAAATTTGCTATATATTTATTTGGGGGGTGGTGAGCCGAATGCAGCGGTGTACTTATTTTCTTCCTAAAAACAGCTCTAACCCTTTATTCCATTTTTTGACACAGAAAAATTGTGTTAGTGGGCCTTGGTCAGGTGACATAAGAGAACAATTTTCACAGCATTTATAGAATTAGGGAAAATTACTCACAACTACGTATACATTTTTATTTTACTTAGATATTCCTGTCTTGAAATATGTATAACTACTTAATCTACAAGAAACTATGTTTGATTAGCTTTTGAATGAAACAACACAAAATAGATTTCTGTAATCTTGACCTTCATAAATTTTTAAGGCACTTGGATAATGTTATGTGTATCCACAAAGTGGCCACTCTATCTGAAGAAGCTATAATGTAGCGAAACCAGTCATACAGTCGAATAAATGTCTGGGAATGTCTTGTTAGTTCGTTTAACACATTTTTTTGTATTAAGACTGAAAAAATAACCAGAAAAAATCTAGTTAATGTTATATTGAGAATTGCAACATAATAATTCTATATAATGCATTAAAAAGTAAGCAGTAGAATAAAGAACAAAAGAAACTTTTCTAAAGCATCTTACTATTTTTTTTCCTTATAATCGAATTTTCGTAATGACAAATTTCTAAAAAATATACTATATCTGTGACTGGGACAAGATGAACTCGTTTCAGTGGACAATTGAGTCAAAGAAATTTGGTGTACAGTATACTCTCGATTATCTGGGTTAATGCAGGGGGGGGGGGTGTTGTATTGGCAACATGGATAATTGAAAAAGACGAATAATATGAACATAAATACAATATATATATATATATATATATATATATATATATATATATATATATATATATATATATATATATATATATTGTATTTATGTTCATATTATTCGTCTTTTTCAATTATCCATGTTGCCAATACAATAATATATAAGTAAATGATTCAAGGAAACAGACAAGCATACTCTCTTACTTCACTAAATAGGTATGTACATTTAAAATTTAATATATGCGTCTTAATATGTTTAATTCATTATCATTTCTTTGTTCTTTATTTGTTATTTATTTCCCAAACATATGCCATGTAGGATTTTGTCATGTTTTTATATGTGAAAATAGGTGATTTGCAGCTTAACAAGGAAATCGATTAACCAGAAAATTATTTTTACCGGCCATCCCGGAAAATCGAGTGTCTACTGTCTTTTGTTTAACATTTTTTTGTTCTTTATCATATTTTGGATACCAGAAATTTATATAAAATAGCTTGCAAATTGTAAGCTTTTACAAGAAATTCTCAACTTCAAAGCAAATTTACTCATATGCCCCGTCTTAATCTTACACAATACACAGAGAAGAAGGAAATGAGAGCTAGATATTCCATACAATACCAAACTTGTTTTAAACTGACTGGCAAAAAAAAAGGAGACTTACAAAATTTAATATATATTGCCTGATAATATGTTTTACCTTTCTGTACAACCCTTAATAATATATATATATATATATATATATATATATATATATATATATATATATATATATATATATATATATATATATATATATATATATATATATATATATATATATATATATATATATATATATATATATATATACATATATATATATATATATATATATATATATATATATATATATATATATATATATATATAAGAGGCTGTCCTCAGGGCAGCTGCCTTTCGTCTCATCTATGGTGTCTGGTCATGGACGGCCTCTTGGAGCGGCTCTCCAAAAATGGCTTCTACGCCCAGGCGTACGCTGATGATGGGCTGGTCCTAGTCACCGGTAAATTATTTGGCGTCGTCTGTGAGTGCATGCAAGCTGTCTGTAGCATAATTGAAAGGTGGTGTGGTGAGCTGGGACTCTCCGTAAACCCGGAGATGATCCTATTCACCAAGAAGAGGAATATGAAGGGATTCAGAGTGCCCGTAATGTTTGGAAAACCTTTAGCTTTAGTGCGGGAGGTCAAATATCTGGGGGTGGTCCTGGACTCCAAACCAACATGGGGGTCGCAAATAGAACGAGTAGTAAGGAAGGGAGTAGCGGCCCTCTGTCAGTTGCGTTGAGTGATAGGGAGGACCTGGGAAATTAATCCTCGGATCCTTCACTGGATTTACATTGCGATCGTCAGGCCGAGAATCCTCTATGGGGCGTCGGTCTGGTGGTGTGGTGTGAACCAAACTACCACCAGGAAGCTGTCCAAACTCCAAAGGCTGGCAATCCTGTGAATCATAGGCGCTATGAGGACAACACCCTCAACCATCTGTATCAGAAGGGAGGCTATGGCGTCGCATCTTAGAATGCGAGACTCTGGAAACTGGTGCGGAGAGGGAGCAGTAATAGGGCATGCAAGAGTCGCCAACGAGGTGGAAAAGGAAATGCTGATTTCCGCCATCAAGGTATAGAATGCCGAAGACGATATTAGGTTGACTAGGCTATATACCCTCAGGATCCCCAGCAGGGATCAGTGGAGGTTGCGTTCCAGCCCACAAGCCTGGTCTGTTTTACGGACGGATCGCGGTTGGAGGATCAACAATCCTCCGGACAGAAATATACATCGAGGGCCTGCGGGTGGGCGAGAGTTATGCTCTGGGCGCATATACCACGGCATTAAAAACACAGGTGTCCGCACTCCTGTCTGTGGTCAATAGACAGAATGTGAGGAGTCCCGAGAAATGTGTATACATTTGCTCGGATAGCCAGGCAGTCCTCCGGGCAGTCTGCACAGCCAGAATCAGGTCAACACTGGTTCAGGAGTGCGCTGACGCCCTCAAAGAACTAGCCAGGACAACGGTGGTGCAGCTGGTGTGGGTTTCGAGACACTGTGGTGTAGCGGGAAATGAGGTAGCGAATAATCTCGAAAGGCTTGGTTCCCGGCAACCCTTATATGACCCGGAGCCTGCGATAGGCATAAGTAGGAAGATAGTCTCTGTTGCCTTAGACAGGTGGACTGAGGAAGCCATGGAAAGGCACTGGGGGTCGGTTGGTGCCTGTAGGCAGGCAAGGGACTTCGAGGAGGAGCCGGACAAAGATAAAGCTGTCTGGCTACTCGGTAGGAATCGACCTACGCTTCGCCGCATCCTTGGGGTGCTGATAGGCCACTGCGCCCTTAGAAGACACCTCGCATTGATAGGCGTAGAGAAGGATCCCATTTACCAGGAATGCGGCGAGTATGAAGAAACGTCTTACCACTACCTGTGAGAATGCGAGAGTTTTGGGAGTCTTCGAGCAGAATTGTTCGGTTCAAGGAGTTTGCAGAGGAATCAGGTAAGTACCGTCCAATGGAAGACCATCATGGCCTTCATTTCGAGGTCGAGGCGGTTTGGCGACGGAACCAAGGAAGAGTAGAGCATGGTTTCTGGCTTGCTGGGGTTGGCAGAAAGGGCCCATTGTGGCCTACTTGCTTGGCGTCAGCCTCCCCATCACTGCTACTACTACTCCCATTATTTTTGTATAGAGCAGAACTAATTAACCAAGAAACCAGATTTTCAAAATAATTCTACATCCTGTTCTCAGAAAACGTCTAAGCTACCATCAACTGTAAGACACCCTGTTATATGTACATTTACCTTAAAACTGATTATCTAAAAACTCAAATTAAACAAAAATTATGCAAGTCATGATTTCCGTACTCTGAAAAAATGTTTCAAATGAAATATACCACTTACTGAGTACCTCATTTTTTTGTTACCAGTCACTGTATAAACAAGATAGTAAATTTGCTCTGAATAATTTTATTCGGTGATGGGATGGTCCGATTCAAGAGAACATATTTAGAGATATAGAAGTATTTTTGTGCAGTCGTAAATTCAAGCAAACTGTTTTTTTTTTAATGTGAACTACCTCTAATAATAAATGTATGTCTCTACATTATACAGACATCCTCTTTAAAATAGTGTGATGTTCTTATTTAAGATAATATGTAATTCATAAGATAAAGATGAGGCATACTGTAACACACCCTTAACCATCAGCTACAATGTTACGCAACACAAGACAGCTTACCTGTGACCCGAGACCGTAGCTACTGAAGTCCTGTCCGGGCTGTGTTGCCCTTCTGAGTTCGCTGTAACTCGAGCTGACTGGAGAAGGTGGCGGTAATAAATCTTCAGGAGGTGGTGGGAGATTAGTGTTGACAACGCAGGGTGCGTAATCTGGTAGTCCACCTGACATTTCCAATGGAGGAGGTGGTGGAGGAAGATCGTCTGGAAGAATACAGCATAAATGTTTAATGTAGAAGTTTGTCATGGTAAATTTGAACATTTATTCAAGTAACACATTTTACTTTACATGCAACAAAACACATACATCTAAATAGAATATTTTACAACAGACACATCATCCCAAGCAGCACATTATGTCGTTGGTACTCAATAATTTCAAGCAATGTTTATTTTGTTTGAATATTAACTAGAGGTGTGTGAAGCGTTGAAATTTCGAACCGAACCTAAACTTGAACCGAACCTTCGCTTCGAAAATGTGTTCGCACTAGCTGCGTTGAAGTAGTTCGAAATTCGAAATATGCAATTCTCCAAAATAGTTCGAACTTCGTTGGTCAAAAATACTTTGAAGTTTAACTTTACAGGCATCGAATGCTGCTAAAGGTAGCGAAGTTGCGGCCACGTTAACTCAGTAGCCGAGCTTTAAACTCGTTATTGGTCTCATTGAGTTGATAGCATAATTTTAGGAGATTTCACTCATGCATATTTTTGACAGTTGGTGGGACACATTGAGGCACGACGGAGCCATTTAGCAATCACAGAATTATTTTTCTTAAATATCCTAGCCTCCCAACACCCTTTTCAGTAACAACATTATGATGGCAGTGTTCGAGGGCGATCAGAATTTATGAGGATAATTGCAGATTGCCTTTGGAAAACACTGGTTTCAACATGCTTTATTTCACAATGAGCCAGAATAGTTAAATATTCACATTCAGTAGACAGTTCAAATTTCAAGTGGTTATTTTATACCTATCATGCCCACTTTGAAACCTATCATGCCCACTTTGAACCCTCTCAACCTGTACCTGGCCTCCCCCATAATAACTAAGTGTAGGGGGGCAGATCCAGCAACACCTCCATGGCGGCTGTTGGGGTTGAAGACATGGCCCCTGTGATGCCTAGGCAAGCCATCCTTTGGATCTTGCCTAGTTTTTGTTTGGCACTGGATTGTGTCATCTTAGGCCACCAGACCAGTGCCGCGTATGTTAACAATGGTCTGACCACCCTTGTGTACAGCCAGTGGGCCATACTAGGTCTTAGTCAGCACGTTTTTCCATATAACCGCCTAGTGATTGCTAAGGTGATGACTGCCTTATGCAGTATTCTTCCGTGACCATTCCAGGTTAGCTTAGAGTCCAATACGACCCCAAGATATTTAACCTCCCTGGCCATTGGAATGTTCCTACCGTATAGAGTGAGAGTTCTGTGGCTTTCACACTTCCTCCTCCTCGTAAACGGTATGACAGTTGCTTTCTCAGGGCTCACCCCAAGCCCTTGACCAACCGTCCACCTTTCCACCACTTTCACTTTCAGTGCTGTCTACATACACTGACTGTGTAACCTTTCCTTAGACTATGATGACAATGCGCATAGCCCTGTTCCTCATACCCCCTCCTGAGAGCCTTCCCAGCAGGCCGCCCACAACTAGGCACCAGAGCAAGGGAGACAGAACGCTCGCCTGAGGACACCCTGCCGCGACCCCCGCCACCAGAGTCCCTCCCGCGAGTGAGGCGAACATCCTGTCCCTGGGCATGGAACCAATCCACCTGCAGCAGGTCTCCTCTATTCCATGCTCCCTGACAGCTGCCAGAACCGATCTGAATGAGGTGTTGCTGAAGGCCCCCAGCGCCACCTCCCTGTTCTCCAGCATATTCTCCAGTTTCAGTACCAGTTGGTGCAGTGCTGTTTCTGTTGAGACTCCTGCTCTGTTTGCATATTGTCCGTAGTGTAGGGGATATGCTTCCAGTATACTAATGTGCCGGTCGAGCAGTTTTTCCACTGTTTTTAGCAAGGATATGAGACTTATTGGCCTTAGGGACTTTGCCTGGTCTGTTGGACGCCCAGGTTTAGGAATGAATACAACCCTGGCCAGTCTCCATGCCCACGGAATGTACCTCAGAGCCGGGCAGGCCCTCATAATGCGGGTAAGCGCCGGCGCCAGTATATCTATCTCCTGTTGGAGCATGATTGGCATTATTCCATAAAATCCCGGGAATTTGTATGGCTTAAAGCTGTTAATGGCCCATCTGATTTTGCTCCAGATAACCACCTCTTTAGCGACTGTCCAGTCTACTCTAGATGCCCGCCTATAAGGCGCCTCTATTTCTAAGTGTTACCAGTCCGGAGGTGATTGGTTGATTATGTTACAGCCGGGGAAGTACGTCTGGAGTGAAATTTCGATAGTTTCCTCCCCTGAGCTTGTAAAGCCTCCTGTGGATGTTCTAAGGAAGCCTATGTTGGTCTGAGTGCCCTTGGACAGGATCTTGTGTAGTCGAGCACTCTCGGACGTGTTCTCCACTTCCTCGCAGTGCCTCCTTCACGAGTCCTTCTTTGCGTCACTCAGTCTTTTGTTATAGGTCGTTAGGGCCTATCTATATTCATCCCATGCTCCCGACCTTTTGGCCGCGTTAAACAGCTTACGAACCTGCGTCCTCCTTTGCCCGAGGTCCTCGTTCCACCACGAGACGTTCCTGGTGGACGCCTACTTTTTCAGGGGACAGTTGGCGTTATAGGCCGAGGTGATTGCGTCTCGCACTTGGGCTGCCGCAATTTCGAGGTTTATTGAATTGTCTATGGTACTCTTAACCCCCCGCAGTTCCACTGCTAGGTCTGCCTTGCAGGCTTCTCAGTCCGCCTTGTTGGGGTCCTGGTACCATACCGTTTGTCTTTCGACTTTGGCGATTTCAAACCGGATGTATCTGTGGTCTGAGCTACTCACTTCCTCAGACAGCCCAATTCTTAACCAAGTCACCCAGGAACTGGATGGAAACTGTTAGATCTCAAACTTCCTCACGCCGTGTTGTGACAAAGGTCGGTTTATTACCTCTATTCAATATGTCTAAATTGAATTTCATAAAAAATTGTAAAAGTGCCTCACCCCTAGAGTTTGTGTCCGAGCTTCCCCACAACTCATGGTGCGTGTTCACATCCATGCCGATGATGGTCTGCCATCCACCTGCTCTGCTACCCACCATCAGCTGCTCCAATTCCTTGAGTGGAGGAGGGTCCGTGCTGTCCCCTGGCAGATAGGCTGATCCGACAGGTTCCCAGGTTCTCGCTGGATTTGCTGTAGATGAGCTTTCCAGCAGCTCCGCCGAGTCCCTTGATCTCTTTATAGGAGTACGGTTCCTGTATGAGGGCCATATCCGTGTTCGTCAGAGCCATCAGTAGTCCGGCCGTGGCTGCCCTACTGTGTTGGAGGTTGACCTGAAGGAACCTAAGTCCCATTAACCCCTAGTTGCTTCCCCAGTGGGCGGACACTAACGCTTCCCAAGCCCCAGAATGCCTTGAAGGAGGTTACTTCAAGGGCTCTGTAAGAGGCCTGGTTGATCGAGAAGGCGAGAGTCTGTCCTTTCTCCTCTGCCTTCCTGCTTAGAACCGACCAGTGTTGTGTCCCCAGTTCAGGGTTCTGGATCTTCAGTCTACTGATCACCGTCTCAGGACGGTGTCAGGGATCCGCACAAGGACCTTGCGTCTCTTTGGGAGTTCCTTGGGCTCGACGGCTGTCAAGTCCGCCCCCTCCCAAATCTGACTTGAGGCCCCCGATATGGAAATGTCTCTTCACAACAGAATCAAGCAGTGCCCAAATTGCTGTCCAAATATTTCAGCGTTTTCGTAGCTGAGTAGAACGATTTTGGAAGAACAGACCTAGTATGCCATCACATTGAGACTGGGACGTCCGTCCCAATCAAGCAACCACAGAGAAGGATACCATTGGCGAAACAGCACGAAGTTGACACCATGCTGAGGGAGATGGAGCATGCACGAGTTATAGAACCATCGCAAAGCCCCTGGGCCTCTCCAGTAGTGTTAGTTAAAAACTGCCCCCTGCAGTCCTTTGGCCTGCGACTCCTCGACCCCACTGTGAACCTTAGACATACTATTTAAGAGGTTCGAAGTTAAATGCAACATATTTGCTTGGGTTTTTTCATAGTTTGGTTTGAACAAAAAATGCGTTAGCATACCGCTAATATTAACATTAGATCAGTATAATGCCTAACATGTAACACGACTCGTGTTCTGAAATTTCAAAAATAAATATTTGTTGGTTAAATTTCAGGGAAATATTTCATGGTGTTAGTGAAGTTAAGCATGTTTTGGAGAATCCAATTCACCATAATAAATTTTCAGACCTGACAACCGTTTCCCTAACAAAGTGAGCATCATCAGGGGGATGAATAAACTAAGTAACTATAAACTAGAACTCCTGTTTGTGCTAGTTGACAACAATTGCAAACAGCATCCTTTACGAAGGTATAAAGACAAACCCCCCTTCCACTATTTATTCGAAAGTCTCTGTAATTAAAATTCAATTACCTGCTTTTGCAAAGACAAAACAACTTCTTAAGTCTCAACTAAAAATATGATTCTACAGACCAACTCAATTTATTACGACTTCAAGCTAGTAAAACACAACTAATGGTGCTGCTTGTGATGTACTCAAATAATCAAATGTATAATATATTTACCGTGGTATCTAGGGTTCAGTCTATAATACCTACCGGCGCTAGGATAACTATTACCCCCGGCGCTGGGCAGGTTACTGTAGACAGCAGCAGTGGCACTATCTCTCGACGATGGAGGTAACGAGACGCCATCTCTGGGGGGTGGATGAACCAGGTTGCTGTAGATGAGACCATCATTATGACGACTGAGCTGCTGAGACGGACCCAGCTGGATGTTGCTGTAAGTCACTTGGTCCTGGGGTTTAGTGTAAGCCTTCGGACCAAGCGTGGATGTCAGGTTGTTGGTGTGATGTAGGTGACTTCGTCCTGCAAAAGTAAACATAAATTGGCAATTGTTAAAGAAAGAAAAAGTTTAAAAACATGCAAAAGGTTTTCCCTTGGTGTTTCACAAATCTCATTAATATATTGTCACGAAGTGACTAATCCTGAAGGGATTATCTAGCTTGATTAAGAAACATAATTGCAGCCGCATAATAAACTGCAATTACCATTTGCAACGGCGGAAAGATTCGCATGCGTTTTCAGTAGAATAATACGCGGAGATCCAGCCGTCGAACGAAATACGTCGTGGGGGGGGGGGGGTCCGGCAGACAGTCACCGCGATCGAGAGAACGGAGACAGTCGTCAGTTCTAGAGTCACCGCGAGCAAGCTAGGGCGTCTGTCGCAAAGAAGTGAAATTATAAAGCCCGTGAGGTTTAAGAGAAGACCAGTAAGCAGAGCGAGACCGCCGATTCCCGGGGCCACCGCCGCAGCGGTTGCTTAGTGAACCTCGTCACCAGAGAATACCCCAGGTAGGTGAAAACCTGATTCTATTACCTGTGGTAGAAATGTTGAACGCTCCGCAATGACACTGGGAACCTTAGAGGGGACCGTTTCTTCCCTGTCTCCGTTGGCGGGCTGCTCTGGGAGTTGGGGGCTGCATTCCGAAGTGTCGGTCCTTCCGGGATCGCAGGGACATTTGGCCGCACGAAGGCGCTAGAGTCGTCCCGGTTGTAGTAATTGCATTATCTGGGAGTCAAAAGCAGCCCTTCGGGCGGCCGCCCCTGTGTTCCTCTGGGAGGATCATAACCAGGATATTCCTCGGATGTGGTAGATTCGTATTGCAGTGACTGCGCTGGTCCGGATCGAAACAGCTAGGCGGCGCCTGGCGCTCCGGGCCGTCCGCGGCCCCGTTCAGAAGAAGGGGAACAGGGATGGGCATCTTCCGCACTGAACTATATTTTAGAACGCAGCTAGCTTAGCTTGATGTAGTGTCCGATGCACCCTGTAAGTTGCATGCCGCTTGGGAGCACCCGCTATTATTCACTATCTTGCCACCAACCTGCACCACTTTAACTTCCCCGTGCAATCCGCGCGTAGCCTCAATTTTAAAGCCAAATAACCACCTCTGCCTCTGGTTCCCCATAACTACTTTGTACATAATTTCTAGTAAACGGAATCCCTTTGTAAATAGTTCGTAAATAGATTCTCTTTTAATTTACTCGATATTTCATTTATTCTCTCCAGAATATCCACCCAAGTGAACTTTAGCAATAGCTCTCCAATAAAGACCATAACCAGAAGTCCCGGAGGACTTTGTCTTAACTTAGGAGGACCCTGTCTCCACTAGAACCTACCCTGGGCTGTGTATCCGTCAACAGTGACTTGGGAGAGGGGGAACATCCCGAGGGAGCACTCCTACTCCCTGGAAGAATCTCCATAGGCGTTGGCGCCCGGACAGGATCCCGTCGTAAAGCCCTGTCCCGGTAGTCCGCCCGAAAATTCCCCATATTAGGAAAAACTAGTGTTAACCCCCGGCCACCCCAAGTGGTCGTCTTAATATAACAAAAATAAGATAGGTCTCAAAATTGAACCATGTGGGACACCAATATTGGTCCTTACAGGCTCCAAAATATGTCTTCTAACCTGATTCCCCTCATCTGATGTCAAACAGACTTGTTGTTACCTGTCACAGAGGAAAAGGGGGGAATAATTTTATAAGTCTGGCCCAAAATACATGCCCAACTTAGCAATCACATCGAAATATAAACATGCAACCATATTTTTGAGGTTCAGTTCTTGCATGATAAGACACTGACTCAAATGTAGCCCCTGATATTGAACTCATTGGCAAGAAACCAAACTGACTTTTGGACAATAGATTTTTCTGGTACAAAGTAGCCCTTCTATTATTTGCGAGAATACTGAAGAAAGACTGAGGTTGGACACTGTGGCTGGAAACTGAAACAAGAAACAGAATCGCCACACAAACCACAAAAATAATCACAGAGAGTTAGGTACTAGATACGTATTTCGACAACGAAGTCGTCTTGATAAGTAGCTGTCGCTAAACTAACTGTATGGACATAATTATCCTATTTATATACGAGAGCGGGTCAATAAGTCCGTGACTTTTTGAATGAAACACAGGTTTTTTGATAAAAAATCATTTTATTTCTCAACATAGTCTCCTTTGAGCTGTATACATTTCGTCCAACATTTCTCCAATTTTTTTATCCCTTCCAAAAAATAAGATTTGTCGAGGTCCTCAAAATATGTATTTGTTTGTGAGATGATTTCATCATTGGAGTCAAATCTCTTTCCGCCGACCCATTTCTTTAAGTTTGGAAACAATAAATAGTCAAACAATAAATAGTCACTCGGGGCTAAATCCGGAGAATAGGGCAGATGAGGGAGCAATTCGTAGGCAAATTTATGAATTTTCGCCATGGAGACCACAAATGTGTGCACCCTTGCAATGTCTTGGTGGAAAAGAAGTTTTTTCTTGCCAAATGCGTTTGTTTTCTCTTCAAATCGTCATTGAATCGGTCCAATAAGTTGGTATAATATTCGCCATTGATTGTTCTTCCCTTTTGAAAGTAATCAATGTAGATTATACCGTGTGCATCTCAAAAAAAAGTTTGGCATGACTTTATTGGCTGACAAACCCACCTTGGCCTTCTTCGGCACCGATTCGCAAGGAGAAACCCACTGTTTTGACTGCTGCTTGGTCTCTGGTGTGTTGTGGCGAATCCATGTTTCGTTCACGGTTATGAAACAGCGCAAAAACTCGTCCCTATTGCGGTTGAACAACGCCAAACACTCATTCGAAGTTGTCAAACGATTGCGTTTGTGGTCGATTGTGAGCAAACGCGGCATCCATCTTGTGGATAGGATTCTCATATCCAAGTGATCGTGGAAAATCGAAACCACTGAGCCATGTGGTATGCCTATGGCTTCCACAATCTCCTGCGCTTTTAATCTCCGATCGGGCAACACCATATTGTGAATCTTTTCAATTGTTTCGGGTGTAGTGACCTCAACTGAGCATCCAGAAGGTTCGGCGTCATTTGTGCTTGTAGGGCCGCAACAAAATTCAGTAAACCAGTTTTTTACCATGGATATTGATGGTGCAGAGTCCCCATACTATTTATTAAGCTTAACCTTGGTTTGGGTGATGGTTTTTTCAGCAAAAAATAATGTTTGATGAACACACGAAATTCACTTTTTTCCATTTTTGTTATAACTCAAGAGTTTGTCTGCTTTCAATGGCTCTCTAACACAAGGTAAAAAAGGTAAAGGTAAGATGCTTACTGGCAATTAGGCCATTGCTGACCCTTTTTGCTCATCTAAACTAACCTACCCTCCACCTTGAGCTCGATCTCAACGACGACAGTGATTTTGAAAAATCATCCGCCGCCGGTGAGGCTCGAACCATCGACCCCCGAGTCCGTATTGGAAAGTCTGAATCGACTTTCCCGCACGGCCACAGAGGCGCGCTCTCTAACACAAACTAAATGACGCAGCTTGTTCAAAATTTGACAGGAGTCAACTGACAGATGCTTGTTGACAGGAGCAGTGTTGCCCTTACTGTGAAGAGGCGGGAAATTCAAAAAGTCACAAACATATTGACTCGCCCTATACACTAAAAATGATGTAATACCGGTGATGCAATACCGTATGATGTAACACCGGATGATGTAATTCAAGGACTATTTTTGTGTCAGTGGATATGACCAGCCAGTTGTGTCGATGTTGAAAGTAACCATGGATTATTTATTATCAGTATCGGATGACGTAACACCGGGTGACAGAATTCAAGGACAGTTGTTGTGTCGGTGGATACGCCCAACCAGTTGTGTCGATCTTGAAAGCAACCATGGATAATAAATAACCCATGGTTGCTTTCAACATCGATACAACCAGTTGGGCGTATCCACTGACACAACAATAGTCCTGGAATTACGTCACTCGGTGTTACATAAGCCGGTACTGAGGCAACTGATACTGCATCATATGGTGTTGCATCATCCGGTATTTCAACATCCGGTATTGCATCATCCGGGACTGCATAAATCGTACAGTATTGCATCATCTGTATTACATCATTTTTAGTGTATAGTTTAGGTATTTAAATAGGATAATTTTGCCTGTATAGTTACACTAGATACAGCTACTGATGGAGACAACTTCGTAGTCGAAATACGTATCTAGCGCATAAAGCTCTGCGATTATTTTTGTGGTTTTTGGGGAGATTCTGCTTTTTGTTTCAGACTACTGATGAAACAGATAAGGCTTACCTAAAGATGAAACAGGATATTCACTGCTCATGGCTGACCCAGATCTGGAGGAGGGTAAATTAGTGTATTGACTGCTGCGATCTTCAAGTGTTAGGTTAGCATATGTGTTAGTACTTGAAGGAGGCCGTTGCATTGTCGGCATCCTAGAGTTCATGGGTAAAGTAGGACTGCTTGAATACTGCTGGGGTTGTGCATTCTGATATACATTGGCATACGATTGTGTATTCTGGATTCTGGAAGCGTATGAAGGTTCAACAGCTTGTTTCAGAGGATATGATTGTGGTACCTGGAAGAAATGATTGATATAAGGATGCGAATCGAATTTTGGCTTTCATAAGAAGTCTTAATTTTTTTCTTTTGAATTTCGTTCAATAAATTTACTATCTTAAGTACAAGCAGAAGAATATTTAAAAAAGTTACGGTATCAAATATCTTACCAAAGGCTGACTCTTCTTAGGCTTCGGGGGAACGGCAGGACCAACTTTCTTTCCTGGTGTGCCGACAGATGATTTCAAATCAACATTGTTGATCAATGCCAGTTCGGCAAGCTGCCTGTCTAAATCGTTCATTGTGGTGCAACCCTGTAATATATAATTAATAAAAAATTATGTATTTTGAAAAATAAATTAAAAATTATACTAACACTAGCTGTTGCCCGAGATAGTGTCCTCGTAGAATTCAATTATAATAATAACAACAATATTTGTCAGGCTGTATAGGCCTATGATACCTTACAAACTGACATACATAAACAAATTATACCTAAAACCACAGATAATACTGCAGAAATAGAAACTCAAAATTTCAAGTCAGTAATTAGAGGTGAAAAAAAAAAAAATAATAAAAAAAAAATTAGATAGATAATTTTTTAAATAATATTTATTTCTATACACGTTTTTTCCTATTTTAGAAGACGGTGTCAGTACAATTAGGCTATTGGGTGAGCTCACGCGCGAATATGCTACGTAAAATTGGTCATGGGAGAAGCAGTCCTGTCTTAAGTCAACTCCTGCGAATTTTCGACTTTGCCCCTGTGACTTATTAAATGTTACAGCGAAAAATACTTTCGGGGGAAACTGCAGGTGGAGCCCTTTCCAAGTTTTGGGTCCTGAACGACAACGTGACACATCCTCATTTCCCACATCAGTTGACGACATGACTATTGGATTCACTCGGACACTATCTGCCCTTCACTGTGCCTTTACTTGTATCTCGAGGTCTCTGTACTTAATGATTTTCTCGTAATTTATCTCTAGATTATTAGTATTCGGAATGGCCACATCAATCAGCGTCACTTGGTTGCAGGACTTATCCACTATTATTATATCTGACCTGTTGTGGGTAACTCGTTGATCTGAGTTCCTGAGTTCTCTAGAAGAAGCTGTATCTATAGTAGGACACCTTACTAAGATTTGAGAGTCCCAGTTTCAGAGCCAGCCTTGATGAAGTATTTTCGCAACTGCTTCGTGCCTCTCTTTATGCTGCTGCAGCAAATGCTTGACATCCTCCGGTGACATGCTGGATAGTCTCTGACGACAGACGCCCAAATCTACATTTGTCATCTTGGACCGAATTATCTCCAACTATATACTTCAAGTAGTTTCTTGTTGGGATGACCTGATCCTATATTGCCAGTAAAAACCCCTCTGTCTCTGGAAACATCTGTCCGGACACCAACCAGTAGTTCCTTGCCAATTTGTCGACATGCGTCTAGGAGTCTCATTCTGATGTCGCCCATGGAGAATGTTCTGCATCCAAGATTGCAGCCTGTCCTGATTAGTCCGATGGTGACTTTGTATTTCACTTTCTTTTAATTGTAGCGGTGTTGAGTCATCTGCCTCGCATATGGCACGGTGTAGTTCAGAAGTAACTGCCCACTGATGGAAATATGTATGTAGGTTTAAAATCTGCTGGTCTAACTGTTTATCAACATCCAACACTCAGAAATAGAGGCGCCGTACAGGCGGGCATCTAGAGTAGACTGGACAGTCGCTAAAGAGGTGGTTACCTGGAGCAAAATTAGATGGGCCAATAACACCTTTAAGCCATTTAAATCCCCGGGATTCGATGGAATAATGCCCTACACTGCGAACAATATGCATATAGAGCAGGAGTCTCAACAGAAACAGCACTGCACCAACTGGTGCCGAAACTGGAGAATACGCTGGAGAACAGGGATGTTGCGCTGGGGGCCCTCCTAGACATAGAGGCGGCCTTCGGCAACACCTCATTCGAATCGGTACTGGCAGCTGCCAGGGAGCGGGGAATAGAGGAGACCTGCTACAGTTGGATCGGTTCCATGCTCAGGGACAGGGCGGTGTTCACCTCACTCGCGGGAGGGACTCTGCTGGCGGGGGTCTCGGATGGGTGTCCGCATGGGAGCGTTCTGTCTCCCCTGCTCTGGTGCCTAGTCGTGGACGGCTTGCTAGGGAGGCTCTCGGAAACGGTGTACGAAGTACACGTCTATGCGGAAGACATTGCCATCATAGTCCGAGGAAAGGTTACACAGACAGTGTGGGAGCGAGCGCATGCCAGCACTGAAAGTGGTGGAAAGGTGGACGGTTGGCCAAGGGCTCGGGGTGGGCCCCGAAAAACCAACCGTCGTACTGTTTACAAGGAGAAGGAGTGGGAGAGCCACAGAACTCTCACTCTATACGGTAGAAACATCCCAATGGTCAGGGAGGTAAAATATCTTGGGGTCTTATTGAAGTCTAAGCTAACCTGGAATGGTCACGTTGAAAAAACACTGTGTAAGGCAATTATGACCCTGGCCGTCACTAGGCGGCTATATGGAAAAACGTGGGGACTAAGACCTAGTATAGCCCACTGACTGTACACAAGGGTGGTCAGACCATCGTTAACATAGGTGGCACTGGTCTGATGGCCTAAGGTGACACAATCCAGTGCAAAACTAGGCAAGATCCAAAGGATGGCTAGCCTCGGCATCACAGGGGCCATGACTTCAACCCCAACAGCCGCCATGGAGGTGTTGCTGGATCTGACCCCTCCCCCTACACTTAGTTACCATGGGGGAGGGCAGGCTAGGACTATACAGACTGGTCTGCAATGATAGACTGAAGATCAACCCAGGCTGCAGGGGCCACTGCAAAATTCAGGAGATCGTGAAGGAGCTCATGCTTGAAATGAGGTCAGACTTCGCGAGCCCGTGAATCTGCAGCGAAAACAAGTTTACAGTGGTAATCCCCAACCGCGAGGCATGGCGGGAGGAGACGCCGGGCATACCACGGGACGCGCTCGTCTGGTTCACGAACGGATCCGGCGGGGTGCGTGGGACGGGGGCAGGCGTTATTCGGAAGGACCGAGGGTAAGTCACAGTATTTCCCTTTGAGCTTATGCAACGGTCTTTCAGGCCGAAATGTACGCCATCTTGCACTGCGTGCGAGAGAACAAAGGAGGGGCTACACCGACAAGCGGATCCTCGTAGCCAGACAGTCAGGCAGACCTTAGGCCCTAAATAGCCTATGGGAAAATTCCAGGCTGGTAAGTGAATGCAGAGATGAGACGAACGACCTGGCTGGGCAGAATTAGTTCACTCGGGGGTGAAAGGCAATGAAGAAGCTGATAGTCTCGCAAAGAGAGGGTCACCAGAACCATTTATGGGACCAGAACCGGTTCTGGGCGTGACAAAGAGCACAGTCGAGGGCTCAGACATGGGAAGTCAGTAATGGAGGAACTCAGTTCAAAGAGAGCTGTGGAGCTGCTAAATCTTAGCAGAGGACAGCTCAGAAACACAACAGGTCTCTTGACGGGACACATGGCCGTCAAGAAACACCCGCATAAAATGGGGCGGGTTTGAGGAGGACCTGGCATGGAGACTCTGCGGCGAGGGGGAGGAATCAGCCCAGCACATCTTGTGCGAGTGTAAAGCTCTGGACCACAGAAGACAACTGATTTACGGTCAGTCTAGACCGGAGACACAGCATTATAAAACTTCACCCTACCAATTGCTGTGCAGACTAGTTCAAGGCACAGTGATTTTGGAATGGGTGGAGTAGAAAATACAAAGGGCATGCACAATAAGCCAAAGACTGCGGTGCTATCAGGGCGGCAAAGACGCGGACGTGTCCTGAGGGAGAAAAAAATAATGGTCCGATCCGAGTATAACCTGTATCCTGGGTTCTCTAGAAGAAGCTCAGGAGTGTATCTATAGTAGGACATCTTACTAAGATTTGAAAGTCCCAGTTTTAGAGCCAGTTCTTGATGAAGTATTTTTGCAACTGCGTCGTGCCTCTCTTTATGCTCTGTTACAGCAAACGCTTGACATCCTCCGGTGACGTACTGGATAGTCTCTCACAACAGACACCCAAATCTACATTTGTCATCTTGGACCGAATCTCCAACTACCTGTATTCCCAGGTATATATAGCACTCTTCTACATACATCGATGCAATTTGCTGGCCATTCTGCATTCCATATACACATGGTTATATCTTCCCTATGACTACACATAAGATGCGACATTTGTCAAGCCCAAACTGCATGTCAATATATCTGGAAAACCCTTCCACGATTTTAGGGAGTTGTTCCAGGAGGTCTTTGTGGACGCCGTGAGCTGAAGATTATCCATATACACCATATACAGCAGATGATTTAGCCCCATTTGCTCCCTGCCATTGCTTTTTACACAGAAGTTATTATTATTATCATTATTACTTTATTATTAGCTTATTGGAATAGAAATGTTATTATGAATCTTAAAAAAAAAGTTTAAAACATGTGATTGTAATTCATGAAATTTTGGCTTGAATGTAAAGCAAAATAGAACCCGCTCGAGGTCTTGACACTGGTAATTGTAATTGGTAAATCTAAAATTTGCTCGATTTGACATGATTCTTTTTTAGTGAATTTTCTTACAAAAAAATTTACTAATGATCACGACTTTTGAATTTTGAAAAAATGTCTACAAATGCGCGCTATTTAGGACCCCTGGAACCCAAATCCAAGGTCTGTTTTAGACTTTATATATATATATATATATATATATATATATATATATATATATATATATATATATATATATATATATATATATATAATGCGCCGATGACGCTCAAATTTGGTGAACACCTTCCTGGGTTGAATAAGTTCGTTAGCCAGGAGAATTTGCTGAGTTCAAATAGATTAAACAATGCTTTGTTTTAATTAGATAGTGGAATTCCCCCGGTCCGTGCCAGTTCTGAGCTGACCTTTAATGTATCTAATTTCGACCACGAAATTATAATGCATGTTTGTAAGAAAAGAAATTCGGAACGCAGCAAGTGCGTTATGGTAGCGAATTTTGATTAAATCCTTCAAATTTGAATAGCTCAATTTGCTATTAACCTATAAGGTTCGTTGGCCAGGAAACTAGTTTTTTCGAGAACATTTTAAGTTTATTTTCGAAAAATGTTTGTACATTTTCAAACGATAAAGTTATTTTAATGATATATGGTACATTGTTTCTACTATATAGGTCATTCTCGTAACGAAATTTGACGTCAGCTTTCTTTAAAAAACACACATATTTGCCGTTTAAAACATTTTTATGAAAATTCACTACCATAACGCACTTACTGCGTTATTGTAATGACAGATACTTTTTTTAATTCCTTTTTATCTGAACTAATAATCAACAACAAACTTATTAATTATCTAATAGCCAAATTTGGAACCGTCAAAGTAGGTGAATACAAATCTTAATGAACAGTCTCAACTGGACACTTATAGAACTTAATTATTTGTTGACATTTTATACATTTATCCTAATAAACGAAAATAAAAACAATATCGACAATTAACCTTGCAATTGGCACACACAGCAGTTCAAAGAATTATTTGATGAACATTTCATAAAACCTAAATAAACCAATAGTAGGTAGGGGGTCACTTGGGACAGACAGGAAGTGACGTCACTGTCGGGCGCCGGCGCCTAGCCACGCCCCGGCGCCCAGCCACGCCCCCCAAGATGGCGTCCAAGATGGCTTCCAATGTATTCTAAGGTCATTGACCTGTCTAGGAAACTTTGGCCAGGTCGTCTCCAAGATCTTATTTTTCAGTGGTTATCTTGCTCGAGGCATTTAATATCCTGGCCAGACAGTGACGTCACTGTCTGGCCAGACAGTCACATGCAAACATTTCAAAGTGTCTAACCTATTACTTCAAATTATTATATTTTGAAAAAAACCATTTGGCGCAGGTGAGTTTCGAACCCCGGGCACTCAGATGGGAGGCAACGATGCTACCCGTTGAGCTAAGCAGACGCTTGTTAATTTATTGTTTTAGGCTAGTATATATATACGACTTTTAATTACAAACAAACCATACATGTAACATAATTAAAGTTTTTGTTATTATTAGACAAATGGATGATTTACAAAATAATAATTAATATTAGAGGCGAAACCAAAACGGAGGAACCAAAATGGCGGAATAAAAAATGGCGGAATGAAAGATGGAAGCCTGTGATACCTTAAGCTGACATTATAAAAAATGGCGGCTTTCGTTCTTAAAGATGGTGCCTTTCGCTGATAAAGAATGGCGGCTTTCGTTCTTAAAGATGGTGCCTTTTGCTGATAAAGATGGTTGAAGACTCCATTATTTAAAGTTACGTCACCCCAACCTTTAGAGCCGACAAATGAGAGTGAGGTTGATAAGCGAGAATAATGGTATTGGTCGAAGACTCCATGATTGAAAGTTACGCCCCCCATTAAAACAAACCATTCATAAAGCTTTTGTTATTAGACATAACCAAATATCGGAGAGACAATAGAGGTCGCTGGCAAAACAAAAGAAGCTCAGAAACAAAATGGACAACAGGTTCAACTCTTAAGCTTAGAAACAATGGTTGGTTACAGGTTCAATTCCTTTCTACCACGTGTTTAGTGTCATGTTACTCGTCTAAGTAAGCAGAATTAAAAAATGGCGACTAAAATGAGATAAAAAACTTAAAACCCTTATCGCGGAAGATCCGTGAGACGTACGCAGGAACCAATACATGCACGGTGTTAAGGAGGCCAAATCAAATTGGAATATACAATAAAATGGCCACTTCCGGTCTAAACTTTAAATCGTTATATCTTTTCAACGGAAAGTGATAGAAATGAACTATCTTCAAAAAATGTATGTTTCATAACAAGGTCTACAAGAAACTGAGATAAAAAACTTTA
Organism: Tillus elongatus; assembly: GCA_964006375.1. Lineage (NCBI taxonomy): Eukaryota > Metazoa > Arthropoda > Insecta > Coleoptera > Cleridae > Tillus > Tillus elongatus. The sequence goes on along the minus strand of OZ023270.1, from coordinate 90,422,176 downwards.
AACCCTTATCGCGGAAGATCCGTGAGATGTACGATAGAACCAACACATGCACGGTGTTAAGGAGGCCAAATCAAATTGGAATATACAATAAAATGGCCACTTCCGGTCTAAACTTTAAATCGTTATATCTTTTCAACGGAAAGTGATAGAAAGGAACCGACTTCAAAAATGTATGTTTCGTAACAAGGTCTACAAGAAACTGAGATAAAAAACTTTAAACCCTTATCGCGGAAGATCCGTGAGATGTACGATGGAACCAACACATGCACGGTGTTAAGGAGGCCAAATCAAATTGGAATATACAATAAAATGGCCACTTCCGGTCTAAACTTTAAATCGTTATATCTTTTCAACGGAAAGTGATAGAAAGGAACCGACTTCAAAAATGTATGTTTCGTAACAAGGTCTACAAGAAACTGAGATAAAAAACTTCAAACCCTTATCGCGGAAGATCCGTGAGATGTACGATGGAACCAATACATGCACGGTGTTAAGGAGGCCAAATCAAATTGGAATATACAATAAAATGGCCACTTCCGGTCTAAACTTTAAATCCTTGTATCTTTTCAACGGAAAGTGATAGAAATGAACTATCTTCAAAAATGTATGTTTCATAACAAGGTCTACAAGAAACTGAGATAAAAAACTTCAAACCCTTATCGCGGAAGATCCGTGAGATGTACGATAGAACCAATACATGCACGGTGTTAAGGAGGCCAAATCAAATTGGAATATACAATAAAATGGCCACTTCCGGTCTAAACTTTAAATCGTTATATCTTTTTAATGGAAAGTGATAGAAATGAACTATCTTCAAAAATGTATGTTTCGTAACAAGCTCTACAAGAAACTGAGATAAAAAACTTCAAACCCTTATCGCGGAAGATCCGTGAGATGTACGATAGAACCAATACATACACGCTGTTCAGCAAAGCAAACTCTATAAGCATATTCAATAAAAATGTTACTTCCGGTAGACACTTCCGGTATAGCTATTCTTAGAGCTACATACATGTGTGACACATCAAAATAATCGTCTTGTTGAACAGAAGAAATATAATATTTAAGTAAGTTAGAACAAGCTGTATTAACACCTAAAACCAACACACACTCTCTTGTACAGGCTGATTACCCTGCCATCCAATTGTTAGTAAGGTTATGTTTGTATTTGTTATTTGAATACAAACAGACATAATAAGAAGAGTGTACTTACATACAGCAAGAGACGTCATCCTTGTTGCACGACTTAACACATACTGAACAAGTGTCTCTCTCTCTCTCTTGTATTGAGGAAACAAACTGATGTAAGAGAGAGGGGGTCTTACAAAGGATAAACAACGTTTTTTACAGTTGTTAACCTTACAGAAAGGGGTTAATAAAAATGCAACAAAATAAAAATAAAACAACTGATTTACATACAATAAAAATTTATTAGGATTAATTAAGTTGTACATATTGATACATAAATGACATACATAAATGACATACTATTATTACATAATGGCTCTAACGATACCCGTTAGAGGTTTATATTCCATTACACTGTCATGAATAACCAAACAATAAACACGAGTATTTTTTGGGAAGTTGGCGTGACTCATGAACTCCACCTTAATGTCCACCGTTGAAGACTTGATTGACTCGTTCTGGTGCTGACAGTCAATCACAAATAGAGCTCTGTCTTTAAACTCGTCATAATTCAAGATAGGCTCCGACATGTTTTTATAACAGAAGTTTTTTTGAAAATCTGTATACATGTTATAGGCTTCTGCATATTTCGATTTCTCAAAATCCATATTCATAGATTCATAAGGGTAGCATTCTGAATTTAGAAACACTCTGAGGTCCAACATACCAATGTTATCGAAATAGTCTGACCTCTTCTTCACGTTATCCTTACGATCTGTTTGAAATGCTATAATCACATATCGAGGTCTTTCCAAGTTGGTTGCAGTTTTAACAGCCCACACATCTCTGTTGATATCTCTGAGTGCTGGTAACTCATATATGTCCCATTTGCGGTATGCGAGAAATATAGAGGTGTCTTTGGCTATTTTATCCATCAGTTCCAATTTCATTTTATCATTGGGAAATACATGTTTTACCTTTAAAAACATATTGGTTACGGTAATTTTTGCTCGTGCCGTACCTGTGCTGTAATAGCCGTTGGAATCGTTTCGACTTCTTGTAAAGCGGAAAGTATGTTTGCCACAGAGAACTCCTTTGAAATGATGAAAGAAACTGAAGAGGAACCAGACAGGTATGAGCATGTGAAACTTGTTATCATTTAAGGTGATGTGCTCCGACGACACATTCAGACCGGCGTTGCTAAGAGATTGGGCTTCATTCTTACTGAACGATAGCAGACTTTTGATGATGGTTGTGGTGTATGGGTCTCGCACTCGTTCCACTTCCTTGTTATTTAACTCATAGGTCATTGATTCAAACAGAGCTGCTCCTCCATTATTTGACAGATAACAAGCACCAGTGGCATTTTGGATTGCTACAGGTTCCAGAGCACCTTCGATTATTAGAGCTGACTCGGCCAGACATACGAACGCATCTTGTTGGTTGATGGCTATTTCAATTTCATCGCTGTTACCAAATGATTTAGTTGGTGAATAGTAAGAACGCAGCTCTTCTCGATCGATGCCATCATCAAACACGGGTTCTTTGAATATTTCTAGTTTTGACGACATGATAACCCAGGCTTTGCAGGAACTCAATATTATCGGGACGAAGCGTACCCTTTGACGTGTCTGACTCAACTGAATTTGATGTGGTAGATGCACTTGCTTTTATATCCTTGAAGACCAACATACTAAGCAACTTTTATAAGTTTTAAGCGAACAGACACCTCTTCACCTTGAAAGTTGACAGGAACTGAATCTTGGTCGACGATGTCGATGCTTATATTGGAAATCTCTTGCTTGTTCACCGGCAAGTAAATTAAATTTTTAGGTTCTATGTCGATTGCGTAGCCAGGATCAACCATCGGAGCAAACTCATACAGCGTATGTGAGGGTTGTCCGTTATAATAGGAACCAGACACAATATTGGTTTCGATGCGAATCTGTCTAACATCCACTATATCAACAGGTAAATCAGATTCATAAAAGGTGTCCGGCTGAAGAACTTGTTTTGAAAAACCCAACATTCGCCCAATCGAACCATCAAATTCAAAACTGACATTTGTATAACACTTTAGTCTACATTTGATGGTGTTCGGATTAGGTCTCAGAATCAGAGCCTGTTGCTTTTGTTCGTGTGTTGCTGTAGCACCAACAAGTTTATTTTGAAGTAACTCTTCCAAGTGTGTTATTTCATAAGCACCGGTGGGTATCGTGATGGTTCGCCAACCGGTTCCTTCTTTTACATGAAATTTGTTTTTACCTTCATAGATGTTGGGTATGTTGTTGTAGGTGTGAAAGCCTATCAAGGCAACAGCATAATTACCATCCAAAACAATTGGTGGATGGTAGTCTGACGACAGATGGGAGCTGCGGTCTTTCAACACAAAGGTGTGCGCCATGACTGATACACACAGGCTACTGTTTAAGGCTTTTATTTAAAAATTTTAAACATAAGTGACCACAATTATAAGTATTATATTTCTGATACACATCATGATTGTACATTAGAGTAGAGTCTTTAAGGTAACGCTGCAGCTCAACTGGTGGCTTCAAGTTTCCATATGAGTCAAAGTACACGGCTGTGTCACCACGTTTCTTAACTGCAACCCAATGACTGCCAGGTTCCTTGTTTGTTTGCAAATTCATGATAAGTGATTCATTCTTGCGTGGCCCATTCGATGGCAAAGTATCTCGCATGTATACACCTCTAAAATATGGAATTTTCATTTTACCAGCAAATTTCATAAGGTCTTCATTTGTTAGAGGTCTTGCTGGTAAACATCTTACTCGTTTTTTGGTTTCTGCAGATACAACCCATAACCGGAGCGCTGTTTCTTGAGATACATGCCTTTGCCCAGTCTCTTGCATTTTGGCTTAAATTTCAAGCCACTCCCTCTCCTACCCATCGCGATGGCTTCCATTGTTTTGTTGTGCCGTTCTTCCTCCTCTAGTTTCTGTTTCGCAGACTTGGCATCGTTCACGGCTTTGGCAATACCTGCAGCACCACCACCCAGAGCTCCTAGTGCTGACAGCCCACCAAATATCAGAGGCAACAGCGGAAGGAAGCCTCCACTTTTAGGTATTGGAATAACTCGAGGTTTCTGCACATTCTTACGTCCACCAATGTTTCTAACGATTGTATGAGCTATATCAAATACGGCGTTCGCTGTTGGAATAAGATTTCTATCTTTTATAACTTCCTCAATCAGACTTAGTATGTTTTTAAAGGGAACCTTCTTCTTTGGCTTCGAGTTGATTACATAAAACCCCTCATCAAGTTTTCTGTTAACTTTCATGGTGTTTGTAACGCCCCGCAACGTTTCAGCAAAACCTGTATCTGTCTTTGTTAATAACAGCCCTCACTCTGTGACACCAACATGCATACTGACTGGGTGTCTCACTTGCATTCATATATATACACACCCAAATAAAATATAGTTTAGTTTAAGTTAAGATGCGTACCAGCAAACACGCTTCTGCCTTACCCATTACAAATATAGACGATGTTGTTACGGACACAGCTCAACAACAACTGAGGCATGGTCCTCTCTTTCCAAACACCGTTCGCTGTATCATATGTGGTCCCAGTGGGTGTGGTAAAACTAATGTCATGCTGAGTTTGTTGTTTGAAGCAAACGGTTTAAAATTTGATAACGTGTATGTGTATTCAAAGTCTCTGTATCAACCGAAATACAAGATGTTAAAGGAGGTGATGAATGCAACAAAAGGTGTTGGTTACTATCCTTATAGAGAAAACGATGAAATATTAGATCCGGCAGATGCCAAGGACAACTCTGTGTTTATATTTGATGATGTAGCTTGTGACAAACAAGATAAAATAAGAGCATACTTCAGTATGGGCAGACATAAGAATATTGATTCATTCTATCTCTGTCAAACATATACACGAATACCCAAACATCTGGTACGTGACAACACCAATGTTATTGTGTTATTCAAGCAAGATGAAACTAATCTTAAACATGTGTATGATGATCATGTAACTACCGATATGGACTTTAAACAATTTAAAACTATCTGCCACCAATGCTGGAAAGATAATAAGTATGGTGTGTTGGTGATTGTGAAGGAAAACGATGTACACAAAGGTCGATATAGAAAAGGATTCGATAGATATATATTATTCTAACAAACGATGATAGACAGGACACAATGGAAGTACTGGGTAAGGAAGAGCGAAAAGTTAAGAAAAGGATTTTACAACTTGCTGACAATATTCGAAAAAAACATTTAATGCTTAAACTTAACAGAGCCGAGAATGATGATGCTCTGCAACGTTTATATAAACCACTTGTTGAGCCCCTAAGTGAAATATCTAAAAACACAGCAGCACAGCAGCAGCACAGCAGCAGCAGCAGCCCCAGCAACAACCAAAGGCTGAACAAATCAAAGACGAAGTCGATATACCAGAAACGAAACCCCAAGTACAGTTCCTTAAAGACCATGAAGTTTTTGAAGCTGAACCTAGGGAAGAGGCTGAGGAGACAAGTTCCGATGAGGATATCCCAACATTTGAAGAGCTTGAGGCAGACCTACAAACTGTCACATCCAACCCTGCATATCAAGAATTTTTGGAGCAATATCCTGAACGAGTTCGATATTATGTAGACAAGTATTTTACTGAACCACCAAGGCTCGCTACCATTGATCAAACGTATGGTGCTCGCTACGCTAAAGATACCGGTAGCTGGAGTCTTGGCAATAAACACTTGGATTTTACTGATAATGACATTCGACTAGGTCAACGGAGATATCCGCAAACACAAGGTCTGCTAGAATTGATATTTATGAAAACACCTAGAGGGTATACCTATGACGATCTTCAACACTATAGAGATATTCTAGAAGCAACTAGTGTGCATAAAATGAACTATGATCCTAACGCACGAACCAAGGGTTGTTCCTCTGAAAAGTATCTGACTCTAATAAAACCGGTGATAAATCCACGAGGTCGTAGATCCTCAACTCCTCAAGGTTTTGGTTACGACACACATCATAACGCAGAACAAAAAACTGAACCTAGAGCTCAGAATGTAAGCAGCAACAGTAACAACTATATGCTACAAAATAACAAACAAATAGAATATGTCTATTGGGATGACATAAATGAGCTGGTTGATAGACTTAGACTTTTAGTAGCTTCCCAGGCTGCTGGTAATAATGCTCATAACAATGAAATTCAGTCAATCATTGAAGAACTGAAGGAGGTTGGTGTTATCGCCTAGTATACCTACATATATCAAAGATATACCTACCTTAGTGCTTAGTATAAAAATGTCTATCGATAAGTTCGGACGTTCCCAATCCAATAAAGGTTCTAAGTTTAAAATTATTGAAAGAGAGATTTTCCCAAGAACTGATAGTGGTGATTTTGATTTGCAAAGCCATAGATTGTGTAACATAGCTGATCCAGTCGATGCAACAGATGGTGTAAATAAAAAATTTGTTGATGTATGGATAGACGACTATCAGAAGAACAAAGATGAGGTAACACAAAGAATCATTGCCATACTACTTGAAGCTGTACACAAACCTGAGTTGGAAGATTTAAAAAACGAATTTGAAAATAAATTGAAAATTTTAGCTAAGAACATAACTGCTCAAGTTTTAAAAGATGTTGATGTGTTAAAGAATAATAAGCTAAAGAATAAGCTGGGAGAAATAGACGGTAAACTAAAAGATTTACATGATAAGTGGATACTTTTAAATCCAACATCGCCATGAGACGCAAAACTGTTGAGAGGAAGAACTACAAACGACTAAACAAACAGACATCTATCTGGTTGAACGCATCTTGAGGAAGAAAGGCAAGCAGCTCTATGTAAAATGGCTGGGTTTTGATAAATCTCAGAATTCTTGGATAAATTCAGATGATGTTAAATAAGCTTATATATTTAATGTATTAATGTACTTAGAATAAAATAAAAGTCTTTATTAAAATAATGTTATTTTATTTTTCATCTGGTTACATACAATTAAGCTAAGTGAACAATTACAATTTATATCGTAAATCAATAATATCCTGAATAAACTTCTCCTGAGGTACATCTGCTATCTGTAGATCGTTTCTCTTCGCCTTGAGGTATTCGACTTCGGTCTTTATTCTGTTAAAGAGATTTACAGAATTTGGATCATACAACATGTTTAAAACTACTTCGGAATCAGGGTGTTTATTTTTAAAGTTCTTGACAGCTCTTTTAAAACTTTTCTTCTGAGTCCTTACAGCATGATATGGATAGGTAGTATCCTTCTCATTTCTTGAAAGCAAACCAAAAACACAAAGTTTTCCAGGGTTGCTTGGTTTTGGAGATATATCTTCTAAATGTTCTGTGATTTTAGCATTTGTTTCTCGCATACGCTGCACTTCATCATCTATCTCCATTAATTTCACTTCAATTTCTTTGAGGTTATCCTTGTATTTTTGATTAAATTCACTTACGAAAAAATCAAAAATAATTTGGTTGCACTTTTCATAGAAACTATTGGATATCCAACAAGCCAAATTTAATATCAAATCTTTACAGACATATGTACCAGATATCAAGTTGTTTTCAGTCTGTGTTCCACCAAAGTCCACCAAGTATGTAGCGGTTGTAGGTGTTAGTTGAGATGTTGCTTCCAGCACATCTAGGGGGCCGGAATTCCGGCCCCCTAGATGTGACTCTAAGTGGACACCTTCGGTTGAAATATTTAGGTAATCGGTATTCTGGCTACCTAAATGTTTCTTCGCCTGACCGTTGTAATAGGTAATCAACTCTTTAGTTTTCTTATTTTCCAACCAATGTCTGAATCTTTTCTCACCATCTTTACACAGCTTAGTCGCATTAAAATAACCAGTGTTTTTATCAATAATTAATTGAAAGTCTCCAAATAAACCATACCAGAAGTTGTCTTTAATTTGCTGGTAGCACACATCATTTAATGTAGCCATTTTAAACACACTACTGAGCACTTGGATACGTTAGAGTTAACTGAAGCACGTCTTACCTCTACGATAACTAAATTTTGAATGAGTTTAACAGTGTGTAGTGAACAATTTACATGGATGATGTCATCCTTTCGGTTTGTACTAGACAAGCTCAAACACGAGTAATGGGGGTGATTGAACAGATATTAGCTCAACGGGTAGCATCGTTGCCTCCCATCTGAGTGCCCGGGGTTCGAAACTCACCTGCGCCAAATGGTTTTTTTCAAAATATAATAATTTGAAGTAATAGGTTAGACACTTTGAAATGTTTGCATGTGACTGTCTGGCCAGACAGTGACGTCACTGTCTGGCCAGGATATTAAATGCCTCGAGCAAGATAACCACTGAAAAATAAGATCTTGGAGACGACCTGGCCAAAGTTTCCTAGACAGGTCAATGACCTTAGAATACATTGGAAGCCATCTTGGACGCCATCTTGGGGGGCGTGGCTGGGCGCCGGGGCTGGCGCCGGGGCGTGGCGCCGGCGCTGGCGCCGGGGCGTGGCTAGGCGCCGGCGCCCGACAGTGACGTCACTTCCTGTCTGTCCCAAGTGACCCCCTACCTACTACCAATGATTAACCTTTGAAATCAAGATGTACAGTTATATCATATTATTGATAAATAAAGCAAAAATAAACACTTATGTAGTAGGTCCCTATAAATAACTCTGACGGAAAATTAAACTGATGCAAGTGATATACAGGGTTAACCAAGACTATCATCACAAACTGCAAATAATAACCATATGTATGTATGACTTTTGTTATTGCCGGACCAATTGCAGTTGCAATTAATAAATCTTTGGGCACAGGTATTTTTCCTAAGAAACTAAAGACCTGTCTGTCTTTTTAATAGGAAATAGGTCTTTTACTGAATGTTCTAAAAAAAATTCACTAATGAGGAGATCCCGACTTTTGAATTTTGAAAAAATTTCTTCAAATGAGCGCTAATTAGGCCCCCCAGAACACATATCATGGGTTAGTATCATTTTTTATGTTTACATATATATATATATATATATATATATATATATATATATATATATATATATATATATATATATATATATATATATATATATATATATATATATACATACATACACTTTATTTGTTTGCTGTACGTTTGTGATTTCTTATTGGTTTGAGCGGACTGACCTGACCTGACTGAGCAGTCAGTGGCGTGCTGATGATGAACCGGGACGGTTCGAAACTGCAGTCTGCGCAAACCAATAAGAAATCACAAACGTACAGCAAACAAATAAAGTGTATATTTAAAAGTGATTACAGTGTAGTGCAATATTCCTAAAGATATAATATATATATATATATATATATATATATATATATATATATATATATATATATATATATATATATATTTATATGTATGTATGTATCACACCGATAACTCAAAAAATAATGGGCCGATTTCGATTAAATTCGGGGAATACCTTCCTTTTGCAAGTGGCTTGGATAGGTTCGTTAGCCAGGAAAATCCGCCGAGGATTTCCCGGAAAATTTTGTGTTTTCTTTCCAAAAAAATTATATCTTCGGAACTAACAAAGTAAGGGCAACCACATTTGGTACACGTTTATATGGTTATAGGTAAGTTACCTACCAAAACTTAGCTCTGTAGCTTAAAAGACAAAAAAGTTGTAGGCATTTAAAGAAAAATAAATTTGGGTTTTCCTCAAAACGTCAAAGTCGCGATATAAAACGTCAAAATTGGTAATACTTAGGCAAAGAACCTGAAACTAATATGAGCTATGGAAAGAAAATGTCTCAAGAAGCATGTTTTACAAAGCCTGAAGTCTTAGTTTCAATCGTCATTGTCCTTCATTTTACCAAAATATTTCCAAAAAATTCATTTCAAATAGACCCTTTCTCTGATGCTTTGGCAGTAGCTTGGCTATAGAGTTTATCGTTTAATGATATATAATTTTTGTCAAATTTTCGTAAAAAATCAATAAAGTTCAATATATCCGTTATCATACAAGATACGAAAAAAAATTGTATACATTAATTGTAGGTTGTCTTGAACTACATCTTAAAAAAATATTTCTACAATTACAGGGTGGCCGTAAGTCGTTGGTGATTCAAATTTTCTTTTTTTTTTAATCGAACACGCCTTGTTATTGCCTTTTTGCATTTTCCATCGAAATATAATAAATGTTTGTAAGAAAAGAAATTCGGGACGCAGCAAGTGCGTTATGGTAGCGAATTTTCATTAAATGCTTGAAATTTGAATAGCTCAATTTGCTATTAACCTATAAGGTTGACCAAGAAACTAGTTTTTTCGGGAACATTTTAAGTTTACTTTCGGAATTTGTTGTACATTTTCAAAACAATAAAGTTATTTTGATGAAACATGGCACATTGTTTCTACTATATAGGTTATACTGGTAACCAAATTTGATGCCTGCTTTAGTTTAAAAAAAAACATATTTGCTATTAAAAACATTTCTATGAAAATTCACTACGATAACGCACTTGCTGCGTCCAGACTTTTTTTTTAAGAACGACATCAAATTTAGTAGATAATATAACCTTTATTCTTTAAAAAAGTACAAAAACTTCCCGAAAAAATTGGCCCGATTTTCCTGGCCAACGAACCAAGCAATTTACACAAAAACTACACGTCAACATATAGTTATTCACAAAAAGCTTTTCAACAAAATTTTAAAAAACTTTAGCGACAAATTTTCTTTTTCACGAAAATTCGCCTTTTTTTGCAAAAATCGGCTTAAGTAACGTTACACGTAAATTATATAGAAATCTGTTTACGAAAAATTAATAAAAAGTTGACAAAACATTTTTTTACGCGAAAATTTGCTAATAAAATAAATCCAAATTATATAGTCTGCAATTAAAATTGAAAAAAAATTAAAAAGTTATTAACCGTTTTCGTAAAAGTAGAGGAATGTAACCGGAAAAATGATAATATTTTAATGTCAGAAGCTGTCAGAAATAAGGTTATTTAAATCGGCCACATTGAAGTTTCATTTGAGATCTGTGAAAACAATTTATCAATTACTAATATATTACGAAAATGTGAACGTAAATAATTTTATCAAATTAATTATTTCTTACCTTTTTCTGTACAAAACTTAATTTAAACATTTTAATATTTTTCTTCCCTATAATTAACGTACACAACTTTTGCTCGTATCTTGTATAATAACAATTATATTGAGCTTTACCGTAGAAATGCGTCACCCTGAATGTATGTAACAGATAAAAACTGAAAGCAAACCCGGATATGGATTGTAAGGGGCATAGTTTGCGCCCATTTGAAGAAATATTTTCAAAATTCAAAAGTCGCGGTCTCCTTAATAACGAATTTTTTCTTTACATAATCCGTATTTGTTTCAGGTTCTTTCCCTAAATGTTGCCAATTTTGACGTTTCACATCGCGGCTTTACCCCGTTTTGAGGAAAACTCCCAAAAACTTTAAAATTGTGACTTTGACGTTTCAACATGAAAAACTATAACATTCTTAAAGTATTTTTTGCACTTCTTGATCTTTTTGCACCAAGAAAAAATTATCTTTGTAATATTCAATAGATCATGTGCCCTTCTCTGATCATCAGTGGAACCTAATTTTAGCGAATTTTCATTAAGAAAAATTCGCTAATAGAAAGGTCACGATCAAAAGCTTTTGAAAAAATTTCTTCAAACGAGCGCGAATTTGGGTCCCTAGAACCTAAAACCAAGGTCCGTTAAATATATATATATATATATATATATATATATATATATATATATATATATATATATATATATATATATATATGTGTGTCTGCATTCGTGCGTGTGTGTTTGTGTCACTGTGTGTATCCAACTGATCAGAACGAAACTTGGCACATATCTTCATTGTATTAAGACCGCGGACGAGTTCGTATATCAGTTATAACGGACAAAATATACAAAAATATTTTTGAAAACGCTGTATTTTTGTAAGTATCAGAGTAACTGGAATGAGACTTTACATGTGGCTAGAAATGGTTTAAAAACCTATGTTGTGAACTTTAAGTAATTTGGTACACAATATTTAGAGTTTTTCCAAATTAAAAATAAAATCTGAAAGACATGCGTTGAAACGACTTGTGGTTAAAGTCCAATGCCTGACAGACAGGGTAGTTAACTGCCACACGTAGATTGATTCATATAACCAGACCATACATCAACGGTCACCAAACTACATAAAGAATAGGCATAAAACATACTACCCGAACCATTAATCGTGAAATCTCGTCCACAAGTAGGGCAAATGACAGACGACATGAAATTAAAATTTTGCCAAGTGATTGTTATTTAACTGGGGGATTCAATCAATCTTTAAAATACACTCTATTTGTAGCTTGATGAACGGCCCCAAATTCAGTTTTGGCACAGCATAGATATATTATGCTGTGGTTTTAGACTGAAAGTGTAGCATAATATAGTAGAAATGTAAACAAAATCAAGTCGTCTCTATAAAAATTATCATAAAAGTTTCCTTTATCTTTAAACCTAAACATAAGACGTCATATAAGACCGAAACAGTCGTTGAATGTGTTTCAATGGCAATTCTACTAATTCTGTAATCAATTGTTATGTATACTTTTAATATAATATCCCGGGCATGTAGCCGGTGTCAAGTATCATGTAAACAAAACGTTAGTTAACATATCCTGAGATAGCTCAGTGGTAGCGTGTTTGTCTTCTACGCAGAAGGTGACGTGAGATATTCCAGCTCGATGAATGTAGTTTTTTGTTTTATTTTGACACTTGGAGAAACAATAGTGCACAGATTTCATACGTTTTGAACAAGATCTCATTTTTGTTTAAAACGCCTAAATAACTTTGTCACCTTTGAGTCTGAAATAAAAAATTTCAGCAGACATTTTGTTATTGTTGATGTTGAAAAAGCCGATTTCATTAGGTTGACTAAAACGAAATCATTCTGGCGATTAATACGGAAAAATAACTGCTATGTTTATAATTTGGCAGATACTTTACTTTTAGTGAATTTTCGTAGAAAAAATTCACTAATGGTGGGATCCCGACTTTTGAATTTTGAAAAAATTTTGCAAATGAGCGCGAACTAGGACCCCTAGAACCCATAGTATGTATCACACCGATAACTCAAAAAATAATGGGCCGATTTTGATAAAATTTGGCATGTACCTTCCTTTTGTAAATGGCTTGGATAAGTTCGTTACTCAGGAAAATCGGACGAGGTTTTCCCAGAAAATGTTGAGTTTTCATTCGAAAAAAAATTTTATCTCAAAAAGTAAAAAAGTTATGATAACCAAATTTGGAAGGTAGGTTTACGATATAAAAAGTAAACTATACACCAAAATTTAGATTTCTATGTTACAAGAAAAAAAGTTATAATAAAATATTTTGTGCCAGATCAGTTCTACGAAAATTCACTACCATAACGCACTTGCTGCGTCCAGGCTTTTCTAAATATGAATTCAGTCTCCTTCTGGAAATCTTTTGTAACTTTAATGAAATTTGTAAAAGTTTCTTTTAAAGAAGCTTGCACCATTTACAGATATAGCAAAATTTAATTTTTTAGCTTCATAGAAAATTGAGCTTTGGGCATTTTTCTCAAAAGGAGTTAGAAAACAAGTTTTTTTTATAATAGAGATATCTATGGTAACACTTTGGAAAGAATTATTCAAATGTGCGCGTACTAGGACCTCGAAAATCGATCTTCAAGGTCTGTGTAAGTTTAAAGTATTAACTTTACTAATATGCCCCATAATAATAGTGTAGAATTCTTATGAAATTTCACTACTATAACGCACTTGCTACGTCCCGAAATGTTTTTCTTTAAATGCTTATAAGCTATCATAACGGCTTGCTACCTCAGGACTTTTTCTTTCTTTTATATCAAAACAAACGTCTTGATATAAAAAATGTTTGTCTAGTTTCACACAGCATTCTATGACTAATCCATCAAAATGTCTTTTATAACCTTCACATTTTTCGGTCTACTGATTTAAAAGCATTGACATCTGTACAATAAACAATTAATTTATAAACAACAAATCAAACTACTGCATCGACAATTAATATAATCCAATTGTAATTAATTAAACTGTAAATATGCATTAAATGTACAAATAACTGCAACATAAATATCTACATGAACTGTTCTGTATGTACATCCAAGTTAAAGATAGACGATGCAGTAATTGAATAGATAAGTGGAGGTCAAAGTAAGATGAATGTACGGTGGTCATTAGATATGGCCAGGGGCTATGACCTATATTGTAACAGATCATTAAATATCACATTACACCTTCACGACTCTACTGCTAAACCATTAATTCAACATGTTACACTATAAAAATGTGTGAACTATTATACAGGCCGGCCCATATTTTGGCAGCAGTCACAATTCGTAATTGTCTTTTATTCTAAAACATTTTCAAAGTCACATCACCTCCGGTTGAACCGGAATTAGTCATCAGCTTTGCTAATTTAAATAGAATGCCCTATTTTTTATGGCATATTCGAATTCTCCATAATATTTTGTGAAGATTTGTATTAGATTTTCCTATCCCTATCTTCAACTGTTTCATAGATATTGTGATTTGTTTACATTTTGCGGAACTTCTATCCTCATAACACTTTGTATTTCACATGTTTTTAAAGATAAAAGGCTGGAATTTAGAATACTATAACTTCTAGGATGAGGCCTTCATGTTATCTATCTAAAGTTTACCTGTATCATACAGAGTGTTTTAAATTTAAAGACCAACTTACACATATTCAATGCTGCAAGTCATTTTTTTCAAATAGTGCACCCCGTATGTTATAACAAATTCGAGTTCTAAATTCAATTCTACACCGGTTTCATATAATATGTTTCCCTATATCTATCTCTTACGAGTAACTTGCTACTAGAGTTTTTAGGTAACAAACTCCTTTTCTAGAGAATATACATTACGCTGCACAATAAAGGCAGCTGTGGCTGTCAGAAAACAGAATTTTGACAACACATGAATTCTAAAGCGTCATCTATATTTTGAAGTTATTCTGAGTGTGTTGGTATTACTCACTTTATAGAAATAATAAGCCAATAAAAATGCAGAATAGTGAAGAGTACTCTAATATGAATATTTTAAATTTATTTTAAATTCATAGGGAATGCAATGCAATTGGCAGAACGATGTTTAACGAGAGGTATCCCACTCTATCGGCAATGACTAGAGGAAAATTCGCAAGGATAGAGGAACGATTTAAATTTACTGGAAGTGTCAAAACTACACGACATGATCCAAAGCCAGTAACTGAAAATGAAGATAATGAAATAAACGTTTTGGCTTATTTTCAAGTTTACCCGCGTACCTCTATTCCTGCAGCTACTCGAGCTTTCAGAATATCAAGTTCATCTGTGCATAACATAATGAAATCTCATATAATGCACTCATATTCATAAATAGTACTACAAGGACTTCGACCTGGTGACCATTTAAAAAGAGTGGAATTCTGCGAACACATGTTTCTGAATATTCAACAAGATGAGAATTTTCTCTCTAAAATTAACTGGACTGATGAATCGAAATTTAGAAGGGAAGGAATTGTGAATAGAAGAAATAGTCATTTTTGGGCAAGTGAAAACCCTAATATATTTAGAGAAGGGCGTTTTCAAACAAATTTTAATTTTAATGTGCTTTGCATTATTATGGGCAATAAGGTCTGTTATGAAATTTAGGAAGAAAATTTAAACGGCGAAAAGTATTTGGAACTATTAAGGGGATCTGTCCGTAATTTTCTGGCAAGGCTACCACCAGATATAAGGCAAAGCTAGACGGCGCGCCTGCCCACTCCACTGTGAAGTTTACTGGCACTGAAAACAATTATTTGAAGTCAGATGGATTGGGCCCAACGGTCCTTGGAGATGGCCTCCCCGCTCTCCTGATTTAACGCCTGCCGATTTTTATCTCTGGGGGCGAATAAAAAGTCAAATGTAGACACAAGAGTGCAAAGTAGAGAGGATCTTCTAAATCGTGTTATTATAGCTTTTAGAGATTTGGATCCAAATGAAATCAAGAGAGCTACTACGAATGAGATGAACCGTAGAATTTTGCAGTGCCTTGACCAAGATGGTGGTCACATAGAACATTTATAGTGATCGTAGCATTTAAATTTGAATTAACTTTTTTTTATTTGTCTTTGTTCAGTTTTTTGTTTATTGTTAATATTTTTTTAATTTTTTTTTAAATAATTACATTAAATATTTTTATGAAGTCATATCACTTTTGTTATCTGACTGACAATCACAGCTGCATTTGTTGTGTAGTCTAACGTGTACTCTTTAGAAGAGGAGGTTGTCACCTAAAAATGCTAATAACAAGCAACATATTGAAGATAGGTATAGAAAAACTTATATCAAACCGGTGTAGAATTAAATTTACAACTCGAATTTTTAACTATATACAGGGTATTCTATTTAAAAAAAAAAACTTTTGCCACGTTGAATATGTCTAAGTTAGTAACTAAATTTATAACACTCTGTATGACACAGGTAAACTTGAGGCACATAATATGAAAGTTCCCTCCCACAATTTACGAAATTCTAAATTCGAGCCTTTATCTTTAAAAACATGTGAAGTGCAAACTATTATAAATAAGGCAAAATCACTGAGATACAGAGAAATCACAATATCTTTGGAACAGTTGAAAATAGGGATAGGAAAGCCTAATATAAATCTTCACAAAATTTTATGGAGAATTCTAATATGCAATTAAAAATAGGGCATTCTATATATATATATATATATATATATATATATATATATATATATATATATATATATATATATATATATATATATATATATATATATATATATATATATATATATATATATATATATATATATATATATATATATATATATATATATATATATATATATATATATATATATATATATATATATATATATATATATATATATATATATATATATATATATATATATATATATATATATATATATATATATATATATATATATATATATATATATATATATATATATATATATATATATATATATATATATATATATATATATATATATATATATATATATATATATAAATAATTATATAAAATTTTAACGGACCTTGGTTTTGGATTCTAGGGTCCCAAATACGCGCTCATTTAAAGAAATTTTTTAAAAACCTTTTCATCATGACCTCTCTATTAGCGAATTTTTCTTGATGAAAATTCGCTAAAAACGAATTGGTAGATTTCAAAATTGCAGTTTAAGTATCAATTATCTAAAACAACACCCCCGCTAGTGATTGAATGCTACAGTTTCTGTTAAGGTTCAAAAACGTGACCCCCTTCGGAAGCATAATCAATGTTTTGGGGTCTTTCTAAATCGTTTATAAATAACATAAACAACAGTGATCCTAAGTTAGACCCCTGAGGCAAACCTAGTAATAAATTCAGATGACTTAAAGCTCCTATAGCTGACAAACTGTCTCAAACCATAAGGTATCTCTTTAATAGCCTTCAAATATTATTATTTAAACCATATGTTTCCAAGTTCTTCAATAGCATAGA
Source organism: Tillus elongatus (assembly GCA_964006375.1). Lineage (NCBI taxonomy): Eukaryota > Metazoa > Arthropoda > Insecta > Coleoptera > Cleridae > Tillus > Tillus elongatus. The sequence goes on along the minus strand of OZ023270.1, from coordinate 90,404,473 downwards.
GTGATTTATATAATTCAAGAATTGCACAAGATTTTATCACAAATAATTTCGATGAGAACTATAAGTACGTTACGATGAATGGATCAATTAGGTGGTCGGCAACATTCCCTGATATAGCACCCCTTGATTTCTTTTCATTGGGGGATATATTAAAGATGAAACATACAAGAAACAGCATAATCATATTGAGGAATTACCAGAAAATTGCTCTGGCCATTGTGATAACATTTGATTTGAAAATGCCAGACACACTTTTCAATTCACCTAGTGAAAGCTGACTACCATGGTTGGAAAACATTTCACAGCCAACCAAGTGAGTTTTACGACGGCCGAACAACCCCAAAGACATCCAGTAGTGCAACATCTGAGGTATTCAGTAAAAAACAGTGATAGCAACTTCTGATGCTCTCGGGCAAAACAAAAAATTGTTACTGCCTGAGGATGCTGTAAAAGTTAACTGGGTTCCATAGAAGACGAGAAGTTACGGAGAAGAAACAACTGAGAAGTAGCTGTTATCAAGCACTTTTATTTAAGAATATGTTTGTGAAGCCAAAAGGAAAGTCTTTGGCATTGTGTCCATGATATTTTTTGTTGAAATCCACCGTCTGTGAGTTTGACAGCACTATTTTATATTTCAGCTGTTGAGTAAAGTTTAAAAGCTATATCTTACGCACAGACTGTGATTACCAAATTATTTAGTTTTTACATGGTGAAATATAAATAAGTTCAATTACGTAAAGTCTTGTGATGACGCCAGGTGATATGCATTAAAAAGTGCTTAAAAGCAGCAGGTAGCAAGAAAAATATCGTAACACCACACACCGCCAGGTGAAACGCATTAAAAAATGCTTAAAAGCAGCATTAGCAAGATAAATATAGTAGCACCACAGGCAATGCCTCTAAATATCTACTTATCAATCACACATATGAATTTTAGCATCCATAAATAGCTCCTAAACAAGCCTAAAAATGTTTATATGTTATAAAAAGAAACATGTTAAATTTTATTTTTAAAAGTTCCAAATTCAGACAAAAACTATGTAGCCTAATTTTCACTTTTCACCTGACCTCTATTCTACTATGAAGGAGACAAAATTTAATTTCATGATGAAAAAAACAATTTATGCGATACTGTTGAGATACGTGTGATAAAAATAACCTGATATCTGATTTACCTGTTAACGTCAAAAAATTATAATTCGAAAAATTAAATGAGGTTATAAATCATAAAGTCCTGATTAGACTTAAAAATATTTTATCTACTCACCTTTGATTAGTAAATAACCACTTTATGTAGTAAAAACTAAAAACTGAATCACTTATGTAAATGACCAGAACTGTTTAATGAATAAAGAACAATATTCAAACAAATTTAATTGTTTGAATCACATATTACTAAAATAAAGTTGCTAACTGTAGACTGTTGTAGACAATAGACAACAATCAACTAATCAGCAGCAGTGTTGCCAGAACTTTTGTTCATTGAGTACTAGACTGATAATCACAAAAGTACTAGAATTAACAAAAAGTAACAGATTTTTATCAGAATAAGATTCATACGGAACATTTGGATTACATATAAATTCAAATAAGAAACGAATATATAGGAAATGAAAATGAATTTACTTCCTTAAACTAAACAAACTTTATTACATTACTGAATGAACGAAACTTGAAAATAATTAATTAATATTAATATTATTACAAATTACAACAATATTTATGACCAAAACCTCGAACAGCCCAGAACAACCGAACTACAGGAGCCGAACTGTGGAGACTCGTAACAAATATGCTGGGTGCCGGTGGCACTTATTTTAGAAGAAACCTAACCTTTCCATTTAGTCTCATTCGTAACCTATTGGTACACTCTCGAATTCAATTTCATTCTAATGTTAAGCGGGAGTCGAAATATGTTGCTAATCTGTAATTATTTGTAATTTATAATTCGGTTGTTTTATGTCTTGATAGTTGTGTTACATTGAAAAAGTACTAAATTTTTGCTCATGGGTACTAGGGTACAAAAAGTATTCACAAAGTCACAAAGTACTAGATCCAGTACAATTGTACTAGACTGGCAACACTGATCAAGAGACTGGGGAGGAGGACGTACGACAGAAAACAGAAAAGCTATGGTAATTCAACTACGCATGCGCAATAACTTAAGGTGTTAATTTACAGTTGTTCACCCTAAAGTTTCAATTGTTTTACACAATATTACGTTAACACTCTTTTCTCGGTCCACTCTCATTTTAATTATCAAAGGGGGACTTTTAATACATACATTTCTGGGAAAATAATTTTCAAGGGTTAACGTCCCGTCACAGCACAATAAACAATTTCTTATGCTGTGGTCCCGTGTTGTCCTGTGTCCACTAAATTATTGTTTTTTTACCGGAAGTTTTAATAAAATTTAAAACAATATTAGGAATCTATGTTTGTATTTTGCCTTTAAATTCAAAATTCTCGTACCTAATTAATAGTGATAAAACGGCTATATAAAGCGTGATAAAAATTTGAACCTACCCCACTCGTACCTTTAATTTTCGTTGAATTTTGTATACCTACCTACTATCTACTAATATGGAATATCCTTTGTCTTTACAAATACTGGATATAAAATATGTTACTCATAAGCATAATATACAGAGGTAAAGTATATATAAGTAATACAATCACGGTTATGGGATCAACTTTCTATGTTATCAGTTTGGATAAAGATGAATCATTAAAAAGTACTAAACTATACGTGTGATGTCATGGAATTCCAAACATTCTTATGTTGAAATCTGAGTCACATTATATCAACCCACATCCATATATGGTGCTGAATTGTACTTTTTTTAAAGTACATAATTAATATTAAAATATTGCTCCAAAAATGGGTCATAATTTCTTAAGAAATTACATATTTTAACATTCGATCGGTGATATAATATAACGTCCTAAAGTAGGCATTTTTGTGGCAGCTATTGTATTAATAAAATGTATAACGCAATATATTGAATCTTAATGGTTGTTACTTAATTAGAAACCTTTAAGTCTTTAACCTATTAAAAAATGTAGGTATATAGTTTTTACTTTTATTTCATACTAGCCGGCAAGCTAAAAACCTATATCGAATCTATAAGTACCTACTGACATTAAATAATACGAAATTCTTTGCAAAAAAAAACAATTCATTTAAATTAATTTAATAGAATCAAGACTGGAAAAAATCACAAAACATTAATACACGCATCAATAATTATAATCTATCCAGATATTATTTATCTAATGAAAATAAAATGATAGAGCAACAAACTTTTCATAGATCTATGCTCAAAGTGATTGTGAAGAATGTTGTTTACATAGGCAACTTGCTGCACAGCTACCAGTATTTTTAGTATTTATTTCTAGAAGGTAAAGCAGATGTTGATAGGAAACAGAGAAAGCAAACTGTTATACTCTTGGACATTGATGAGACGACAGAGAGAGAAGATGTACAGAGAATCCTGCAAAGAGAAATTGCAGATAACCAATTAGAGGAAAAGATGCAACTAAGACTAGCCGAAAAGGCTAACAAGAATGGTGTGAAGTATGCTTTTATAACTCTACAGCAAGAGCTAGCCCAACTCCTTATTAAAAAAAGAGTGATTGGTGATGGATGGCACAGATGGAGAATTAGAGAAATCAGCTCCCCAACAAGGTGCTACAGATGTCACAGGGTGGGACACACAGCGGCCAAGTGTGGAATTAAGGACGCTGCAGACATGTGCTATAAGTGTGGAGAAATAGGCCACCAGAAGCGAGATTGCCAAAACGAACCAAGATGCTACCTCTGCAATGTGGAAGGACACAAGGCAGAAACCACTCGGTGCCCAGAATTTAGAAAAATTGTAGAAAATGAAAAGAAGGAGAAGTTGAAAAGGACAACAACACAATGAAACTAATCCAAGTTAACGTGGACAGATGCAAAAGGGCGGTGGATTTACTCATACACACATGCGCTGCTGAGGGAATAGCACTCGCACTGGTTGCTGAACCAAACAAAAATATGACAAGGCAACACCCTAGATGGATTACAGATAGGAATACTGATGCAGCAATTTATTTAGCAGATAGCAAAATAAACAGACATAAAACCGGTAGTGGGATGGGTTATGTGTGGCTGGAAACCCAAGAAACAGTTTTCTATTCGTGCTATTTGTCACCTGCAACAGGAGCAGAAGGTTTTAGACAGTTTATAGATGACCTAGATCTAAGTGCGAGAAGGCATACAAAAAGGATTCTGATAGGAGGCGACTTTAACGCGAAGGCATATTGCTGGGGGTCTCCTATAGAGGACCGCAAAGGAGTGGCACTAGCAGAATGGATAAGCAGTGGTGATCTGACAATACTTAACGATGGTCAGAAGCCTACGTTTGAAAGGAACGGAGGAAGCTCCTTCATAGATATCACGATCTGCACCTCTAATATGGCAAAAGATGTGACCAGGTGGCAGGTAGGAGACGAGGAAAACCTCAGCTACCACAGAAACATCCACATAGAGATAGAGCACAAGGGGCGAAGACCGGACCAGCACATTCAACTTACGGGGTGGCGATTTAAAGAAGAGAAAAGAAATCCATTGCTCCAAAAGCTTGAAGAGGAATGTAAACGACCCGATTTCACCCAGAATGTAAAAGGCTTGAGAAATGCGGTAAGCAGCGCATGCAATGCAGTACTACCTAAGAGACGCCTTACTACCGGAAGGAGAGGTGCTTATTGGTGGAACTCAGAAATCTCAGAGTTAAGAAAAAAGAGTCTAAAAGCAAAGAGAGAGGTGACGAGAGCCAATAGAAGAAGTAATATTGACGAGGCCTCAAAACACCAACTGCGCGCCCAATATAACCAATGCCGCAATGAACTGAAAAAAGCGTTTGCAAATTCAAAACTGCAGGCTTGGAAACTCCTGTGCAGAGAGATTGATGGGGATATATGGGGCAAAGGATATCAGATAGTCCTAGGCAAACTCCGGATGCACCCAGTAAATACATGCACAGAGGACGAACAGGTGCAGATAGCAAGAAAGCTATTTCCAAGACATATAATTAAGAGGTGGCCTAGTATCGAATTAACACCTGAAAATATTAAAATGTGTAGTGAGGAAGAGGTTAGAGAAGCTGGACGTAGGATGAAAGCAGGGAAAGCTGCAGGCCCAGATGGAGTCCCCTCGGATGTGATTAAGTTGTTGGCAACAGAAAGACCTGAACTACTCACTCAGATCTACAATAAGCTGTTAAAGGAAGGTACTTTTCCCGAGGAATGGAAGACAGCTAGGCTAATTCTGATAGAGAAGGCTGGAGGAAAGTCATATCGCCCACTCAGTCTCATTGACTCGGATGCCAAACTTTTTGAGCAAATCCTAAACGGGAGATTGCTGAATGAAATAGAGCAGAGAGGGGGATTTGCACCCACACAGTATGGCTTCAGAAAGGGACATTCTACACTAGATGCTATACAGAAGGTAAGTGGGATCGTAAAGGACTCGAAGAATACAAGTAGCTATATGGCTCTTGTTACGTTGGATGTGAGGAATGCCTTCAACACCGTCCCATGGGAAGGGGTAGTCGGTGAACTGGAAAGACGGAAGATCCCACTGTACCTGATAAAATTACTGTGCAGCTACCTGGAAAACAGGATAATACTGATTGGAACACACACGATGAGTATCACAAGTGGTGTACCCCAAGGTTCTGTACTGGGGCCTACCCTGTGGAACCTCTATTATGACGACGTCCTGAAGCTCCCGGTGCCAGACGGCACAACTATCGTTGGGTATGCCGACGATTTGGCGCTGGCTGTTTGTGGGAAAGATAAGGTAGAGATAGAGGAAAAGATAACATGGACTGTTGGCCTGGTAGAGATTTGGATGCACAAAAAAGGCCTCGAGCTAGCCCCGCAGAAAACAGAGATCATAATCCTAAATGGAAGGAGAACCGTAAAGACGATTGAAGTCAACATAGGAGGAAAGAACATCAACTCCAGTAGATCTCTGAGGTACCTTGGGATTCAGCTGGGGCATAATATGAGCATGAGTAAGCACATTCGAGAAGTAGCACAGAAAGCTGAGAAAGTTGCAGCAGCCCTGAGTCGACTAATGCCTAATATTGGCGGCCCAAGGGCGAGTAGTAGAAGAATCCTCTGCAGTGTGGTGAATTCTATTATTCTCTATGGAGCACCTGTTTGGAAGGACTGGGCGGAGATGGCAAGATACAGACGCATTTTGGAAAGTGTGCAGCGAAAAGCGGCAATTAGAATATCCTCCTCATATAGGACAGTATCTACAAAAGCAGTGCAAGTGGTGGCAGGGGTGATACCTATTCACCTACTGATCAGGGAACGGTCATATGAAAAGAACGAAAATAGACAAGGGCAGAGAACAAGGGCACGACTGACGACACTGGCAGAGTGGCAGGCAGAATGGAGCGAGGAAACCAGGACCGCTCAGTGGACCAAGGAACTCATTCCAGAAATAGTACCCTGGTTAACACGGAAACATGGCGAGGTGAACTATCACTTAACGCAATTTTTAACTGGCCACGGTAGATTCGGAAAATACCTGAATAAAATGAAGATCGTAGAAAGCGACAGATGCTACTACTGTGGAGAAGAAGACTCTGCCGGGCATACAATTTTGGAGTGTAGCAGATGGACCGAGGTGAGAGAGAGGACTGCAATAGAAATCGGAGGTAGTTTGACAACCAGAAACATTATAGATCACATGCTTGAAACACCAGCGAAGTGGGAGGCTATTGCCAAACTCATTAGGGAAATCTTAATACTTAAGGAAGCCGAACAAAGGGAATAAGGGAAATCAGAGAAAAAAAAAAGGGAAGAGAAAAGGAAAAAACAACATGGAGTAGGGTGTGATGAAGCAATACCCAAGGGTGATTCCGTCACATCTCTATGAATATGGGGGTGTTTAGTGGGTAGTCCTGACCTGGAGAGAAGGGGAGTCCCACAGTACCAGCTGGCGACTGATTGTGGAAGAACCAGGGACTGGTCTGCGTAAATGCATTCACCTCCACCATAGGAAAAAAAAAAAAAAAAAAAAAAAAAAAAAAAAAAAAAAAAAAAAAAAAAACCAGTATTTTTAATGGCCTAACACATTATGAGTTCAGTAACAACCATTGACTATCTACCTTCTCTGATATATAGTCAAAGGTAACAACCATTAGCGGCTTGGCAGTTATTCCCATAGTGCAACTACATTCTAATTTTTCTATGACAAATAATATGAAGATAGTTCCGAAAATTTGGAACCTCACTCAGAGATGGCGTGCGCACAACGAAAATGCATAAAGATTGGTTAATTTTAAATAACATGAGGCTATTATTTTAAAATGAATAAATGGGAATAGGTTTCGCAATTCGCGTGTATATGACCTTAGCTTAACTAACTATAGCTAACTTCATTCATATGCTGGCTGAATACAACAGTATAAAGCGATATGTTAGTTCAGAAATCGAAGTTGCCGGTGATTTTTTTAATTAGAAAAAGTGATTTATGAGTGAAAAATTAATTTAGTTTCAAATGTTTAACTGGATTCATTAAAAGGTAATACGATATAAGCACTAACATATCCTGGCCTAACTATGAAAGAAACTCGCAATTAAATTTTATTTTTCAATATAGTCCACCCTAACATCAATCCAATATTATTACATCGTTTCAGCACCAATTAGATACTGCAAAAAATATTCTTTCAGTTTGTCCTCAAAATGTGTCCAAACCGCAGCTTTCTCCTCTTCGTCGTCACTGGAATGCCGCTCGCGAAGATCCTTTTTCAAATATCCAAACAGGTAGTAGTCACAGGGTGTGATCAATTTATTCGAAACCGCAGTCACGAATTGCCGCTTGTGCATTCCAGCAGTGTGTACGGGTGCATGTCAAGAGCAAACGCCGCCTCAGGCCAGTTTCCCACGTCTTTTCTCCAGATTATTTTGTCGTAATTTACAGAAGTGTTGCATAATATGCGATGTTGACTGTGGTGTTGCATTATTTAAAGTTCATGAGAAGAATTTTTTATTTTTTATTTCAACAACAACACGAGGGCTTTCAGCCTAAATTCTATCGTACCATGGGTGTCGACAAGGAGGGAAGAGGCAACTTGTTAGTTCTGGACTTGAAGGTTTGGAAGAGAAGGAAAAACATGTGCCGGCAAGGAATTCCACAACTTGGACAAAAGAGCGGGCATAACAAGATGTTCTATGTCTGGTGACCTGGGCAGTAAAAGGGTGCATTCGCTTTGTTCCCCTGGTAGGTCTGTTGGGGGCAGCACGTGGAGGAAGTATGGAAGAAAGCTCCTCTGAGCAGTGCCCGTGCAGATATCTATAAAAGAGAGAGAGGTCACCAACGGCACGTCAGTGGGCAAGGGATGGCAGCCTTTGGGTGTGGGTAGAGTCACCGATGAGACGTATGGCTCTCTTCTGAATTGAGTCCAGGATAGCGAGTGTAGAAGCGGCAGCAGCATCCCAGATGTGGAAGAAGTATTCGAGGTTTGGTCTTATTTGTGAAGTATATAAGGTATAGAGATTAGCTGGTGAAAAGTATTTACGAGCCCGGAAGAGAAAACCTAATTTCTTAGCAGCCGCTTCTGCAATTGATGTGACATGTTGGTGCAAATTGAGATTTCGAACCACAGAAATGCCAACAAGTGGAAAGGACTCACTACTTTGAATAACTTGGTTGTTCATTGTGATGGGTCTCGGGCTGATGTATCTCTTATGAGATACAAAGCAACACTGAGATTTGGTGGAGCCGAATTGTACAAGATTTCTACTTTCCCAGTCTAATATTTTTTGGAGATCCACAGAGTCTGCAATCCTCATCTAACTGGGCTAAAGAGACAGGATTAGAGTATTGTATATTTGAGTGGAGGGTGCTGTCGTCCGCGTAACTGTGAACTGGGTTGGATGTGCTAGAGAGGAGGTCATTGATGTGCAGAAGAAACAAAGTAGGTGCTAAAGCTGAACCTTGAGGGACTCCTGCATTAATTGGATACAGTTTACCGGAATGGCCATCCACGACAACAGAAATGCTCCGGTTGGAGAGGCAATTTGCTGTCCAGGTACAGAGTTTTTGTGGTAGGCCATAGGCCGGATGTTTATTAAGCAGTGCTGCGTGCCAGACCTGGTCGAATGCTTTGGATATGTCTGGAGCGACAATCTGGGATCCACCGTGTAGTTCCATAGACTTGTTCTAAGAATGGGTGACAAAGGAAAGCAGGTCGGCAGTTGATCTGTGCTGACGGAATCCATACTGCCTGTCGTGGATTATACTGTGTTTTTCAAGAAATTTTAGTAATTCGGTGTTTATATACTTTTCCATCACTTTAGAGACGACTGAAAAGAGAGAAATAGGCCTGTAGTTGCTGGGAAGCGCCTTGGATCCTTTCTTGGGGACGGGTTGTACTCGAGCAATTTTGCAGCTACCAGGGAATATGCCTCTATTGTATGATGTCTAAAACAGACGAGTCAGGACATGAGCAAGTTTTGGTGCGCATTTTTTGAGAACAATTGCTGGGATCTCGTCAAGGCTAGAGGCTTTCCTGGTATTAAGAGAAGAGAGCATATTTCGTACCTCTTTAGTTTTGAAAATGATATCCCTCATTTTATGCGCGACATTGGGGACTGTTGGTGGTTAAACATTTGGAGGTGGGTTGAGAGTAGAATTGCCAAAGAACAACGAGGCAAAAAGTTCAGCCTTGCCCAGGGCGGTAGAAACAATTTCATCCCCTGAAAAGAGGTGGGAACGTGCTGTTGCAGAAATTATTCCCAATAGATTTAGCAAGAGTCCAGAAGAGTTTTCTGCCATTGGAGCTTGAGATGACTTTGTTTTTGATGTGGTTATTAAACGAGTTTTTTTCTCAGAAAGAGTACGAACATAGCGGTTTCTTGCTTTGTTAAATGCTTGACGGTTTTCTTGATTGGGATTGTGTAGAAGCGTTTTGTGAGCTTTTTTCAAGTCTGGCCTTGTCACAGGATTTAGAGAACCAGGGCTTTTGAGTGGATGAAAAGGTTTTCTGTGTACGTGGAATAAATATTGCTAAATACCTGCAAAGTGTGAACATCAGAAATATCTGCTTGTACTTTTATGGCTCTTATCACAAGTTTTGTATATCCAAATTTGTTAAGGTTTATGACGAGCTGCAGCATTTGTTTGTGTGCACTGGTGGTAGTGTTGGTTACGGATTTTGAACATTGTAGTGGAAGTTACATTTGAATTTTCTTTGTTGGAGTGTATTCTGCAATTGAACAGTTATTTTTTTTGCACCGTGGTTATCTTATCTCCTGGTATTGTGTTGATGGAAAAAGCTTTTAACTTTATCAGTTTATTTATATTTCATTTTATACTGTTTATCTACAGCTGTCCATAAATCATGAGTGACTGCTCAAAATGTGGTGTTACTGGTAAGACCTTTAGTTGTGACACCTGTAAGCTCTTGTTCTGTGAGCAGTGTTCAGACCTTAGTGCCTCTGAGATTAGATGCATGGAGTTGAAGAAGAGGAAGCTGTTGTTTCTGTGTTCTGATTGTGAGGATGGTCTCAAACAGTTGCCAAACCTGATTGCTAGAATTAGTGATGTCGAGAAGCAGCTTGAGAAATTGAAGGTAACAGCAGAGTTGCCCAATACTGTACAGGTTCCAGCTGGTAGTGACTCCTATATAGAGGATATAATACAGGAGATTCGTGAGCGAGACAAGAGGAAGTCAAATATTATTATTTTTGGACTCCCCGAATCTGAGTCTGGGTCTACTGCTAGCCGTGGTGAGAGTGATGTTGACAGACTGGAAGTGAAGAATATCCTCCACAAGTTGTGTCCTGAGGGTGATTACTCCCAGATTAGGCTATTTCGCCTGGGTAGGCATTCCAGCAGTGCATCCGTTCCTAGACCTCTAAAGGTTACTCTCTCTGATGAACATCAGGTACTTAGTATTCTGCGCAGGACTGGAAGACTCAAGGATGATCATTTGTATCGTAATGTCAGAGTTAGGCAGGACAGAACCCCTAGGCAAAGTGCATACTCCAAGTCTGTGATCAGTGAATTGAGGCGGAGGGTGGATGATGGTGAAGTAAACCTCAAGATTAAGTATGTTAACGGTGTTCCGACTATTGTTCCCCCCAAAAAAAACTAGGGGTGTCGGATGACCATTTATTGTTAAGCACTCCTGGTGATGAGAATTCCTTGTTTGTTCATTATCATAATGTTAGTGGACTACGAACAAAATTACCCAGGCTTCGACAGGGTCTGTCTTCTTGCTGTTTTCATGTTGTTATGTTGACGGAGACGTGGCTTACTGCTTCCCACTCTGATGCTGAACTCTCTTTTATGAATTATAATATTTACCGTAGTGATCGTGACAGTATTCCGGGCAATATCAGAGATCGGGGGGGTGGTGTGCTGATAGCTGTGCATAAAGACCTTGATTCTACTAGGATTGCTGGTGATATTTCACTTAACGAAGTTTATGTGAAGGTGAGGATAGGAAGGCGGAGCCTCATTTTTGGTGTTTGTTACATTCCACCCAATTCAGAAGTTGCTATATATGAACACCATTGTGATTCGGTCGACAGTGTGTTGTCTGATCATCCCAATTCTGAGGTCGTTGTCTGTGGGGACTACAGCCTCCCAAACGTTACCTGGTCAAGCAGTGCTGAGAGTGCTCCAGTTATTAGTGGTAACAGTCCATCAGCCTCACTTGTTTCTAACAGTTTTGGCTTTTGGGGCTTGTTCCAAAAAAATTTTGTACTTAATAGATTGAATAGAACTTTAGATTTAGTTTTTAGTAATATAGATAACATATGTGTTGATGCATCTTTGGATCCGGTTTTTCCTGCTACTGCACATCATGTGCCCCTAGACATTTCTTTTTCACTTGAGACTCCCCCAACTGAACCCTATGAAGAGTATTTTTATGACTTTCGTAATGCTGATTATTGTGCCATGAATTATTTTCTTTCCGAATTTGACTGGGAATATCTTGAGTCATTGGAGATAAATGATGCTGTGAAGTGCTTTTATGACATTCTGTTTAATGCTGTGGATCGGTTTGTTCCAGTTAAGAGATGTAAGAAATCATGTTTCCCTCCTTGGTTTAGTGTCGAGCTTAGAGGCATGATAACTGAGAAGAAGAGGGTACACAGTCAGTATAAAAAATATGGTAGAATAGATGATTATATTAGGTTTTCTGGTCTCCGAGAGGAATGTAGGAATCTTCGTGATACTTGTTACAGAAATTTTATTGCTTATACTGAGAATAATTTTGAAAACAATCCGGGTTCTTTCTGGTCTTATATTAACAAGTTGAGGAGGATTTATGATCTTCCTGAGGCTATGTATTATGATGATGTTAGGAGTGATTCTTTGCATGATTCGGTGGATCTTTTTGCTAGTTTTTTCTCATCTGTGTATGAGGTACAGGCTGGCGGTGTCGGTCCCGATCCTTTTTTGCGTGAGTCGGTAAATATGACTGTGCCTAGTGTTACTTCTGCTGATATTATTGATCGTATCTGTAGTTTGAAAGATAAACTTAGTTACGGCCCAGATGGAATCCCCTCCCATCTGTTAAAATCTTGTGCCTTCACCTTGGCAATTCCACTGAGGATTCTCTTTAACATGTCCTTATTGTCTGGTGAGTTTCCACATGTTTGGAAACATTCTTATTTGATGCCCGTTCATAAGCAGGGACCAAAGCACTTGGTTACTAATTACAGAGCTGTTTGTATTCAGTCAGAGATACCCAAACTTCTGGACTTTTTTGTCTCTAGACATATAACTTGGGAATGCAGACATGTTTTCGCCGAACAGCAGCATGGTTTTCTTAAGGGAAGATCTACAACGACCAACCTTCTTCTTTACCAGAATGTATTGGTCTCAGCTTTGGAGGATAGGTTACAGATTGATTCGGTGTATACAGATTTCTCCAAAGCGTTTGATAAGGTAAATCACGCCTTATTATTGTCAAAACTTGCATTGTTGGGTTTTAATGCCAATTTGTTGTCTTGGGTGCGCAGCTTCCTTATGGGTGGGTCCCAGAGTGTAAAGATCAGGAACTTCATTTCTGGTAGTATTACTGTTTCTTCAGGAGTTCCTCAGGGTTCACATTGTGGACCAGTCCTCTTTAATCTTTTTATCAATGATGTCATACATTCACTTAAGCATAGTCAGATTTTGATGTTTGCTGATGATATCAAAATTTTCAAGATTGTTCGTTCCAGACAGGACGCTTTACTTTTACAGGAAGACTTAAATCGTTTTGCTCGGTGGTGTGGTGACAATCTTCTGACTCTGAATGTTGATAAGTGTTTCTGCATTACATTCACTAGAGCTCAGTTTCCCGTTGACTTTGTGTACTCCATGGGCTCTGATGCTTTACAGAGGAAGGAAATGATTAAAGACTTGGGCATTGTATTGGATAGGGAATTATCTTTTAGGGATCACATGGAGTGCATAGTATCTAAGGCATATAAAATGTTAGGATTTATTCATAGATCAACTCTGGATTTTTCATGCAATAGCTTTAGAAGGCTGTATTGTGCTCTGGTTCGCTCTTTGTTGGAATGCTCTTCTGTAGTCTGGAGCCCGAATTACAATATTTATATCAATCAGATTGAGGCCGTACAAAATAGATTCTTAAGAATTTGTGCTTACAGAATGGGCTTGCAGAGAAATAATCTTAACCTTTCTTATTTGCGGAATCGGCTGCACTTGCAGTCACTGAGAGGTAGAAGGACTGTCAGTGATGTTTGTTTTTTGCACAAATTATTAGTGAATAAAATTGATAGTCCTTCTTTGCTTGAGTTAGTCTCTCTAAGGATTCCGAACTGCACGAGAGCGAGGGAGGTTTTTGTGGTTCCCTTCCATCGAACCAATTATGGCTTTTTCAGTCCGATGTCGAGAGTGGCGAGAACGGCAAATGAGTATTCGGAGCTCTTGGACATGTTTAATGATTCTGACCGTGTAATTAGAGGAATTTTGAGAGGTGTTATTGATTAATTGTCATACATAGGGTATACAGGTTATGTTTTGCTTTTTTTTTATGTTCTCATATTGTGATTATTTAAGACTAATGTAGTTTTAGATGTTCTTATTATTATTGTAAATGGTTAATCCGTTGAATAAATAAATAAATAAAATAAATAATTCCATGCCACCTTCGATAATTTCGGTGACATTTTGTGAGATATCAGAGAGGTCAGCATGAGAGAAGCAGACGGACGCCAATGGAAATGAGAAAAAGTAATCCCGCATTTCGTTCCAGTTCGCGGAGTTGTAGTGCCAAACGATACGTGGGTGTGATGACTGTGTGACCTCGGGTTGCATTGCGAAGGAAGCAGTGACCATGTTGTGGTCTGAGCGACCAAGGGGGACAATAGACCTTTGGTCGCGGTGGAAGGTCCGGTATGGACCACTCACATCAAACCTAAGGGGGGCGGTGACTGATATCTTATAGCATTCAGGTTTTGTAGTAAGAAAGAAATCCAAGGGATTTTAGCTGTGTGTTGGGATGCGAGGAAAGTAAGTAGGTTGCTAAACCATATTGGCTAAAGAATTGCTGACTGCAAAGGCCTCCGCTGCTCTCCCTTGTGGATCGGTTTTTGAAGATCCTAGCCATTCCTTATTATGAACATTGAAGTCACCAAGAATAGTGACCTCGGAGGAAGGATGTTCAGAAATCAGATGGTCGTTTTTTTTTTAGAAAGGTAGTCGAAGAGCTGGACAAAGTTGTTGTCGGAAGGTGACCAGTAAATGCAACAGATGAATTTAGTTGCAGCTCTGAGAGAGTTTCATCCAAAGTATGTATTTTCTTCCAGGTTCTAAATTGGGGAGTCTGGTGCAGGTTAGAATGCTACGGACATAAGCGCACACACCTCCATGCAATCTAAAGGAAGTAAGGAGCTCATACCCCAGGAAATTAAGGTGATTAGCGGCACTGATTTGGGTTTCGGTGAGGAACATGAGTTTGGGCCTATTAGCCTGGAAGAAATGGTAGGCGGAGTTCAGGTTAGAATATAGGCCACATATATTCTAAAAGGATATGTTACATCTTGATGCCAGAGCCCCCTGCACACCCCTTTCCCGGAGATCCGAATGGAGGGGTATTTTATCTCCGGAATCTTTTGTACAAGGAGGAGCCATCATCATTTTTGTTTATAAGGAAAACCGACTCATACACCAGAATCGGAAACGTCCGTTGGGACTTCACCAGCCCCTTGATGTAAGCGGGACCTCCTCTGGCTTTAAAAAAATGCTTTACTATCACGTAAAGGAAAAGTCCGCTACCACCTGCCAACCTATCCAACCGCAAAGGACGCAGTGCGCCAACAGTGTCACAGTATTTGTCTAGGTAATCTGAAGAAGGAAGACGTAACCGTCGTTATGAATCCGGATGACCTCGAGCTACTTCAGCATCGTAAGATCGTCGTTCATACAAACTTTATTTATTCCAGATTAGTTACACAATCATTATAAATATTAGGAAAAAATATATTATTACATTATAAAAATAGTACAATATTATTAACTATTTACAAAATTAACATCTAGTTACGCTAACATAAATACAATGTACAATAATGGAACAGACAAATTTCTGCCATCTAAAATAAGCTTCCTTTATAAAGGTCAACCAAAAAAACTATTTTTCTAGCATAGGGCTTGTTCAGGTGACACAACTGTTGACTTGCAACGTTCGCGTGTTTCTCTAACTAAGTGAATATTTGAACCTGTGTTGAGCACTGATAAGCACACTTGGAGAACATAAATCACCACAATGCATTTAAAAAAACCTGACGATCGTTTCACTAACCAAGTTAGCGTCATCAGAGGATAAATAATTATAAATATCTTATATCTACAACTCTACCTATACTCTTCTGTAGGTAATCAGTCACTATCGATTTAGGTAGGTTTAAAGACACCAAAATTAACATATTTCGGTTGGCGGAAATATCTGTATTCTTTTATTACCTATCGGACGTGCTTCTGCGGTTATTTATTTTGTAAAGTAATCTATCACCTATAGGTAGTCTCCTGATAGATTACTTTAAAAAATAAACATCGGCAGAAGCATGTCCGATAGATAATAAAATAATACAGATATTTCCTCCAAATGAAATATGTTAATTTTGGTGTCTTTGTGCCTCGCTAAGTCGTTAGTGACCGACTACTTGCAGAAGAATGTATATAGAGTTGTGGATATAAGATATTTAGAATTATTCATCCTCTGATGACGCTAACTTGGTTAGTGAAACGATCGTCAGCTTTTTTTAAATGTGTTGTGGTGATTGGGGTTCTCTAAATGTGCTTAGGTTCACGTGTTTTTTATTATAGTGAAAAAAGAACAAGTAGACCGTTGAAATGTCAAATCACGTTATAAGATTTTGTTGCCATAGCCAATGGCCATCAGCTAAACTGACATTTATACAAAAATTAAAGTTATAGGTTACTGTTTATTCCTTAGATTAAAAAACCAACTGAAGGAGGATTTCCATATATGTACTATAGAAGCAATGTTAGAGGTCAGCGTATTCAACTCAACATACTCAACTGTTGTGTCCACTAAACGTGCCCAATGTTTTGGTTTTGTGAGGATATTTTACTGGTAATAAATACCAATGATTTCATTTGTTGCCAACAATTCCGGATGCGATGCAGTTGAGGTATTTACAAATAATGGTCTTTCCAAAGAGGTCGTCGGTACGTTTTCATAGCTCTCTATCTGTTGCATTTTCTGAAAAAAAAAACACAGTAATATTAGGCCTAGTAATCAACATTGTTTACGCAATTGTCGCATTTTAAAATTAGAAAAACCTTTTGGTTCTTTGAAAGTTTCTAAGTAGTTGAAAAAAATTTCAACTCTTTTATTTAATTGCCATGGCATCTCAGAGCATTATTAATCTTTATACTTTTTCAAGTTTGTGTGGGGAATCGAACCTGAAACCACTTGTTCTGCAGGCTGGCAAACTCAAATTCAACAAAACTTATTAATTTCGCTAGATATAAATATGCAAAATGTTTTGTACATTTGGAGAACCCAATTCACCACAACACATTTTTAAGGACCTGATGATAGTTTCATTAATAACGTTAGCATCATCAGAAGATGAAATTTTCTAAATACTTAACAACTCCCGGAAAGGGAGGACTGGGAACGAAATCAAACGACCCTATTGAGAGCTGATCTCTGCTGGTATGCTGACGGCTCCAAAACCAATATGGGAGTAGGAGCCGGCGCATATGGGGGCAACACTGATGCTAGACTATCAACTAGCCTCGGCAAGTACGCAACCATACACCAGGCAGAAGTGTATGCCATCGAGATGTGTGCAAGGGAAAGCATAGAAAACCAGTGCACACACAAATCGATAAAGATATATACAGATAGCCAAGCTGCAATAAATGCTCTTGGTTCCTACCGTTGCAACTCAAAAACGGTATGGAGTTGTAAATCTGCCCTCAACGAACTGGGCAGCTGCAATGAGGTGTCGCTGGTCTGGATACCGGGTCACTCGGACCATGATGGCAATGTTGCGGCCGACGCGCTTGCCAGGAGTGGTACCCAGAGGGATTTTATCGGACCAGAACCGGTGCTGGGGATAACATCATGCACAGCAAAACACACCTTAAAGACCTGGACAGAAAGAATGACAAGCCAGAAATGGCAAAATCTGCCAGGATTAGCTCACTCTAAGGCCTTCATAAATGGCCTGTCTGAGTCGAGGGCTAAAAAACTTCTAGAGTTAAACAGACAACAACTGAGTACTCTAGTCGGTCTGTATACAGGACACTGCCGCTTGCGTCACCACATGCACCGTATTGGGGTCGGTCAGGAGACTGAGTGCCGGCTGTGTATGGAGAGTGACGAGACAGCAGAGCACGTACTGTGTTCCTGTCCGGCGGCGGACAGGACTAGATACCTGCTCTTTGGCAAGACAAAGCTGGCTCCGGAAGATCTGGATCAACTTTCGCCCACAAAGATTATCGACCTCTGCAGGAGGCTGGCTTTGTTGGGCGAAATATAAACTATTAGGCGTGAGCCACAATAGACCTTATGGTCGCGGTGGAGGGACTGGTATGGCCCACTCACATTCAATCCTACCTATCTACCTACCCAACAACTAAAACTGTATTTATATTAGGTGCAAATACTCGACAGCAAACCCTCGAGGGAGGATCAAACAAACAAACTTTCACTGATTGCTATCGGAAGTCCCGCTATCCTAATTCCATCTTTATCGCCACACTGTTCCGGCACCTTTTATAAAATGCTCAACCAACGAACTATAGATTGGCGGAGGTGCTGAATTCATACAACTTATATTATTACTGTATTTAGCGATTGCCTCGCGTTTGGGTTCTTGTAGACCTCTGTTCGGGGAGTTTCACATTATGACACTGTCTGGTACCTACATATCCACGAGTTGTTTTGCTTTAATTATAAAATTAAGCACACATTATCAACACTAGTGAGGTGCACAGTTATAACACACGAAGTACTGATTAGGTGTTACCTTTACTAAGACTTGAGGTAAACCAAAGCCTCCATATTATCTAGGAATAAAACTGCATAATATGCTACGAGCAGACAAGATATAAAATATACAATCTCTTAAGCGGTTTAGGAAAGCCATTAATGAACTGATGCTGGATTCTGGATAATGCTTTTTTCTCATTAAAAGAGTTTGTTTTTGTAGGAGTGTATGCTAGTCTACTTATACTTATATACTGTTTTTATGTTGTTCCACACACCTTTTTTTTCCCCTCGCAGGGGTCGTCCGCGGCTTTGCCGCCCCGATAGCACTGTAACCTTTGGCTTATTGTGCATGCCCTTAGTCTTTTTACTCCACCCATTCCAAAATCAATGTGCTTTGAACTAGTCTGCACAGCGATTGGTAGGGTCATGTTTTATAATGCTCTGTCTCCGATCTAGACTGACCTTAGATCAGTTGTCTTTTGCGGTCCAGAGCTTTACACTCGCACAAGATGTGCTGGGCTGATTCCTTCCCCTCGCCGCAGAGTCTGCATGCGAGGTCCCCCTCGAACCGCCCAATTTTATGCAGGTGTTTCTTGGCGGCGATATGTCACGTCAAGAGACCTGTTATGTTTCTGAGCTGTCATCTGCTAAAATTTAGCAGCTCCGCAGATATCTTTGAACTGGGTGCGTCTATTATTGACTTCCAATGTCTGAGCCCTGGATAGTCTGCCCAGTACACCTTGTGTTGGTTTCTCACCCAGGACTTAATGGCTCCCCTGGCAGTGCTCTTTGTCACGCCCAGAGCCGGTTCTGGTCCCATAAATGGTTCTGCTGACCCGCTCTTCGCGAGACTGTTAGTTTCTTCCTTGCCTTTAACCCCCGAGTGACCCGGCACCCAGATGAGGGTGACCTTATTCTGCTCAGCCAGGTTGCGCGTCTCGTCTCGGCACTTACTCACCAGCCAGGAATTTACCCTTGGGATACTTAGGGCCTTAAGGGCTGCCTGGCTGTCTGTGGCTATGGGGATCCGCTTGTTGTGGTAGCCCCTCCCCTTGTTCTCCCGCACATAGTGCAGGATTGCGTACATTTCGGCGTGGATGACCGTTGCATGGGCTCCGAAGGAAATACTATGACTTACCCTCGGTCCTTCCGAATAAACACCCGACCCCGTCCCACGCTCCCTGCCGGATCCGTCCGTGAACCAGACGAGCGCGTTCCGTGGTATGCCCGGCGTCTCCTCCCGCCATGTCTCGCGGTCGGGTATTTCCACTGTAAAGTTGTTTTCCCTGCAGATCCGCGGGCTAGCGAAATCTGGCATCATTTCAAGCATGGGTTCCTTCACGATCTACTGAATTTTGCAGTGGCCCCTGAAGCCTGGGTTGATCTTCAGCTTACCACTGTAGGCTAGTCTGTATGTCCTAGCCTGGCCTCCCCCATAATAAGCGTAGTGTAGGGGGGTGGGGGTGTCAGATCCAGTAACACCTCCATGGCGGCTGTTGGGGTTGAAGACATGGCCCCTGTGATGCCTAGGCAAGTCATCCTTTGGATCTTGTCTAGTTTTTGTTTGGCACTAGATTGTGTCACCTTAGGCCACCAGACCAGTACCCCGTATGTTAACGATGGTCTGACGACCCTTGTGTACAGCCAGTGGGCCATACTAGGTCTTAGTCCCCACTTTTTTCCATATAGCCGCCTAGTGACGGCTAAGGTCATTACTGCCTTACGCAGTATTTTTTCAACGTGACCATTCCAGGTTAGCTTAGAGTCCAATACGACTCCAAGATATTTTACCTCTCTGGCCATTGGAATGTTCCTACCATATAGAGTGAGAGTTCTGTGGCTCTCCCACTTCCTCCTCCTCCTCGTAAACGGTATGACAGTTGCTTTCTCGGGGCTCATCCCGAGCCCTTGACCAACCGTCCACCCTTCCACCACTTTCAGTGCTCTCTGCATGCGCTCCCAAACTGACTGTATAACTTTTCCTCGGACTATGATGACAATGTCGTCCGCATAGCCCTGTACCTCATACCCCCCTCCCTAGAGCCTCCCCAGCGGGCCGTCCACGACTAGGCACCAGAGCAAGGGAGACAGCACGCTCCACTGCGGACACTCCGCCGCGACCCCCGCCAGCAGAGTCCCTTCCGCGAGTTCCACACACCTTATGCTTTATATTTTATGTTTTTAAATTAGAGTTAGTCTTCTGCCCTGTGACTGGGTATACATGTGTTTTGTACTGTTGTAGTATTTGTTTTTATTTTATTTGACATATCCCATACTATGTATAATAGTCCCCGGATCAATAAAATTAGTATCAATATTACTTTTGTTTTTGTCTCACGTAATCTAGGAATATAAAATCAGCTAATATATTTTTACCAGTCTACAGACAGTAGTTTTGATATCAAATCGCAATGAGGAGTAAGTACTTACCACAGTTTTCTTATGGGCTATACAAAATATGCAAACGGAATGTCTGGTAGTGTTATTAGTTGACTCTTCGACTAACTGATTTGAAAATCTTAAGCAAGGTTGATCTATAGGTCCTAAAACAATAGAATGTTAACATTACTGAACCTGAAAACAAGCTG
Source organism: Tillus elongatus (assembly GCA_964006375.1). Lineage (NCBI taxonomy): Eukaryota > Metazoa > Arthropoda > Insecta > Coleoptera > Cleridae > Tillus > Tillus elongatus. The sequence goes on along the minus strand of OZ023270.1, from coordinate 90,383,382 downwards.
AAACGTGTAACATAAGTTATAGCGAGACATCAAAAGGTATAAGAGTTTTTGTAAAAAAATTGTAAACTGTTATCTGATTTTAAGGATTTAACGTAATTAAAGCAGAGAAAAAGCATCTATGGTAGTGATGGGAAAAACTGTTATATTGCTTTAACAGGTCGCACCTGTTACTGTTATTTAGAAATAACAGTTAAATATAACAGGGTGAAAATAACAGTATGAACTATGAATTATTAAGAATTCCACGTAGACGTAGTAACAGTAGCTGAACCCGTCCGGTGGTGTAGTTGGGTAATGTTTAAAATAAAAAATATTCTTGTATTATGTTTAAAACAATTAATAACTTTTTTATTAAAAAAATGATGGAGGTTTTTTTTGGGTATTCATCACTAATAATAATTTGGTAAAAAATTCAACAATGCAGAATTTCTTTCGAATTTTCTTAACTAATTAAGTATTAGTTAAGCATTGAGCTTGAAAACCTCTATAGCCATTTTTTCCTTGAAAATTAGAGTTATATGAATACATGAATTATTGTAAGCAAAAAATAAAATAAATAATTAAAAAAAAATTAAAACTAATTTTTTTCTCTCTACCTATAGGGCGAAGTGTGTCTGGTTTCAACTATACCGGGTACAGGGAATATTTTTATAATTTCATTAAAATTGGTACTGTTTCTGAGATTTTTTAAGTTTCAGGGATTTTTTATTTTGCAGTAGTAATAAAAAAAAGATGTTTAAAATCGGACCTATTTCTTAGATTTCCAAAGTGAAAAGTAAAAAGGAATATTGATTTATTAGTTACATAAGGCAAAGAAGAATGAGCAAAAAACTACCTAATATAATATAATACCTAAGGACTCACGTTAAAGCATAACTATACGTTTGTATACATATCAGTTTTTTCTTAAAACAAAAATGCCATCAGCATATCGAGTTATCTAATGAAGATTGAGTTTACGTCAACGCCTATGTGATTATTTTTTTATATACGCGGTGACCTGATTTTATTTTTACAGTGATATAGTTCATTTTTAATAATTTTCACTTGCTACATATACAGCCTTTTTATTTACATTTTTCATATTTTGTGTTTGTTTATAAATTGTAAATACTATATGTGTGTGTCTTGTGTGAATCAACAACCTGTCAAAATTTAAGAGTTTCATTGTACCGACTACCCTACGTTCCCAAAGCTGTGAGCACACTAGTATAAAGTAGTATGTTATGAAGTAAAGTCCGCTCTATACTCTATACCCCATTCCCAGTCTCATGTCCATTCATCCTGTTATAACAGTTGCGGATGAAAACAGTATTATGTTATGAAGTAAAGTCCGCTCTATACCCCATTCCCAGTCTCATGCCCATTCATCCTGTTATAACAGTTGCGAATGACAACAGAAGCTGCTTCATCGTAGCAGTGCAACAGAAACAGATACGACAACAGAAACAGATACAACTCACTGCGCAACAGCATCCCCTCCACTGTACCTGTTATTTGTATAAATCCATAACAGATTGTTACTGCTGCGGCTCGACAACAGTTAAAATATAACAGACTGTTAAATAACATCCCATCACTAATCTATGGGTAACCCTGCAAACATTCTTTCACTGGAAAATGCCCATAAGTACACTTTGGGGTACCCAATTCACCACACATCTTTCAGACCTGAATGTTGTTTCGCTAACAAAGTTAGCGTCATCAGAGGGATGGATAAACGTAATAACTCAAACTAAAAATAATTAACCTTGTTGTGGTGAATTGCATTCTCCAAAGTGTACTTATCAGTGCACATCATAGGTTCGTTTAATGTTAGAAAATGGTTAGTTTTGATAAATTAGTAGCTTGAAAAGCTGTGTTTTGTTATTACTAAACGAACAGACATCCCCGAAAAACTTAACACTATGTCATAACTTACCAGCCAGCAGTTGCATTCCTAAATGAGAGATGTAGCTCGATGCCAGTCTCAAAGTTTCTATCTTGCTCAGCTTTCTATCTTTGGGTTCTGTTGGTATAAGCGTCCGCAAGGCAGAAAAGGCTGTGTTGACGCTACAACAGATGGTACATTTCTAAACATAATTATTTTTATGTTAACCGATCGTTTATGAAGAGAAAGGTGACTAAAAAAAGAGGGGTTGTTTGTATATTTCATGTTTTAGGTATCAGGTTGATGCAAAGGTTCGTAGCGTTTTTGGTTTACCAAGAAAGAGTGCCTTAAAAGCATGGATACACAATTATAAAGTCGACGAACAATGCTAGAAGTGCTTCTTATATGGCTTGGTCTGCGTGTGGGTGTGAGAGGGTAACGACATACACAAGGAATTAGCTTGGTGCGATAGAGACAGGCAATTAGATGCTGTGGGTGTGAGAAGGTAACGACATAGACAAGCGATTAGCTTGGTGCGATAGAGACAGGGAATTAGATGCTGTGGGTGTGAGAAGGTAACGACATAGACAAGCGATTAGCTTGGTGCGATAGAGACAGGCAATTAGATGCTGTTGGTGTGAGGGGGTAACGACATAGACAAGCGATTAGCTTGGTGCGATAGAGACAGGGAATTAGATGCTGTGGGTGTGAGAGGGTAACGACATAGACAAGCGATTAGCTTGGTGCGATAGAGACAGGCAATTAGATGCTGTGGGTGTGAGAGGGTAACGACATAGACAAGCGATTAGCTTGGTGCGATAGAGACAGGCAATTAGATGCTGTGGGTGTGAGAGGGTAACGACATAGACAAGGGATTAGTTTGGTGCGATAGAGACAGGCAATTAGATGCTGTGGGTGTGAGAGGGTAACGACATAGACAAGCGATTAGCTTGGTGCGATAGAGACAGGTAATTAGATGCTGTGGGTGTGAGAGGGTAACGACATAGACAAGGGATTAGTTTGGTGCGATAGAGACAGGCAATTAGATGCTGTGGGTGTGAGAGGGTAACGACATAGACAAGCGATTAGCTTGGTGCGATAGAGACAGGCAATTAGATGCTGTGGGTGTGAGAGGGTAACGACATAGACAAGGGATTAGCTTGGTGCGATAGAGACAGGCAATTAGATGCTGTGGGTGTGAGAGGGTAACGACATAAACAAGGGATTAGTTTGGTGCGATAGAGACAGGCAATTAGATGCTGTGGTTGTGAGAGGGTAACGACATAGACAAGCGATTAGCTTGGTGCGATAGAGACAGGCAATTAGATGCTGTGGGTGTGAGAGGGTAACGACATAGACAAGCGATTAGGTTGGTGCGATAGAGACAGGCAATTAGATGCTGTGGGTGTGAGAGGGTAACGACATAGACAAGGGATTAGTTTGGTGCGATAGAGACAGGCAATTAGATGCTGTGGGTGTGAGAGGGTAACGACATAGACAAGCGATTAGCTTGGTGCGATAGAGACAGGCAATTAGATGCTGTGGGTGTGAGAGGGTAACGACATAGACAAGCGATTAGCTTGGTGCGATAGAGACAGGCAATTAGATGCTACCACACGGATAAACAATAACTGTTGGACCGAAAGTGTCCACATAACTGTGTTTCACGAATCCGTATATTTGTACTTAATCTTTAGTAATACTAGTATAATACATTTTCGTCACTTCGGAAATTAGAAAGAACCCGCGGATGTACTGTTTTGCACTAGTGCTGGCAACGGTTCTGGATTCGACAAAAACCGCGATTTTTCACATCGGAAAAATTCGAAAAAATTAAATAAGCGATTAATCAGATAATCGATAAATACAATAATGGAATAATCGATTTTTTCGAATTTCTCCGATGTGAAAAATCGCGATTTTCGATTAATAGAATAATAGAATAACCCAATAAAACTGATCATTGAAGGGCAAACACTGAATCATTGAGTAATTATTCCTAAAGTAAAAAATGTACAGATGTCCACAATAAGATAGTATTACTTAGCATCTTATTAGTTGAGATTTTGAGATACAAAGTCTATTAACTGGTCAAAGTGGTGAAGTTTTATGCTTAGTGATGCCTTTTATAAAACAATTGAATTTTCACGCGATAAGCATTATTTCTAGAAAACTAATAATGAAAGGATGATATAAAATTGATATCCAAAACTATATAGGGTGGCGCATTGAAAACGAAACTGACCGATTTGCGCCCAGAATTTTTTTTTTTGAGAAACGCTGAAACACGTCAATTTTAATATTGAGGGGGACATGTTTTGACATAAAACTCAACTTTGTCACATCAATCCCTTAAGGGTGGTGATAACAACCCTTATATTTTAAATAGGGAACATGGGTCGAGTGTTACACCATTTGAAAGCTCTTTCTTTTCTGAATTCAGCACACAAATTTTTTTTTTTTGAAGTTTTATCAACTCGTTTAAAAATTATTCACAGTTGCAGATGCAAAAACGCATTTCACTCATTCCGATAAGAAATGTGCTGATAGTCAATGTTTTGTTGGTTTGTAAAAAAAATTGACTATCAGAACATTTCTTATCGGAATGAGAGAAATGCGGTTTATTATTTCAGTTTATCGGTCGGTTTGATACTTGATAGTACTACCGAAAATTAATTTCACAATGGTGTATTCTGTAGAAGAAAGAGTTGAAATAATTACTCTTTTTTTCAAAAACGATAACTGTGCCAACCGTACCGCAAATTTGTTTAATGAACGACATCCGAACAGACATGTTAACAGAAAATACATTTTGGAGTTGGCAGCAAAGTTTCGACAAAGTGGTTCAGTAGCCAACAAAAAAAAACGGGATCCTGAACGTGAATTTCCGGTTAGAAATGAGACTACTGAGATTGAAGTTTTAGGACAAATTGCTGCAGACCCAACTTTGAGCACGAGAAAATTGGCCACTGTTTCAAACATCAAAAGAAGACCTATTCAGCGAATATTGAAGCATCATAAATTTCACCCGTATAAAATTCATCTTGTACAACAACTGAATGAAGATGATTTTAATCGGCGGCTGGAGTTTTGTGAAGTTATGACTGCACGAATAGCTGATAACGGGAACTTTCTGTTCAATATCTGTTTTTCAGACCAGTGTACGTTTTTATTAAACTCTACAGTCAATCGTCATAATTGTCGTTATTGGGCAGATAATAATTCAAGAAACTTTCACGAAGTCCACAATCAAACTCCACAGAAATTGAATGTCTGTACTGGCATTTTTGGAGACCGTTTAATCGGACCAATTTTTCTTGATGGCAATTTGAGTGGCGAAACGTATTTGGAGTTACTAGAAGATATCGTTTACCCTCTACTAATTGACATTGTTGAAAATGATGATCGCTATGAAGAAAATCAATTAATGTTTCAACAAGATTGAGCTCCCCCGCATATTTCACAACGTGTTAGGGATTTTTTGAACAGAGAGTTTCCAGGACAATGGATTGGGCCTAGAGGTGCTATTGAGTGGCCCTCTAGATCACCGGATTCAACTCCTTTAGACTTATTTCTATGGGGCCACTTAAAGAGTAGAATTTACGCAACAGAACCGGAGTCTCTGGAAGAATTACGACGACGCATTGTTGAAGAATGCCGTCTAATAACTCCACAACTGCTCCAGAATGTCAGAGCTCGTTTTGAACAAAATTTGTACTATTGTATGGAAGCTGGTATGCACAATCAACCAAGGGTTGCGGTGCTATCGGGGCGGCAAGGCCGCGGACGAGCCCTGAGGGAACAAAAAAAAAAAAAAAAAAAAATGGAAGCTGGTGGTCAACAATTTGAACACTTACTTAACTGAATAAACATTTTTGAACGTTTGGTTCTGTTTGTTAGTTTTTTTTAACGAAAAATTTACTAATTAGTGCATTTCTTATCACAATGAATGAAATACGTTCTTGCAACTCCAACTGTGAATAATTTTTAAACGAGTTGATAAAACTTCCAAAAAAATAGTGTGCTGAATTCAGAAAAGAAAGAGCTTTCAAATGATGTAACACTCTACCCATGTTCCCTATTTAAAATATAAGGGTTGTTATCACCACCCTTAAGGGGTTGATGTGACAAAATTGAGTTTTATGTAAAAACATGTCCCTCTCAATATTAAAATTGAAGTGTTTCAGCGTTTCTTAAAAAAAAATTCTCTGGACGCAAATCGGTCTGTTTCGTTTTCAATGCGCCACCCTGTATATTCATATTCGTACAGGGTGTCCCAGGTAGAATGCCGGTGATCGATTTCTCGGAAACTAGGCTTTGAAAAATTTTGAAAATCTGGCAGCTTACTGAAGTCGATAGGGGCAACTCGGCTAAAATATTTTCAAGATGGTGGCACGTTCGGTTATACAGTGTGTTGGTGTTAACTTGTTTATTTTAGATAGGACACCGTATATATTATTGCATTTGCAGATAACACGCCTAAATTTTAAACACATTTTATGCATAATGTCCTATACCTAAGTCAAGCCGTTTTTGACAGATCTCAAATTATATGTAAAAAATGACGTTTGCAGGCCTAAAGATAACTGTCAATTTCTCCTATATGAAAGTCTTTATCATTTAATTGGATTTGTCAATTTCTCCTATATGAAAGTCTTTATCATTTAATTGGATTTGATTTCCTTGTTGAAAGGGATCTATTTTAGTGGCCTGTGATGTTATTTTAATAATAAATGGTGATCAAAAACTCACATTGAAAACTGATTTGAGAAAATCGTTAAAAGTATTTTTTCTCAAACGGAAACTTCCTATTTTTAGTGAATTGTTATTAACAAAAATTCACTAATAGAGAGGTATCGATGGTGAGACTTCGCAAAAAATTTTTGAAATGAGCGCGAAGTAGGACCCCTAGAACCCATATCCGGGGTCAGTTTCAATTTTTATATGTATATATATATATATATATATATATATATATATATATATATATATATATATATATATATATATATATATATATATATATATATATATATATACAAATTAGCAGACTTGTGTATTTTTTGCGCTGGTTACGATGAGCTAAACAAAAAACAATCGAGCATCGCGTTTCCGAGATATTGACAGAAATATGTTTTTTTCTAATGGAACACCCCGTATATCTTATCAGCATTCGATAAATAATTTAATTCTGAACAAATTACTTTAAATTCCCAAAGGGCCTAAAGTCGAAAATAAAGGAGACATCGTCAAATTTATGAATTCAAATAAGGTAGCCATGAATTCGAAACAAAACGTTTACTGTTCGATAGAACAAAATATTATTAGTATTGAATCATTTTAAATAAATATTGAAATGAAGATAACATTAGAATGAGAACAATAATTACTATAAATTTAAATCACAGGAAGGCTCACGGAGCTTAGAGTAAATGTTCGAAAACTTCTCCTCGCACTTCAATGCATTTTTGCCAACGTCTGTGAACGCTACTAGTAGCTTTTAAAATGGTTCTTCCATCAATTCTATGTAGAGCGGTAGTTATGGCATTCTGAAGTGGTTCTACAGTTTCGTATCTGCTTTTGTACACAATATTCTTGATATAGCCCCAGATGAAAAAGTCTAGAGGTGTAAGGTCCAGGTGGCCATCGGATGGGACCACTGGTACCAATCCACCTACTTGGAAACATATTTTCTAGCATCTCAGTTGCAATTCGGGAATTATGAGCAGGTGCCCCATCTTGCTGCATGTACATACTTCCCCTGGTGGCCAAGTCCATGTCATCTAGATGATCTTCCAGTACGGACATGATTAATTCCATATATCGCTCGGCTGTGAGGTTGATCTGATAGAAAATTGGGCCAATTACACTGGAGCCCATAAGACCACACCAAACATTGATGCTGAACCTCCTTTGTGAGTGGTGAGCCTCCCTCAACATGATATTTTCTCGACTTCAGTAGTGGTTATTTCTTCTATTAAACATGCCCGCATTTGATAAGCTTGCTTCATCACTCCACAGAATCAATCCAATTAAATTTGGGTCGTATCTAACTTTGTTTACAAACCATTGGCAAAATTGAAAACGTCTGTCGCTATCGCCAGGATAAAGTGTCTGTGTCAATTGGTATTTGTATGGTACATATTTGTGTTTCTTTAGAATGTTATGTATAATACCTAAACATAAACCACTTTTACTGGATAAATCTCTTACCGAATCTTCTTTGTGGGCCTCAAAATATGCTAGTACATCAATTTCAGTCTGTTCGTCAATAAATATTTTAGGTGTTCTCTTCTTGCCAAAGGTATGTTTACTGGATCGAAATTTTCTGTACAGTTACAGAAAGTAACGTCTAACTGGCAGATCACGTCCAGGAAATAAATTCGCATAACGTTCTAAAGTTCTTTGACCATTTTTTACTACATATTATGTAGCATTCAAGCATATCATATTTTTCTGAATGCGTGCATAGCATTTTAAAACGATTGCTATACTCACCAAATACACATCACTTTTGACAATCTGTTGTTGCTCTGTCAAACAATCTAAACGTTTTGTTTCGAATTCATGGCTCCCTAATCTGAATGCATAAATTTGACGATATCACCTTTATTTTCGACTTTGGCCCTTTGGGCATTGAAAGTAATTTGTTCAGAATTAGATTATCTATCGAATGCAAAAATCTTTCCAGCTAAAATGTTTTCTACGGAAACACCAAAAACATTTCTGCGAAAACTTTTCATATTCAACCACTATTTGAGATAGCTTGTATACGAAAGCTAGCTTTTTCGACGGGTAATACAAACAAAAAGCCCCCTGAATGTGTCATTTCCATGGCGCTCCACTATATTTTGGTAAAAACGCCGTATCATAATTTGTGATATGTGCTAAAAACGTGAAATAACTTAAAAACGATGAACGATATAGTTTTTTTTTTCTTAAAACGTGCATTATAAATCGATGAAAATGCAAAAATGCCATAAGATACGGAGTGTTCTATTTAAAAAAGAAAGTGCGTATACCATAGCGCATTATGGGCCAGCCTGTGATTGCCAAAATAGGTTTATAGGTGCAGCTCGAGATACCCTATAATTGACGTATATAATTTTTTTCTCATATCTTGTATAATAACGGAGTGTGTGTGCCGTCAGATTGCACTGGCTGCGGTATGGTTACCATTCGCACATTTTAAAAGCCTTTTGTTACAATAATAACGGATATATTGAGCTTTACCGTAGAAATGCGCCACCCTGTATTGTGTAAACAGACAAAAACTGAAACTGACCCCGTATAAGGGTTTTAGGGGTTCTAGTTTGCGCTCATTTAGAGAAATCTTTTTAAATTCATAAGTCGCCTTCTTCTTAATAACGAATTTTTTCTACGGACATTTGCTAACTAATAAACCATAAACCCTATAGCTAAAACTACTGCCGAAGCATCAGAAAGAGGGTCTATTTGAAATGAATTTTGCGAAAATATTTTAGTAAAATGAAGGACCATGATGGTTGAAGCTGAAACTTAAGGCTTTGTAAAACACACCTATTAAGATATTTCTTCTACATAGTCCGTATTTGTTTCAGATTTGTTGCCTGAAAATTGCAAATTTTGACGTTCAAATCGCGACTTTTACGTTTTAAGAAAAAAAATTATAACATTTTCAAAATATTTTTTTTAGCTATTTCCTGAACTTTTGCGTCAAGAAAACTTAACCGTTCTATGTAACATATATTTTGTTCTTATGCTTTCCTCTGATCACCAGTGGCAACTAAAACTGTTTGCATTAAATACCTATAACGTTTTTAGTGAATTTTTATTTAAAAAGTTTCGCTAATAGAGAGGTATCGATGAGACGTTGCAAACATTTTTTTAAATAAGAGCGAACCCGGACCTGGGTTTCGGGTGCCACGGGCTCAAATTCGCGCTCATTTGAAAAAAATTGTAAAGTGTCACCACCGATACCTCCCTAATAGCGATTAAAAAGAAATCAGCTAAAAAACAGCCAAATTTGAAAATGAAACACAAAATTTATATAATTAAGACCAGCAGTGACACGGCATAAAACAAGTTTTAGGAACTGTCATTTGCTTCCAAGTAAACGAAAAACAGCAGAATTTTTTTGCATGACCTACTGCCAAATTTTAATTGCGAATTATAAAAATTGGGATGTTTTTTTTCAGTTGGTTATTAAAATTGACACATAATGTTATATATTTTTGAAAAACTTGGTAAAATGCAAATTAATTCCTTGACAAATATACTGGTGTCCCATTTGAAAAACCAAACATTGGTCAATATTTCAAAAACAGTCATAGTTAGAAAATACTAACTACGACACTAGATTCTACGTAAAAAGTTCTAAAAAGACTCGATTTTACTTTTTTGACAAGTTGTCAGACAACTAAAATACAAGGGGTACCTGAAAATGCAATCTTTTCAATATCGTCCTGTAGCTCGGAAACTAAGAGGGCTATGACAATTTTGTTTGCGGCTTCTTTCATTTCACAAAAAAGTAACCGAGATACCCAGCAATTGCAACCAAAATGGGACACACTGTACATACTGTAACGCAAACTTCTAGAAGTTTTAATACCAGATACAAAAAACATATTTCTGCACTTAGAAATAACCACGCCGACATTTCTACATTTGCAAAACATATTATTAATAATCAACATATCGACGACAGTAAATGTTTTCTATGAAGGTGAATTTGCAGATTAGCTCCCGAACGCTTTTCAAAAAAACTGTTTTCAGAAACCTTCCTATCCCCCCCATGGATGCACAAACCACAAGAAAAAATTCTTGTTCACACCCCCCAAAGAAGTTACGGGACCAGGAGTAAATAGGGGTGCTGGGCGGGGAAGGTAGTAAAAAGGAAATATGAGCAGAAAATGCGAAGAAAACGGGCTTGAAAGCTGTCTGTTTCACATCTTGAAGCCATATCCCCCTTAAACCCTGCCTACCCCGCACAGCACCACTATTCACCCAGGTGCCGTAATTTCCTTGGCGGGTATGAACAAGACATTTTTCTTCGTCGTTAGCCATTTTCCTTCCCCTCTTGTGTGCATACAACCACCCTCATTGCATAAACCACAAGAAAAATGTATTGTTCATACCCCGTCTATTTCAGACATCTTACAATATAGGCATATTCCCTAGTATCTGGAAAACTGCTCGAGTACAACCCGTCCCCAAGAAAGGATCCAAAGCGCTTCCTAGCAACTACAGGCCTATTTCTCTCCTTTCAGTCGTCTCCAAAGTGATGGAAAATTATATAAACACCGAATTACTAAAATTTCTTGAAAAACACAGTCTAATCCACGACAGGCAGTATGGATTCCGTCAGCGCAGATCAACTGCCGACTTCCTTTCCTCTGTCACCCATTCTTGGAACAAGTCTATGGAATTACACGGTGAATCCCAGATTGTCGCTCTAGACATATCCAAAGCATTCGACCAGGTTTGGCACGCAGCGCTGCTTAATAAACTTCCGGCCTATGGCCTACCACCAAAACTCTGTACCTGGACAGCAAATTTCCTCTCCAACCGGAGCATTTCTGTTGTCGTGGAAGGCCATTCCTCTAAACTGTATCCAATTAATGCAGGAGTTCCTCAAGGTTCAGCTTTAGCCCCTACTTTGTTTCTTCTCCACATCAATGACCTCATCTCTAGCACATCCAACCCAGTTCACAGTTACGCGGACGACAGCACCCTCCACTCAAATATACAATATTTTAAGCCTGTCTCTTTAGCCCGATTAGATGAGGATCGCAGACTCATGGAGAGTTCTGTCTCCGCGGATCTCCAAAAAATATTAGACTGGGGACGTAGAAATCTTGTACAATTCAACCCCACCAAATCTCAGTTTTGCTTTCTTTCTCATAAGAGATACACCAGCCATATACCCATGACAATCAACAACCAAGTTATTCAATGTAGTGAGTCCTTTTCACTTGTTGGCATTTCTGTGGATCGAAATCTCAGTTAGCACCAACATGTCACATCGATTGCAGAAGCGGCTGCTAAGAAATTAGGTTTCCTATTCCGGGCTCGTAAATACTTTTCACCAGTTAATCTCTATACCTTATATACTTCACAAATAAGACCAAACCTCGAATACTTCTCCCACATCTGGGATGCTGCTGCCGCTTCTACACTCGCTATCTTGGACTTCATTCAGAAGAGAGCTATACGTCTCATCGGTGACCCTACCCCCACCCAAAGGCTGCCATCCCTTGCCCACCGACGTGCCGTTGGTGACCTCTCTCTTTATTTTATAGATATCTGCACGGGCACTGCTCAGAGGAGCTTTCTTCCATAGTTCCTCCACATGTTGCCCCCAACAGATCTACCAGGGGAACAGAGCGAATGCACCCTTTTACTGTCCAGGTCACCAAACATAGAACATATTGTTATGCCCGCTCTTTTGTCTCAAGGACTTCCAAGTTGTGGATTTCCTTGCCGGCACATGTTTTTCCTTCTCCTCCGAACCTCCAAACCTTCAAGTACATAATTAACAAGTTGCCTCTTTGCTCCTTGTCAACACCCACGGTACGATAGTATTTAGGCTGTAAGCCCTCGTGGTGTGTTGTTTAAAAAAACACAAGGAAGTTACGGGACCTGGGGCGAATAGGGGTGCTGTGCGGGGTAGGCTGGGTTAATGGGGATATGGCTTCAAATAGACAGCTTTCAAGCAGTTTTATTAGCATTTTCTGCTCATATTTCCTTTTTACTACCTACCCCGCCCAGCACCCCTATTCACTCCTGGCCCCGTAACTTCCTTGTGGGGTGTGAACAAGAAATTTTTCTTGTGGTTTGTGCATCCAGGGGGTCCTAGTAATGTTTCTGAAAACAATTTTTTGAAAAGCGTTCGGGAGCTAAATTGCAAATTTACCTCTATGAAAATTCACTACAAGTACAGAAATTCTCAAATTTTATTTCTAGTAGTTGAAACAACAACCTCCTCCTTTTTTTAGAACGATCAAAAAGAATATTTATGGGGGAAGTAATCAAATAATTTTATTCAAACGTGATTTTTTAATACATTATAAATTGGAGTAAATATTTACCTATGCGTCCTATCCCTTTCCCTTGCATTCGCTTGACTTCTCTGCTTCATCGGCACTTGTTCCTCTGAAGAATACGTATAGGATTTTCTTCTACGTCCGCCTCCTAGATTATGATTTGAAATATTTCCTTCACACTCACTGTTATTATTATTTTCAATAATTTTATTGCTAAAGTGCAAATATTCCATTGTTATTTTTGTTATCGGCACCGCATCAAAAAAATTACACACAATGCAGACCAAGTGTTCAACAAATTTTTATTGCTTTTTTGCAACAGTTCAACACTGACTCACATAACAATTAAAATGTTGTATTAGAATCGTACCATGAGTTCTATTTTTAAATATTGAAATTAATATTAATTGTGCATTCGTTTGATCTGAATTAATATTTTTAAACAAACTCACTGCTTGGTGCTTGAATTAAAAGTTACGAGCAAAATTATTGCCGGCGCTAAACGATCAAAATTACAGTTTTCAATTAAACAAGTTGGCGTAGGTTTCGATTGTTTCGGCGTACTGTTGTTTTTAAATTTCAGCGTGATACGGTTTCAGCTGTTTCAAGGCACTGTCTGTTGACTTTAATAAACTTTTAACGGCACGTCTGTTTTAGCTTCTGGTGTGAAACAAGTGGTCGAGGATGAGAAATCCGAATCAGCGTCTTATGAAACTGGGTCCGTTTGGTGTAGTTAAATGATTTAGCAGATGCTTGAAAATTATTATGTGACGCCCACAGTTAGAGCTTTGAAAGGAAATTAGGGTGGAAGATTTATGAGTTTCTATGTTTTACAAAATGTCCCTGCCATGTTTACTTTTCTGTGTGAATAATGCTTTCCGTCAGGACATATGAAAATGTTTTTATTTTCGGTTTAAGCAGCTGACGATCTCTTGAAATATCACAGAAATTAAAACAGGGGATGTTCCTTTTTAATATTTTTTATAGAGGTGTCCGGAAATTGTGAGCAAAAAATTCAGGGGGTTATTCTACTCACAGAATTAATGCCCCTAGTTCCTTTAATAGTTTTTCGAAAACTCGAAAATAACGGAGTTATAGGGTGTCAAAATTTTTTTTTTCAAATTTTTGTCGATAAGTTTTTTTGTCGTGAATCGATTCATTTCAAATTTGGTGCACACGTATATAATATCACTCTGTATTTATGTTGCAAATTTGACATGGATCTATTTAAATTTAAAGGCCGAAGCTGCCCTTGACCAACAGATAAGGACTCATAACTTTTTTGCTTGAATCTTTATCTCAAATCTAACAATACATGATTGAAGGGAATGAAAAAATCTTAAAAAAAGGTCATCTTGTTGCATCACGATAAAACTAACCGTCTTCGAGAAAAATGTTCTTCAAAATTTTTGCTGGTATTGATTAAATACGAAATCACTGCATCCAAATGTCAATGTTAATAGCGTGTGCTTTGAAAACAGTCGCGGTAACTGCCTCGGAAAAAAAATTATGTCACATGTTTTGACAAATAAAGTGTTATATTTTTATTATTATTACTACTATAAAATAATCAGCAATAACGATTTTACAGGGCCTCATTTTTTTTTATTACTTACCAGAACTTGCAACATTTAAACATTATAACAATAATTTATTAAAAATCATAACAATTAAATATTATAACAAAGTTTCAAAGTGATCTCCTTCCATCTCAACACATAAATCAATTCTTCTCAGGAAATTCCGACGAACTCTAGCGAATATTCCGTCTTTTTGCCTGATTACCTCAAAGTTATCAATAATTATTTGTCTGAGATCTTCAACGTTTTGAATTGGACTCCTGTATACAAGAGATTTTAAGTAACCCCAAAAGAAAAAATCCATTGGGTTCAAATCAGCCGATCTAGGAGCCCACTGCACGAACCCACCGCGTCCTATCCATCGCTCAGGAAATGTTTCATTAAGAAATTCCCCCACCGCTAAAATGTGGCGGCGCGCCGTCCTGCAGCAGCCACATTGTATTTCTTGATTGGAGGGGTACATCATCCAATAGAGTGGATAACTGGTTTCTTAAAAAATTTAAGTATATCTCACCGTTGAGTCTTTGGGGGAAGGAATGTGGCCCAATTAAGCGGTCTCCTAAAATTCCCGCCCACACATTAACAGAAAACTTATTCTGGAAACTGCGTTCTATCGCCAAGTGAGGATTCTCATTAGACCAATAATGCTCATTATGAAGGTTGATCAAGCCATCATGTCCAAATCCAGCTTCATCTGTGAAGAGAAGCGATGATATAAAATTCTGATCGTTGTTATGTAGATTTCGAATTATATTGCACAAATTCACACGAGCTTCCGGATCTTCAGGAGATAAAGCTTGAGCTTTCTGGTAATGGTAAAGATGAAAAAGCTGCTCTTTGAGAATTTCATGCACATAATTTTTCGGGATACTCTCCTGAGTAGAGACTAACCATACACTTAAGTTGGGATTATTCTCGATTGCATTTAATACACGGACTTCTGCTCCAGGAGTTCGAGTACTTCGCTGACGGCCAACATCTTGATATGTACTTCTAAATGATCCGAATTCTCCCAGTCTTCGATTGATATTATTGAACATTCGGGATTGTGGTACCCTTCTATTTGGAAATGCTTCAGCATACAAACGTCTCGCAGCAAGGGCATTGCCGCCAGCTATACCATAATAATAATGTATGTCACGTAGTTCAACGTAAGAATATTATCGTATTTTATAATTAATCTCAACTACTCCGCAAGCAAAATGACAACAAACTATTATCTGTCAAAACTAACGCCACATGATCTTGTTGACAGATAATGTTTTCAAAGCACGCTCTGTTGATATTGAAAATGAGATTAGGTGATTTCGTATTCAATCATACCAGTAAATTTTTAAGGACGTTTTTCTCGAAAACGGTTAGTTTTATCGTAATGCAAGAAAATGACCTTTTTTTAAGATCTTATAATTCCCTTTAATCGTGTGTTGTTAGTTTTGAGATAAAGATTCAAGAAAAAAGTTATGAGCCCTTATCTGTTGGTCAAGCGCAGCTTCGGCCTTTAAATTTAGATAGATCCATGTCAAATTCGCAACATAAATACAGAGTGATATTATATACGTGTGCACCAAATTTGAAAAGAATCGATTTACGACAAAAAAAGTTATCGACAAAAATTTGAAAAAAAAATTTTTTTGACACCCTATAACTCCGTTATTTTCGAGTTCTCGAAAACCTATTATAGGAACTAGGGGCATTAATTCTTTGAGTAGAATAACCCCCTGAATTATTTGCTCACAATTTCCGGACACCCTGTATATCGTGTAGTTCGTGAAAAGCGCAGTCTATGTGTTTCTAAGACATCATGAATTTAATTGTTGCACCACAAGATTTCTTCAATAATTGGTGATTAGATGTCTTTGGAAATATGTCTGCCGGGAGGACATTTCAAGGCTTAGATGATCTCGGAAATCACGAAGATTCGTAATACTGTTCGACCAGTGAGTAATTGGACATTAAAATCGAGTGCTTTTGGACTAAAACGGGTCGGTCAATTAAAGGTTGCAAGCGGAGGTCCTAACGAAGCAATTTCTAAAGAACATTGTCGATAGTAATATCGACAGAAGAGGTAGAGATCTCCAATCTTTCTCCTGTGGTTTCGAGAAGTAAGACTGATAAATCTCCTATAAGAGGAACAGCTCGTTTTTTAATAGAATCTATCAGGGACAAGGTTGTTTTTTTAACGTAATGTCCTATTTTTCGTTACCTACATAATCGAATTGGCGATAAAAATAGCTACAAAATGGTTTTACCTAAATCAAATCATTTTAAAGTTCTTTTCAAGAAACGGAAAATTTTAATTTTTTACCCATTATGTCGAAAATGCCATGGACATCTACGATAATTATTTTGTTGAATTTGCAGGTAGCCTCCCGAGCAGTTTTAGATAAAACGACTGCTGATAAATAAAGTTTGTCATCTTGCATGCACGCTGACACTATTCTAACCATCTGTTCACTTGTATTTGCCGAGTTAATGACATTTAAAGTTTTTTACACATTACACACTTTTTAAACAGTTCACCGCACATAAACCATTGTGAGATTTACAGGAATAATCCAGACCCGGAAGTTTAGGCTATACCTATTACTCTTATTACCACCAGTGCACCAGTATCAGATTGCTTTTTATACGCTAAACATATCGTTGTCATTGGGTTCTTAATTATGCATGTGTTCCGAGGCCTTCTGATTTCTGAAATTGTGCATTCCTAGCCTTCTACCTACTGTTAGAGTGGTTAAAGCGTGCTTTTGTCGCGAGTTGATAATCGCTTACAATTATTTGTTTCCTACATTGTTTTTGTAATGAGGAAAATGCGAGGTCGGAGGTTATTTGCACCCAAGGGCCGGACATACCTCATTTGCTTCAGATTAAAAAGATAAGTGTTATCTGAATTTACTGTTCTTTTTTGCGAATTTTTTTTTTAAAATTCTCTTATGGGGATATCTGTGTTTATATATATATATATATATATATATATATATATATATATATATATATATATATATATATATATATATATATATATATATATATATATATATATATCCGACCGATAACTCAAAAAATAATGAACCGATCTTGATACAATTTGCAGAGTACCTTCCTTTTGCAAGTGGCTTGGATAAGTTCGTTAGCCAGGAAAATCGGACCAGGTTTCCCCGGAAAATTTTGTGTTTTCTTTATAAAAAAATTCATATCTCCGGAAATAACAAAGTTGGGGCAACCAAATTTGGTAGGCGTGTTTGTATTATAAAGAATGAACCAAAATTTAGGTCCATAGCTTTAAAGACAAAGAAGTTATGGGCAGTTAAAGCAACAAATTTTGGAGTTTTCCTCAAAACGTCAAACTTGCAATATTAAACGTCAAAATTGGCAATGTTTAGGTAAAGAATGTAAAACAAATACCGTTTGTGAAAAGAAAATGTTGCAAGAAGACTGTTCTGCAAACCCTTAAGTTTCAGATTCAACCATCATTGCCCTTTATTTTACTAAAATATTTACAGAATATCCATTTCAAATAGACCCTTTCTCTGATGCTTTGGCTGTCAGTTTAGTTAAGTTCGGTGGCCTTTGGATATTTATTTGTAGGTTTAGTGAAGTTTATGATTTAACGGTCTATATTTTTTTTTAAGCTAATTATCGTGGAACAAATTTGTTAATGCATTTTTGCATTTTTTATCGAAATATGATGCGTTTATAAGAAAAAAATCTGGACGCAGTAAGTGCGTTTTGGGAGCGAATTTTCGGTAAATTTGCAGTTTAGCTCCCGAACGCTTTTCAAAACACTGTTTTCAGAAATCTGCCTAGCCCGCCCCCCTGGATCCACGAACCACAAGAAAAATTTCTTGTTCACACTCCCCAAGGAAGTTACGGGACCAGGAGTGAATAGGGGTGCATAATTATTTTAGCTAATTTTTGTAGAACAAATTCGTTAATGCATTTTTGCATTTTTTATCGAAATATGATGCGTTTATAAGAAAAAAATCTGGACGCAGTAAGTGCGTTTTGGGAGCGAATTTTCGGTAAATTTGCAGTTTAGCTCCCGAACGCTTTTCAAAACACTGTTTTCAGAAATCTGCCTAGACCGCCCCCCCTGGATCCACGAACCCCAAGAAAAATTTCTTGTTCACACACCCCAAGGAAGTTACGGGACCAGGAGTGAGTAGGGGTGCATAATTATTTTAGCTAATTTTTGTAGAACAAATGCGTTAATGCATTTTTGCATTTTTTATCGAAATATGATGCGTTTATAAGAAAAAAATCTGGATGCAGTAAGTGCGTTTTGGTAGCGAATTTTCGGTAAATTTGCAGATTAGCTCCCAAACGCTTTTCAAAAAACTGTTTTCAAAAACCTGCAGGTGGGGTCCTAGTAATGTTTCTGAAAACAATTTGTTGAAAAGCGTTCGGGTGCTAATCTGCAAATTTATCGAATTTTCATTAAATCCTTCAAATTTCAATAACTCAATTTGCTATTAACGTAAGCTTTGTTGGATAGAAAACCAACATTTAAGTTTATTTTCGGAAAATTTTTGTATATTTTCAAACCATAAGTAATTTTGATAAAATATAGTACATTGTTTCTACTACATAGTCTATACCGGTAATCAGATTGATGCCGGCTCGCATTTGCTATTAAAAACATTTTTATGGAAAATCACTTCCATAACACATTTGCTGCATCTAGACTTTTGAAAAATGTTTATATATTTTCAAATAATAAATTTATTTCAATGAAATATGGTACATTGTTTCTACTATATGGGCAACCAAGTTTGATGGCTGCTTTCATCAAAGAAAGACATTTGCTATTACAAATATTTTAAAGAAAATTCGCTACCATAACGCACTTGCTGCGTCCCGAGATTTTTTAAATTTCGATCGTTTGATAGTATTCGCTATTATAGGTATGCTCTCTTTTAGCAGTACAAACGGGTGTGTGTATGTGTGTGTGGGGCGGGGGGTGCTTCTTCGTAGTGGGGATTTTCCTTCCCCTCTCGTAGTCTGCAACCACCCTTATTGCATAAACCACAGGACGACAAATATCCTGTGAGCAGCTCTCAAGAAAGTTACGGGACCTGTGGCGAATAGGGGGCAATGCGGGGTAGGCAGCGTTTAAGAGGGGTATGGATTCAAAATGTGAAAAAAGCAGTTTTTCGAGGTCCGATTAAGCTGTTTTCTTCGCATTTTCTGTTCATATTTCCTTTTCATCTTCTTCTCCGCCCAGCACACTTATTCACTCCTGGTCCCGTTACTTCCTTGGATGGTGTGAAGAAGACACTTTTTCTTGTGGTTTCTGCATCCAAGGGGGTTGTAAACATGTTTCACAAAAAAAATTAAAAAACCGTTCCGGAGGTTATCTGCAAATTTACCATTAATTTTTCAAATGTCGAGTTTATAAGTACACTTGAAGAACCCAAATCACCACAACACATATTTTAAAGACCTGGCGACCGTGTCACCAACAAAGTTAGCGTTTTCAGGCAATGAAAAATTTTTATCGTCAGGTCTTTAAAATATGTGTTGTGGTGATTTGGGTCCTCCAAGTGTACTTACCAGTGCTCATTCCGATCTTCACTGAGTAGTTGTCAAGTTTTTGTTGCTCATGTTTTGTTGCTTATGTTAAGTGCCTTAACATTATTGCGAAAATGAGTTAAAATGCATAACAATAACGAAAATAATACTTATAAAAATCTAGTAATTCTTAATTTATTTTTTATACACGGAAAATGCGACAAAATTGTTAATAGAACTTACAAAACATTTAACGAAAACTATCAACACCTACATCCGATGACAAAACGTAAATTTAGACGAATAGAAACAAATTTTGTGCGTTTTGGACAAAAAACTAACAATAAAGAGGGAGAGTTGAATACCTTGCCTTATTTCGAGGCATATTTCAACGCCTCAGTTTGAGTTGCTGAAGGAGATCTGGGAATCAGTAGATGATCAGTACTTACGGAGGATTTTGCAGAAGCATCACTTCCACGAACAAGTGATCGTTAGTACAAAAGCTTCATCCTCATGACTCCGGCGACAGATTTAACTTTGGAGGTGCTATATCTTCGAAATCAAGAGGAAGATAACTTTTTGATAAACATTATCTGGACCGACGTATTTAAGTTATCGCGTGAAGGGTTTTTTAACAGGCATAACAACCATGTCTGGTATTCAGCTAATCCGCATAAAATCCGAGAAAGAAACTATCAGGTTAAGTTTAGATTTTTGTCTTTTGCCTTATAATGGATGACAGGTACTCTTACATCATTTATGACGGCGTGTTAACGGCAGAACGTCAGCTGAATTTATTACCGACTGTGGTTGTAGATTTCCTTCACGACCTGCCCTTGAACTTGAGAAGAAACTGCTGGTATCAAATGGATGGGGTTCCGGTCCATGGCACCCAGGAAGTATCCCAGCAAATCACCTTATTATTCGAAAACGAGTAGATAAGGCGGTGAGGACCATGGAACTGGCCTGGAAGATCTCAAGATTTGACACCTTTGGACTTCTACCTTTAGGGACATATCAAACATCCGGTCTACCAGACAACAGTGAACACAAGGGGGAATTAGAAGCACGCGTGCGAGCAGCATTCGACCGACTCTCCTTTTTTTATTTTATTTCAACACACCACGAGGGCTTACAGCCTAAATACTATCGTACCGTGAGCGTCGACAAGGAGGAAAGAGGCAACTTGTTAATTCTGGACTTGAAGGTTTGGGGGTTCAGGGAAGAAGGAAAAACATGTGCCGGCAAGGAATTCCACAACTTGGAAGTCCTCGGGACAAAAGAGCGGGCATAACAAAATGTTCTATGTCTGGTGACCTGGACAGTAAAAAGGTGCATTCGCGCTGTTCCCCTGGTAGATCTGTTGGGGGCTATGGGTGGAGGACCTATGGAAGAAAGCTCCTCTGAGCAGTGCCCGTGCAGATATCTATAAAAGAGAGAGAGAGAGAGAGAGAGAGAGAGAGAGAGAGAGAGAGAGAGGTCACCAACGGCACGTCGGTGGGCAAGGGATGCCAGCCTTTGGGTGAGGGTAGGGTTACCGATGAGACGTATAGCTCTCTTCTGAATGGAGTCCAGGATAGCGAGTGTAGAAGCGGCAGCAGAACCCCAGACGTGGGAGCAGTATTCGAGGTTTGGTCTTATTTGTGAAGTATATAAGGTATAGAGATTAGCTAGTGAAAAGTATTTGCGAGCCGGGAAGAGAAAACCTAATTTCTAAGCAGCCGCTTCTGCAATTGATGTGACATGTTGGTGCCAATTGAGATTTCGATCCACAAAAATGCCAACAAGTGAAAATGACTCATTACTTTGAATAACTTGGTTGTTTATTGTGATGGGTCTAGGGCTGGTGCATCTCTTATGAGAAAGAAAGCAAGACTGTGATTTGGTGGGGTTGAATTCTACAAGATTTCTACTTCCCCAGTCTAATATTTTTTAGAGATCCACGGAGACAAAACCCTCCATGAGTCTGCGATGCTCATCTAATTGGGCTAAAGAGACAGGCTTAGAATATTGTATATTTGAGTGGACGGTGCTGTCGTCCGCGTAACTGTGAACTGAGTTGGATGTGCTAGAGAGGAGGTCATTGGTGTGGAAAAGAAACAAAGTAGGGGCTAAATCTGAACATTGAGGAACTCCTGCATTAATTGGATACAGTTTAGAGGAATGGCCATCCACGACAACAGAAATGCTCCGGTTGGAGAGGAAATCTGCTGTC
The DNA here is from genome assembly GCA_964006375.1 of Tillus elongatus. Lineage (NCBI taxonomy): Eukaryota > Metazoa > Arthropoda > Insecta > Coleoptera > Cleridae > Tillus > Tillus elongatus. The sequence continues at coordinate 90,361,182 of OZ023270.1, read as the reverse complement.
CAGGTATAAAGTTTTGGTGGTAGGCCATAGGCCGGAAGTTTATTAAGCAGCGCTGCGTGCCAGGCCTGGTCGAATGCTTTGGATATGTCTAGAGCGACAAACTGGGATTCACCGTGTAGTTCCATAGACTTGTTCCAAGAATGGGTGACAAGGGAAAGGAGGTCGGCAGTTGATCTGCGCTGACGGAATTCATACTGCCTGTCGTGGATTAGACTGCGTTTTTCAAGGAATTTTAGTAATTCGGTGTTTATATACTTTTCCATCACTTTAGAGACGACTGAAAGGAGATAAATAGGCCTGTAGTTGCTAGGAAGCGCTTTGGATCCTTTCTTGGGGACGGGTTGTACTCGAGCAGTTTTCCAGTTACTAGGAAAGTACGAATAGCAACATTGTAAGATGTTTTTTCGCGCTTAACAAAATGGTTGAATGTGATTGGCCATTATTTCGAACATTTATAATAATTTGTTTCTAGTTTTTTTTGCATCTATTTTTTTTCCATTTAGGGTGAAGCTGGATAGGTGTCCTTTAACATTCTGCAGGTTTTACTAACAACTTTGTCACACTTTCCATGTATAAAAAATAAACAATTTCTTGATTTTTATACACACTATTTTCGTTGTTATTCATTAAGTCCTTTTGGCATGCACTTTAAAATAACAAAAAAAGTTTCAAAAAGCCGATTCTTTAAAAAATATTTGCAAATATTCTCGGCATAATGGCCTGTGAAGCCAGAGAAATAGCCTCTACGTCTGTATTTAGTAAATAATCATTAAACCAATATAAATTTGATAGGGGATTTTTTAAAACGCTTATTCTCGCTTGAAAATCTGTTAAAAAATCAGGACATCTCATATTCACCAAAAACCCTCAAAATCAGCAGAACTTAACGATATTTGACACCGCCGAAAAATCTCCATATAAATAAACACCACGTCATACGTGTCATCTAAAACGCCAAGCTGGTAAACAGTAAATCACTTTGGCGGCATTTCTTAATTAACAATAATTACACTTCGGAGAATTTAATTCACTTGTATCCCGATATATTAACATCAAGGCTGTCGAAACAACGGACTCTTTGATGGCTGTTTATAATACATCAAATTAAGGAGGAAAAACAGACTCGTTTTATATTACAAATGCATAAGTGTGCCTAACGTCTAAATAATATGGCCAATTTATTTAAGGATTAAACAAAAAACGATAAAAATAGTGTGGGTTCATTGTATTACAATAAATAAAGAAACCTTAGTTTTGATACTATATATATATATATATATATATATATATATATATATATATATATATATATATATATATATATATATATATATATATATATATATATATATATATTGATTTGAATAAAACGCAAAACAAGATTCCAAAAAATCTGGACGCGGCAAGTATAGCGGATTTTCATAGAAATGATCTACATAAGTTTAAAACTATTGATATATTGTTAGGAATGTATTTTATGTCATACTAGTGTAAGGTGTATGTTTTTTAATATATATTGAATAATAGTGAAGGCAACCCTTCGATGACACAAGGGTATTACAACCCTCTTAGTAAACAATAGAAGTAACCCATTATAATAATAACAATCGACTAACGATTGTTAGAAATTAAAATATTTCAAATAAAATTGGTTTATTCAGAATTAATATAATTATCAAAGATCACATGCCAACAACTCAACAACTCATAATAATCTAATTGAAAATGTTCATCTTGAATACAGCCGGGTATCCCCCTTCATCCTTGCCCTTCTTACATATCGTCACTCAGTCTGTTTACTTAAGCCATACGCCAACTACTTTTGAATATACACACAACCAGTGTCGGCGCGCTTCCAAGATTGCCAAACTGTTATTTTTAATAACTAGCAATCTTACATTCGGCCTATCCTGGCCTACAGTATGACCTCATACTGTGAAACGTAACAGACTGCGACATGCAATCCATAAACCCGGAGAAAATTAAAATTCAAGATACATAGTGCCTTACTTAAATTCTACTTAAATACAAATTAAACAAGTATTTTCAATTAAAAATAACATTTAACTCAGATAAAATCCTAACACTTAATTAAACTGTTTTAAGTTTTTTTTTTGACATGTCCGTTCTAATCACTGGACACTATCTGTTGGTAGCTACTCTGGGCAGTTATTCGTCTATACTGTGCAATAAACTCAAACATCAACCCTGCCAGTGATTCCTCCTCACTAACACTGGGTCTCCAATTTATACTCGTAAACGACAGCTCTGTTAGGGACCGCAGTCCATAACACTAAGACGGCGTTTTGTATTTTCAACGACTGCTTTGTTAGGGACCGCGGTCCGTAACACTAAGACTGCGTTGTGTACTTTTAACGACTGCTCTTTTAAAGACTATCTTGTCTTTAGCACTGAGACTGCGCTAACCTTTCCGAAAGCTGACTCTGACAAGGACGCCTGCCCCCGTCACTGAGTCATCTTTCTAGAATAATGCACTATAGGGAATAACTATCTGCCCGCGACACATGATTGTCAATTTACAATTGAGCCGTTACCCACGGTCTCAATTTGTCTACTGCCGCTACTGTTGCGGACTTCCGGTAGCCTTCACGCAAGTCTTCAATCTGATAACGATCATTATACAAAACCTTCGTTATCTTGAAGGGTCCCTTAAATTTTGGCAATAATTTCTTACTTACCCCATTACTTGGAGCACTGGTTATGAGCACAAGGACCAAGTCACCTATTTTGTACTTATCTGCCTTTCGTCTAGCTTGGTTATAACGCTCCTTCTGCTTGGCTTGGTCTGCAGTGATATGCTGTTGAATCCTCTGCCGCACTTCTTTTAAATCAAGTCGGGGTAGATCAACCTGCACCTCAGCCAGCAGATTAGCCTCCACAGGCCGTCTTGGTTGGTAACCAAGCAACGCTTCGGACGGGGTGCTGCTAATGCCCTTGTTGAAACTTGTATTCATAGCAAGTTGGACCTCCTTAACATACGGGTCCCAATTTGTACTGTCGTCATCCGCACTCCGAGCAGCTAGCGCGCTCACAATAGTCTTGTTATAACGCTCGCATTGTCCGTTTGCTCGTGGCGTGGCGACCGCATTTAAAATGTGTTTTATTCCGTACGTGTCGCAAAACACTTTAAACGATTGGGACGTAAATGCACTTCCACGGTCACTTATGATTCTAGTCGGGGTTCCAAAAAGGTGCATTACGTCCTGTAACGCCTTCACGACCCATCGTGTTTGCTGAGTCTTCACTGGCTCTATTACAACAAATTTCGTAAAGGTGTCCACAATCACTAACAGAAATTTGTTACCCGTCACACTTGTTTCAAAAGGTCCGACATGATCAAGATGAATTGTATGGTATGGTTGAGCGACCTTTTCTATTGAATGTAACTGCCCTTGCTTCTTGCCCGGGGTATATTTATATTATAAACAATTTAGGCAAGCACTAACATACTTGGTCACAAACCAATAGTTATGCTGTAAACATTTTAATGCATTTTCTACTCCACTGTGTCCAGCGTAATCATGGCATAGCCTGCATACTTGCCACCGTACTTCTTTAGGCACTACCCAGGCACTTTTTCCTTTGTCCAATTTCCTGTAGACTTTATTATCTCGTAGGAAGTATTCCTTGAAATAATTCTTATTATCGCCTGTTTGCTGACCACTTGTCAGAATTTTTCGAATTCGTGACAACTGATCGTCTTGCATTTTAGCCACTACAATCCAATCGCCTTCAACTAAATCCGTCGCATTTACTTCAACAACCCTGCAGTCCTGTTCTAGGTATCGACTCAACGTGTCTACATGTGACATTTTTTTCCCTGACCTATACTTTATTTCAAAAGTATATTCCTGAACTTCCAACCACCATCTGGCCACACGAGGAATCAAGTCTTTCTTGGTGAAGGTAGTTCTCAGAGCATTACAATCTGTAATCACAATAAATTCGATACCCAACAGATAAACGCGAAAATGCTTCAAAGCTAGCACTACCGCCAACGTCTCCAACTCGTAAGAGTGGTATAGTTTTTGATCTGGAGAAGCTTGCTTGCTGAAATATGCGACCACTATTAGCACTCCCCTTTCGCTTGTATGCAGAAGGGTTGCTCCAAAACCCATTCTACTTGCGTCAGTGTGCAATTCTGTCCGATAGGATGGATTGTATATGGCAAGCACTGGCCGTGTAACCAATGCTCGCTTAATTAAATCAAAGATTTTAGATTGCTCTGGTCTCCAATGCCACTTTACATTGGTCCGAAGTAGTCGAGTCATAGGCTCAACTTTTCTAGCATAGTCTTTTATGTGTCGTCGACAATATCCTGATAACCCTAGGAACTGGCGTACCTGTTTCGTGTTCGGGGGGGCCTGCATATCCTGTACAGCTTGTACTTTCAGACTTCCCGGTCGTACACCAGCAGTAGAGATTTCCTTAAATACATTTAGTAGGTCATAACATTTCTGTTTTGTGACGTCATCAACATCACCAACTGTAATCTCGAATGTTCCGTCTGTTGCACATGTGATCGGCGAATTGTTCACCAAGCCTGATGATAACTTTAGCTCTGTTAATTGATGTATCGCTATCTCATTACCTACTTTGACAATCATAACATCTGGTCTATTTAAAAAGTCACATCCTATGATGCAGTCATGTGTTATGCTGTCATCTCGCATAACAATAATGTTAACATACGCCTCTGCTTCCTTTACTCGAACTCGAGTCGTCAGTGTCCCAATACTAGTCACCAAACCTCCATTAAAATTTCTCAGAAAACCGTTTTGTGGATTGTAAGTCAACCCCAAAGACTTCACAACTGACTCTTTCAGTAAGGTCGTAGTACTGCCAGTGTCAAGCAGACATCTCACCTTTCTACCATTTACCTTACAGGTAGTCATGAATAAATTATTTGCTGACTTATCTGAAACAATATGATTCGTCGCCTTAGCCGTATTCGCAGAGTTATCCCCATCTCCTCTCTTATAATTTGTTTTTCGATTTTTATTTTGGGGACACTCACTACGGTAATGACCATTCTGTTGACATATAAAACAAATAACTGACTCTTTGGATTTTATAATCCCGGTTGTACTGCTACTCTTGGTGCCATAATTCCTTTTTACGTTTCGATTAACTTCACTTTCCTTTCGAAAATGCTCTCTATTGTCAGTTTTAAGATCAACTCTAGTTATTTTAGGAACGGAACCCAATGCACACAAAAAGGCATATAGTTCATTTGTATCTGCACATTGTGACGTCATAGCCGCCCGTTTTACATCATTGTCTAAAATGCCCTCAATGATGGAATCCACTAAATAGCTTTCAGGTATTTTAACATTCATTGCCTTAATTTTTGCTAGCTTATTAAAACAATATTCACCTAAATTCTGACCTGGCATCGCGACATAATTAGCTGCTTCCTTAAATAGTTTACCAAAAGGTAAGGGTTTCCTAAATTGCCGCACTAATGCCTCTTTAAAGTCGTGCCAGTCTATTCGGATAAAATCCTTTGAATCGTACCACCTTCGCGCCATGCCCTGAAGTCTCCCTGCGACCACTCGGACAATTTCTAATGACCTCCACTGGTACGCGTTGGCTATTTCATCCACCCGCGCGACCCACGATTCAACAGAAGGTGTACAATCCGCCGGATTAAATATCGGTATCAACGCTTCATCCGCCGCCACTGGCATTCTTCCCTGCTGCGAGGTTCCGTAATTATTAGATGAGCTAGCAGTGGATCTCTCTAATGTGAGAATGCGTTCTTTTAACATGCGTAGTTCCCTACTCCTCGACTTAGACCTGGAGCCCGCCCGAGAACGCTTGTGGCGACGATTTATACGTTCACGAGAGCGACGCGGGGTCCGTCCTTCAATAGACGGAGATCGTGAGCGTGAAGCCTCGCCCGTTTCACTTCGAGACCGGGACATTTCTTTGTCTTCCCGTGGCATTGTACAAACAATTAACAGTCAACAATTAAATAATCACTTAGGTCCAAACCGTACACGTAATAAATTGTCTCAACATGCAATAAATCAGTAATTTCAATTCAGTAATGCAGTAAAATAAAGCAAAAACTTACAGTAATGTCCACTGTTGCATGAATAATTACACAAAAAACACTGAGACACTCGTGTGTACGTTATCCCACACTTCTGACTTTGTTAGAAATTAAAATATTTCAAATAAAATTGGTTTATTCAGAATTAATATAATTATCAAAGATCACATGCCAACAACTCAACAACTCATAATAATCTAATTGAAAATGTTCATCTTGAATACAGCCGGGTATCCCCCTTCATCCTTGCCCTTCTTACATATCGTCACTCAGTCTGTTTACTTAAGCCATACGCCAACTACTTTTGAATATACACACAACCAGTGTCGGCGCGCTTCCAAGATTGCCAAACTGTTATTTTTAATAACTAGCAATCTTACACGATCACATAATATAATTACATAGGTCAACAATCAATCACCAGTCGATATATTACTTAGCAGTTGTGTTATCTACTTAAGAGTAATCATGCAAAAGGCAAAAGGTTTATTACTTATCAGAATGATGGCGAAGCCTTAATGTACGGGCGTAATGAGTCGGGCGAGCGGGTGTCAAATGTGTCCAGTAACAAAATCACTAACCTGTAATTAAAAATATACCTGAACACACCATCGTTCATCTAAAGCATAACCTAACATATATACGAGGGGCATTCAATTATTAGTTCATCAAACAGTTACCAATTACACTCTCCACTGAGCGACTCAACATCAATGACTATTTATACTCAAACTACACTGAGCATGCTAACATTAAGAGCAGTTTCGACATAATGCTCCACTGAGCAACTTCAACATTAACAGCTCTTCCTACTCAATGCTCCACTGAGCAACATTATAAACTCTTAACAGCGCACATCAGTGCCTCGGAACTGCTTCTCAACAATGTCTCTAAGTGCTCAAATTATAGCTTTTCAAATAATAATCACTCAATTAGTTACTTAAGCAATAGTTACTCAGATAGTAGTTACTCACACGATAGTTACTCAAACAGTTATCTAAACAATAGTCAGTCAGACAGTTATCTAAACAATAGTTACTCAGATAATATTTAGACCATAGTTACTAAGATAATAGTTACTCGAGCAATATTTTCTCAGACAATAGTTTAACCTGTGTGTTTAGTTGGGAGCTGTACCCTGCACTGGGTCCGCGCCGGCTTCCAGGAGTGCAATGAGGCAGCAATTGCCTCACCTAGAGTGCTCGCCTACAGCCAGAGTGAATACTGAGAGGTGCAATGGACACAAAGGGCCCAGCCAAACAATGTGCCCCTCCCCAATATCCACTCCTACACTGGTTCTGACTGTGCAATGAGACAACGATGCCTCGGTCTAGCCACCAGATCGGCTCTCAAACGCAACCACTGTGTTGCCTCCGTGAATACTGAGAACTGCAATGGACACAACGTTGAAGCTACGCTATGTCCTTCTTCAATATCCACGCCTACACTGGTCCTGACTGTGCAATGAGGCAACGACCTCGGTCTAGCTACCATTTCGGCTATCAATGCAATAACCGTGGTGCTGTTACGTAACCTGGGTCTAAGCTCTCGCCCACCAGCATGATACCCTACTGTGTGAACAAACAGCGAAAGTGCCCCGCACACTTTTCAAACTATCATCAGTTTACTTACAAACAGACTTTACTTTACTTACTGCAAACTGACATACTCAACAATTTATTAATTTTTTAATGTTGACTTAAACTCGTATAAATAACAAGCTGAATTTAAACTTGGTTAATTACCAAATCATACCTAAAAGCCCCTTTATTTAAATCAGATAAGTACTTCTCAATTAATAACTTAGCCTCGTATAAATCACAAACTGACTTTAACTCTAGCTACAATTTATTTTTAAAAGAGCTATTTATTAATTGATTACCTAAAACCACCCTTACATCATTAACTTATTGAAATTACTTTTCAATTTATAATTAGACAAATTATAGCTGTACAATAAACAAATGAATATGCAAGCTATGAGCGGACTCACCTTTTATGAAGGTATATAACGTGCACTGTAAATTTCACTAATATCGAGCATATTTTACTGTAGCTCAGGGCATGGTTCACGCACAAATGTGGAGGTAATGGGAATATAAAATGAGTAGTGCGAGGCTCTTGAGTCTAAGAGGGCTGCATTATAATCACACACACCCCGCACGTCTATCTTTAAGTAAACAATTTTTAAACGCTCAACGCTTGACACTTTAGATCTAATGAGAATACTCTGACTAGTAAAACGTATTCACCTAAAAACGTGTCTATTTAATACCTACAGAGAATTTTCATAATAAAATAGCGCTGTGAGCAGGTTGAGAAAATACATTCCTTACAATCGCATGGACACGGGACCGACGGCTTTACGCACCCTCCGAAGGGCGGAACGTGCTGACATTCAACTTGCTCGAATACAATGCCAGAACCTCGGTTGATGTTTATGTTACAGTTTGTACTGAAAAAGAGAAAGGAGTACCCTGGGATCGAACCCAGTACCATTCGATTCAGAGGCACACGTTCTTGCCCCTGAACCACCGAGGCTCTACGCATTATGTATAAATTTATTAAAATTTAACAACTCTTTACTGGGTGTTCGGATTTTTTGAGAGTCAGTGTATATTTAACTATACAGATTTTGAACATTTAAAAATGTATTGTACTTTAAACAAGAGAAAAAAGCCTGTGGTTGATAAATTTAAATTAAGAACCATCCCATTATGCAACGCACACATATAAACAGGAGAAATAATAATCATATAGAACCTCGGTGATTGGCCATAGTCGCGGAAATAGGCCGACGTTAAAGAAACAAAATACACACAATAATTATATATATATATATATATATATATATATATATATATATATATATATATATATATATATATATATATATATATATATATATATATATATATATATATATATATATATATATATATATATATATATATATATTTAGTTGATTTAACTGATTTTATTTAATGAATTCCGATTATTGTGCCGGGTATTTATTTCCAGAAAATGTCATTCCGATAATAAAAATTAAGGGCAATTAGAGTCAATTAACTGTCATTTTATATTCATACTTGTAGTGATTGATATAAAATGATAGCGTATAAATTAATAACGTGAAACTGTTGATGAGTATCTTATTTATTACTGATTTTATTAAGCCTGTGACAAGTGAAATCTATATATAACACCGGGTGGTCCAAAAGATATGATATAATCCATACATAATTCATAAATACGTTATTTATTATTTTTTTTAAACGCTCTTTTCAATTGCCAACTTGTGACGTAAAAATTACATTTATGACGTCACCCATTTCTCAATGATGACATTATCATAAGTTTTTTTCAAATGACATCCCTATTTTTTTTTGTCTTTTCATAGACCTGCTTATTACTTAAATGCATGATGAAAAAAGTTGGTATCTGACAAAACATTTTTTTAAATTGCATTATTTACTTTAAAATTGAGCGGTAAAACTCAAATGTTGGCGCCTGGTGAACTTAAGAATAATGTCCAGTACGAGTTAGGATGGAATCAAAAACGGCCAGCTGTTTCTCATAACAGAAAAACCTCCTTTATATATATTTTTTGCTGTATTGAAAACTGTTCAAATTACAGGGAAAGAAGTTTTCAAAATTTAAACTTTGACTCTTTTTCAAAATAGGTACTTTGACTATAGTAAGTATTAAGTTTGATTGAATCCTAACATTTTCTAGTCATAAACCCGCTGTCAATATAGGTACCATCATTTAAAAAATATCAGTACATCATATACCTCGTTTCCAAATGAATCACTAGGTTCGGTATGAAAAATAAAAGTTGGCATTACATTATTTTGTGATCCGCCAAATGTATTTTGTTAAGAGCGTCTCGCGACAGTAAAAACTTGGTGGTGGCTTATTTTATTTAGCATTTTAATTGAATAAAAGACCTCCTGAGATGCTGCTTACACACAATCTTGCCAAATGACTTTCCTGGCATCACTTTGCCTAATTAAAAGCTAGTGATGGGTTGTTATTTAACAGTCTGTTATATTTTAACTGTTGTCGAGCCGCAACAGTAACAACCTGTTATGGATATATACAAATAACAGGTACAGTGGAGGGAATGCTGTTGCGCAGTGAGTCGTATCTGTTTCTGTTGTCGTATCTGTTTCTGTTGCACTGCTACGATAAAGCAGCTTCTGTTTTCATCCGCAACTGTTATAACAGGATGAATGGACATGAGACTGGGAATGGGGTATAGAGCGGACTTTACTTCATAACATAATACTGTTATCATCCGCAACTGTTATAACAGGATGAATGGACATGAGACTGGGAATGGGGTATAGAGTATAGAGCAGACTTTACTTCATAACATACTACTTTATACTAGTGTGCTCACAGCTTTGGGAACGTAGGGTCGTCGGTACAATGAAACTGTTAAATTTTGACAGGTTGTTGATTCACACAAAACACACACATATATTTACAATTTATAAACAAACACAAAATATGAAAAATGTAAATAAAATCAACGATGTTTCTTTTTTTCTTTGAGAAAAATTGTCTTACACTAAAAAAAATACTTTTTTAACAAAACACTTTCAAAGTTCAGAGTTTTTGTTGATGAACATTATTTGACTGACTTTGGTCGACGAAAGTCTGTTACGTTACTGATATGTATACAAATGTACAGTTATGCTTTAACATGAGTCCTTAGGTATTATATTATATTAGGTAGTTTCTTTGCTCATTCTTCTTTGCCTTATGTAACTAATAAATCAATATTCCTTTTTACTTTTCACTTTGGAAATCTAAGAAATGGGTCCGATTTTAAACATCTTTTTTTTTATTACTACTGCAAAATAAAAAATCGCTGAAACTTAAAAAATCTCAGAAACAGTACCAATTTTAATGAAATTATAAAAATATTCCCTGTACACGGTATAGTTGAAACCAGACACACTTCGCCCTATAGGTAGAGAGAAAAAAATTAGTTAATTTTTACCAAATTATTATTAGTGATGAATACCCAAAAAAAAACCTCCATTTTTTTAATAAAAAATCAATTAATTGTTTTAAACATAATACAAGAATATTTTTTATTTTAAACATTACCCAACTACACCACCGGACGGGTTCAGCTACTGTTACTACGTCTACGTGGAATTCTTAATAATTCATAATTCATACTGTTATTTTCAACCTGTTATATTTAACTGTTATTTCTAAATAACAGTAACAGTTGCGACCTGTTACAGCAATATAACATTTTTTCCCATCAATATTAAAAGCTAAAAGTAGAATAAAACCAAATCTGCCATACCTCAAGGTCATGTGAACATAATACAGGCATAATACATACTATTCCTATGCGCAAACTCCTCACAACTCACAACTAAATGTTTACTGTCGTGAAAATCTCGTTATGCGTCTTCGGATATGCCCCATATGTCAAAATTAATAAACAAAAGAGATCAGGTAGAAGAGCGTCTCTATTTCTCTATGATGGGTCATTATGAATATGAAGTAACAAACAAGTGTTATAGTGAATTAAAAAAAAATCACTAGAGATCCCGGCTTTTGAATTTTGAAAAATTTCTTCAAATGAGCGCGAACTAGGCCCCCGATAACTCAAAAAATAATAGACGGATTCTGATCAAATTTGCTGAGTACCTTACTTTTGAAAGTGGCTTGGATAAGTTCGTTAGCCAGGAAAATCGGCACAGGTTTTCCCGGAAAATTTTGTGTTTTCTTTCGTAAAATATTTTATAATTTTATATTTATGAATAAGCCTGACCGCCTGATGCATTAAGATTAAAACGGCATTGATCTATATTTATATGGTTCCACTTTTTAATGTGCTAACGACGGGGAAGCTGCTAGCTGCTACATACTTTCGCGTTTTTTGTTGTCAGAATTTTTCAAAGCCTTTTACAAGTCGAATTAAAATTACGCATTTTATTAGTGGCATAAAAATTAAAAATATTCATAGTAGGTACTTGATAAAATTAGGACTTACCTGTATCATGATGAATGACGATCTGCTCCCCATTTAAGTACTTTATCACTTTCTAACATGCTTGGTCTTGATCTTGTTAGATACCTCGATAACGCGTAGTTTTTGATAGGTGTAGTTCTCTCGTTGATACATAATAATCTTTGTCATTCCTGTTTCCTTAATTATACACTTTAACTAAACAATAATGTCACAAAACACTTTTCACTATAAAAAGAATGGTCACAAATCTCTGTCTGATCAGATATTAGGCTATATGAAAATGGCTTTTCATTGTTAAATAACCAATGCTATCTAGATTTAACCTTGCTAAGGACTTTTGGTACAAAAATTATTTGAATAATTCTACATAACCAAGAAACAGCATTTCACATTATTATCAAATCTGAACCTTCTTACAAAATTTTGTTATATTTTTCTTGTCTGCATCTTAAACAGTAAAAATTTTTATCTACTCTTTTAACAATGACAGTACAATGGACAAAATTGACAAAATGGTTGCTACAGTAACAACTAAACTGACTTCTTTCCATAGCTTGCTATATTTCTTTTTGGTATAAGATAATCATTTATAACTGATTTATATATAGAATATCACCATAGACAATAAAAATGTTATTAAAATTGTTGCAATTTATTTATCAGAATTTCAAATAAATGACAATGCATATTTTAGTGAATTTTTATTTTAAAAAATTCACTAGTAGAGAGGTATCGATGGTGAGACTTTGCAAATTTTTTTTCAAATGAGCGCGAACTAGGACCCCTAGAACCCATATCTGGGGTCAATTTCAATTTATATATATATATATATATATATATATATATATATATATATATATATATATATATATATATATATATATATATATATATATATATATATATATATATATATGTGTGTATGTATCCAACCGATAACTCAAAAAATAATTAACCGATTTCGATGAAACACGGCAAGTGCCTTTCTTTTATTAATGGCTTGGATGAGTTCGTTAGCCAGGAAAATCGGACTAGGTTCTCCGAGAAAATTTTAAGTTTTCTTCCGAAAAAAAATTTTTTCTCCGAAAATTACAGGGCTATTTTAATGAAATTTGGTGCATACGTTGTTTTGGGAAAGGCCTTACTACATACCAAAATTCAACTTTTTGAGTTTATAGAAAATTTAGTTTTTCAAATTTTGAGTTTTCTTTCGAAAAAAAATTTTTTCTTCGAAAATTACAAAGCTATTTTAATGATATTTGGCGGATATGTTGCCTTGGGAAAGGCCTTACTACATACCAAAATTGAATTTTCTAAGTTTATCGAAAATTAAGTTATCCAAGTTTGAAGCTTTTAATAAAAATTCACTACCATAACGCACTTGCTGCTTCCCGAACTTTTTTATTAAATAATAGAGGATTTCCTGTGGTAACATAAATTTCGTTTAAATATGCAAAGCTCTGCCGAATTTTCTGCCCCATTAATAAGGTATCAAGATACTACTACTACTAGTTACCGCATTCTCATACAGGGGTAGGCACACCAGAAAGCCTAGGTTATTTATTAACAATGTTTCACCCAGCGCTTCCGCCCTGACAAGCTATTTTCGTTCTACTAAATTCATACATCTTCACACACACCCTTTTCCTATTAAGTAAAGTTCTTACCTCTTTCTTCTTTAATATATCGCCCACAGCATCCGACCAAGCTATTCTGGGTCTTCCACTGCATCTCTTACCATTTACATGCTCTCCATAAATTCTATTTGCTATTCTCATTATCTATTCAAACGAACTCTCCAGTAAATTCGCTCAGAATCCATTCATTTCTAACTCTGTCTTTCCTCGATTTAACGTCCCTCACAGTTGGTAGTTCATTCCAAGTGTATTCAATTTTCTTACATGCGTTGCCTGACATACCCAACTTTCAGACCCATATTATCACATTATCAACTGCTGTATTGAAACTAGTTATTTCCCCATCCTCCTGGAAGACTCAATAAGTATATCGCTGACAAAGAATTCAATGCCGAGTAACTTTTCTAATCTCCGCATTGTCAGTATATTGACCCGGCTCTCTAAGATCTTTGATAAGTTCTGTATAAGTAATTATACAGCTACGTTAATGATAACAATATACTAGCTCACACACAGTGTAGCTTCCGGAGTAGCTTTAATACATCTGTGGCACTCTTCAACGTTGTAGACAGTATAATTTCTGCAGTTGCTAAAGGTAAGTGTTCTCTTCTTGTGCTCCTTGACTACTCAAGGCGTTCGATACTATAAATCACGGGCTCTTGTTGTCTAAGTTAAGATATTATGGCTTCTCTAATGATTATCATAGACTGATCAAGTCTTATCTTGATAACCGCTCACAGTTGATGTTTCCTAATGGCAGAATGTCTGATCATTCTTTCGGGTGTACTACACGGCTCTGTTTTGGGGCCTCTACCTTTTTTGCTGTATACATCTAACATACTGCAGTCTCTTGAGCACTGTCGAGTTCAAGCCTTTGCTGACGATACACAGCTACAGTTTGATTTAGATAGCATAGAATCTCTTCGTGTGTCGGAAGTCATTAACTGTGAGCTGCTGTGGTTGAGGGACCTTTCGGAGGGGCATGGCTTGAAGCTTAATCCTCTTACATCAAACGTGATGATATGTGGTAGCAAGAGAGATGTAAGCATCTCTTCGAACATGTTGAATATTACGATTGATGGTACCAATCTTGATTTTATGCAATCTGCCGTGAACTTGGGCATTACTTTCGATACGGACCTTAGGTTTAGGCAGCATGTGAAAATGCTTCAGAGGAGCTTTATTTCATTGAAATTATTGTACAGTAACAGGCATATATTAAACACACACTTACGTAAAAACCTTTGTGAGACACTTGTGCTGTCTAGTTTTAACATTGCATTGATGTGAAGGATAGGAATAGCATACAGGTAGTTCAGAATTCGTGTTCAAGATTTATATTTGGATTGCGTGGTACGGATAATGTGTCACATACTTATAGGGAGTTGGGTTGGTTAAGAATGGCTGATAGAAGAAAAGTACATCTTGGAAAATTTGTTTTAGCCATGAGAAATGGTCGCTCATCACCATCTTCTCTGAAGGAAAAGTTCTCCTCCAGAGGTGGGGCTCATGACGTCAATATTCGATACCCATATCGGTTAACGATTCCGCATCATCGGACTGCTATGTTTAATAGGACTTTTATTTATAATGCTGTTGGACTTTATAATTCGTTACCTCATGCATATTTGAGCCTCACCGACAGTGCATTCAAGAACACGTTTAAGAGGTATTTGCTCTCCCAGCAATATTAATAATATAGATAATGCGAACAATGTGGACAATATTAGTAGTATTAAAAACAATGGAAAAACTGTTCAACTGGCACATTAGGAGCGGTGTACTGGAAGCATATCCCCTACAGTGCGGACAATATGCATACAGAGCAGGAGTCTCAACAGAAACAGCACTGCACCAACTAGTGCTGAAACTGGAGAATACGCTGAAGAACAGGAAGGTGGCGCTGGGGGCCTTCCTAGACATAGAGGGGGCCTTCAGCAACACCTTATTCGAATCGGTTCTGGCAGCTGTCAGGGAGCGTGGAATAGAAGAGACCTGCTGCAGGTGGATCGGTTCCATGTTCAGGGCACACAACTCACTCGCGGGAGGGACTCTGCTGGCGGTGGTAGCGGCAGGGTGTCTGCAGGAGAGCGTTCTGTCCCCCTTGCTCTGGTGCCTAGTCGGGGACGGCCTGCTGGGGAGGCTCTCGGGAGGAGGGTATGAGGTACAGGGCTATGCGGATGACACTGTCATCATAGTCTGAGGAAAGGTTACACAGTCAGTCTGGGAGCGCATGCAGACAGCATTGAAAGTTGTGGAAGGGTGGACAGTTGGTCAAGGGTTCGGGGTGAGCCCCGAGAAAGCAACCGTCATACTGTTTACGAGGAGGAGGAAGTGGGATAGCCACATAACTCTCACTCTATATGGTAGGAACATTTCAATGGCCAGGGAGGTAAAATAGCTTGGGGTCATATTTGACTCTAAGCTAACCTGGAATGGTCACGTTGAAAATGTGACCATTGACCTGACCTGACCTTAGCCGTCACTAGGCCGCTATATGGAAAAGCTAAGACCTAGTATGGCCCACTGGCTGTACACAAGGGTGGTCATACCATCGTTAACATATGTGTCACTAGTCTGTTGGCCTAAGGTGACACAATCCAGTGCCAAACAAAAACTAGGCAAGATCCAAAGGATGGCTTGCCTAGGCATCACAGGGGCCATGTCTTCAACCCCAACAGCCGCCATGGAGGTGTTGCTGGATCTGCCACCCTAAACTTAGTTATTATGGGGCACGCCAGGCTAGGACTATACAGACTAGCCTGCAATGGTAGAATGAAGATCAACCCAGGCTTCAAGGGCCACTGCAAAATTCAGGAGATCGTGAAGGAGCCCATGCTTGAAATGAGGTCAGACTTCGTGAGCCCGCGAATCTGCACGGAAAATAACTTCACAGTGGAAATCCCCGACCGCGAGCCTTGGCGGGAGGAGACGCCGGGCGTAACACGAGGCGCACTCGTCTGGTTCACGGACGGATCCGGCGGGGAGCGTGGGACGGGGGTAGGTGTTTATTCTGAAAGACCGAGGGTAAGTCATAGTATTTCCCTCGGAGCCCATGCAACAGTCTTTCAGGCTGAAATGTACGCCATCCTGCACTGTGTGCAAGCAGATCCTCATAGCCACAGACAGCCCTAAGTAGCCAACAGGTAAATTTCTGGCTGGTGAGTGAGTGCCGAGATCAGACGAGCGACCTGGCTGGGCTGAATGAGGTCACCCTCATCTGGGTGCCGGGTAACTCGGGGGTCAAAGGCAATGAAGAAGCTCACAGTCTCGCGAAGAGAGGGTCAGCAGAACCATTTATGGGACTAGAACCGGTTCTGGGCGTGACAAAGAGCACTGCCAGGGGAGCCATTAAGTCCTGGGTCAGAAACAAACACAAGGTGTACTGGGCGGACTGTCCAGGGCTCAGACATGGGAAGTCAGTAATTGACGAACCCAGTTCAAAGAGAGCTGTGGAGCTGCTAAATCTTAACAGAGGAAATATAACAGGTCTCTTGACGGGACACATGGCCGTCAAGAAACACCTGCATAAAATGGGGTGGTTCGAGGGGGACCTAGTATGCAGACTCTGCGGCGAGGGGGAGGAATCAGCCCAGCACATCTTGTGCGAGTGTAAAGCTCTGGACCGCAAAAGATAACTGATCTACGGTCAGTCAAGACCAGAGACAGAGCATTATAAAACTTCACCCTACCAATTGCTGTGCAGACTGGTTCAAGGCACAGTGATTTTGGAATGGGTGGAGTAAAAAGACTAAGGGCATGCACAATAAGCCAAAGGTTGCAGTGCTATCGGGGCAACAAAGCCGCGGACGAGCCCTGAGGGAGAAAAAAAAGTATATCATGTACTTATTCATGTGATTTGTAATATATTTTGCTTTGAATGAAGTCAACATGACATGACAACCATATAGCCTCAAATCTACCATATGTTTTTGGTAGAACAATGTTGCCTGAATTCATTACAGATAATTAATGGAAGCAAACCCTATAATTTCGTTAATTAATAACCATGATTTTTGCCGGTTGTTAATATGTAAAGTTAATACTTAATATGTGCAGATAAACATATCTTGACCACATGGAAATTACAATCTAACTTAATAACATATGAAAGAATTTTAACCTTATATCACTAATATTTATTGTAAAAATGAGGAGGTACTTACATTAAAATGGTCTTCACAACATAAAGTGGTTTTCTTAGATAACTGTGGATTTTTCCTTTCATTCCGCTTTGTAACTGCACCATTGCTTTCTAATTTGAGTCGCTTTTGGAACAACAGAAAATAGTTTCTCTGTAGTTTTTATAGTGGTATTTGTACACACTGGTGCTATGCAGTATTTATATAAGCTTTCTTTTCCATATTGTCAAATAAAATCATGTCTAGAAGCCAAGATTCAATCAATAACTGGTAACACAGGATGTAAACACAGAGAAGCAAGTTTATTGTTGACTATTGTACTGTCCCGCGAAGTCACAGATCACAGCGGCAAAATAGTGGTGTTTAAAAACAATGATGAAATTCGCATTTTCAAATATTTTTGGATCGTTATTTTTGTAGTATGTGAAATGAAAAAAATATTAAAAATCAGCTTTGTGGGATGTTTATCAGATGTGAAAAAAAACATGCAAATGGTCTATTACTCACTCCACCCTCTTTATTAAACACTATAACTTTAGTCTTCTCTGTGTACATTCATTTTATTTGTTGTCATCATCTCTGTAACACCTGCTGCATAAAAAATATAGTTATATCTTCTTCTTCGAAGGCCTTCTCCTATCGTAGATTGGCAACAATTTTGGCGAATTTTTCTCTGTCTTGGGCCCTTTTCAGCAAAGTGTTTGAACCCAAGCCTGTCCAATCTCGTATGTTCTTAAGCCAGGAGCACTGCCTGCGTCCCGGTCTACGTCTACCTTCGATCTTACCCTCTATCATGAGTTGTAGAAATTCATATCTATTGTGTCTAATTACATGACCGAGATATGCAGTTTTTTGATTTTTTATGATTTCGATGAGTTCACGTTATCTGCCCATATGATGCAAAACCTCCAAATTTGTGGCGTGAGCAGTCCAAGGAACTCGCAACATTCGTCAATTTACCCACATTTCGAATGCCTTGAGTCTGTTTAGACCGCCAGCTTTTAGCATCCACGCTTCAACCCCATACATAAGTGTGGAATATATGTAGCACTTCACAAAATTGTATCTAATTTGTATATCAAGTGACCTATCGCTTAACAGGCTTCGCATTTTTAAGAAATTTGCCCTAGCTATTTCAATCCGAGCTGATTTCCAAATCAGGATTCAGATCTTCGCCGATCCAACTGCCCAAGTATTTAAACTTAGAGACCTTGGTTAGCTGTGTCCCGCATATGTTTATATGTATTGGTTGATTTGGATTCCGGTTTACCGCCAATATTTTTGTTTTTGCGGTATTGATTTTTAAGCCTAATAGATCTCCTTCGGCTGATATCTTGTTAAGTAGCCGCTGCAAGCCCTTAGGACTGTATGCGATTATAACTGTGTCGTCGGCATATCGTAGATTATTTATTAAGGTTCCATTCACTTTTATGCCATCTTCTGCACCTTCAAGTGCGTTTTGGAATACAATTTCGGAGTACATGTTAAAAACCATAGGGTTCAGTACACAGCCTTGTCTGACTCCACGTTCAATTGGTACAGTTTTTGTTTGGGTGTTTTCAATCTGCACTGTCGCCACCTGGTGTTCATAGAGGTACTGAATGATTTTTAGATCTTGGGAGTCTAAACCCTTACTTCCTAGTATGTTCAGCAGCCTGCTATGTTTGACACAATCAAATGCTTTAGCATAATCTATGAAACACAGGTATACTTCCCTTCGCTGATCTCGACACTTCTGCAGCAGGACCGATGGCGAAAACAAAGTCTCTCTAGGTCTCAATCCCTCTCGAAACCCCATCTGCAGTTTGCTCAGATCCTGCTCGCATTTCCTATGTATTCGATTATGTAGGACCTTTAGAAACAACATTAATATCTGACTCATTAAGCTAATTAGTCGAAATTCATTACATCTTTTTGCGCCTGGTTTTTTTTAGGAATAGGGAGAAATGTAGATTTTAACCAGTCTTGAGGTATATATCCATTGTTATAGATGGTATTAAATAGTTTGGTCAGGATTTTAAAGTTTTCTTCATTTATAAGTTTCAGGAATTCTGGACAAATGTTGTCTGGTCCAGCTGCTTCACCGTTTTTTAGTCCCTTCAAAACCTTCTCTATTTCTGCAGTCATTATATTTGGTCCCATTTATGTTTGACGTTGGTTAGGAAAGGGGGGACCTGTGTCGTCGAAAAGATCAGAAATATAATTTGTCCACACTTCTTGCAGTTCTTGTGTGTCTAAGACTGTCTTGATTTACTATTTTTGTATATGTTGGGGATTTACGGTTTCCTGTAATTTCCTTAACTCTTTTGTGGATATTATGTAGATCATGTATTTGGTACATCTCCTCTATTTCCTTACTTCTCTCCATCATACATGCTTCTTTGGCATTTCTAATTTTAGTCCTGACAATTGCCTGAGCTTCTTTATATTTTTCTTTTTGCGTGTTTTTGAATTTCTGCCGTTGGTCCATTAACTCTAATATCTCTTGAGTCATCCATTCTTTATGCTACTTCTTGTTGTTTACAGTTAAATATTCTTGTGTGTCTAAAATAGCATTTTTAAGCTGACTCCAAGTGTGCTCTATATTTTCCTCAATTGTATATTCAGGCTCTATGATTTTTTGGGCTTTGCTCAGTTGTTCATTGAGTTTGTCAGAGATGATTTGATGCTTTGCTTTGTCTTTTAGGACTGCCGTATTGGGTTTTCTTATGACTTTCTTTCTAAGTTTTCTCAATCGTATCTGCATTTGGGCTACTACGGGATTGTGATCTGATTCCACATCTGCACCAGGGTAAGTTTTCACGCTGTGGATGCCATTTCTGTATCTTTTTGGTACTAGGATAGTCAATTTGGTTTCTAATTGGATGGTCTGGTGTGTCTTGAGGAGATCTCCATGTATATAGGCGTCTTGGAGGTAGTTTAAACCACGCGTTGGAGATGAACATTTTCTTCTCTTGGCAGAATTGGTAGTCACATCAAACACTGGGTAGGGAATCCGATAAAAACATGTAAAATCAGAAATAATCTTTGGTAAGAAACATTTATTGACAAATTTAGTGACAAATAATATAAACATAATGTACAAAAAGCACAAATAAATTAGAAAAAAAAAACCAACTGGACAATAATGATTACAAAATTTTAAATATATAATTATCAAATAAATAAAATGCATAGAATATATTTAAAATAAGAGAAGCCTTAAATGTCTTTGGAAAAATTTTAATTTGTATTAGAATTGACTTTTTAGTTCTAAGTTAAGAAATAGTTCTTTGTGGTACTTCTATAAAATATAAATTTACAATTTGTACAAAAATATATACACACATCTTGAGTTTGGTTTCTGTAAATTTTCAATATATAACTATGTACTTCGAATCAGACCTTGTTTTTTTTTTCAAAGTAGCATCGTCTGAATAAATACAAAGAAAAACATTCCAAAGATTTTAACATTAGGGAAGACTATAAATTTTTTCTTTTTTTTTTAATACGAAAATTGGCTAGATCCAAAGTGATAAATTAGACTCTGTGAATTCAAAACATATCAAAACAATTTTTACAAACGTTACTACCAACAATTCTAAATATGTGTAATGAAAGACTTATTTAAAAAATTAAATTTCTCTATGTCTCAAATTCACAAAAGTGCAAGTAACTGTTAAATAAAAAGCACACTACAAGACTCTTCCAACACTCTAAAAGTTAAATAGCGGACAGTCAAAAAAACTGTCCTATTTTTTTTTCTTCAGTATTTACAAGTAGATAAAATAAAATATATACAGAATTTGTAAAAAGTATACATTTAAAGAAATTCATTTATATGTATTTAAACAACACTGGTTGATCAATATTGTGGCATTTTTTCAATTTAAAAATATTTAAACCTTCGAAATTAAACATAAAGCTTTAACTGTAAACTCAAAACATCCAATTTTGTAATGTAAGCTTACGTGTCAAGCTCGAAATTATGTATAATTATAGCCTACTAACCGATAATCATTTTTATTCTCTTCAAGATTACTTATAATTTCAACTTTGAAATCAAAATTAAATAAAACTTAAATCTTAAACACAAATTTTAAATAATTTTGTCTTCAAACACAAAGTTATAACCAATTCTTACAAGTTGTGTTCTGTTCACGTTTTTTTTTCCTTTTTCAGGGTACCCAGCAGAAATAAAAAATCAAATTCCCTGACATTTCCAGGCCCAAGTGATTTATTCATAATACTTGAACAGCACACATGTCTCAATACTTTTTTATTAAAAAGATAATAACATTCTGATTTTTAAAAAAATCATGATCAAAAACAAATATCGTTAATTCTGTTGACTAATAGGGAAACGTGATAAATTTCTACCTGTCAAATAATTGAACTACTTAAGAAAATCATGATATGAATTATTGAAAGTTGGCATCAGCTTATCGTCGATTCTATATTTCTCACTTCTCATAATTTTTTTACACTATCATACATAATGCATTCCAATGATAAACTTTTCTGGATTACAATACAAATGCCAAATATTTACACTCCAACTCTAACTCTGTTACATGATCATAAAGGTTAAAATATAATAAACACATTCACAGCACAGCTTTACGCCGCCAATAGCTAGAACGCATTTTGCATTTTATGCATTCAAGGAAGAGCATTCCCAGTGACACAAACGAATGAGACATGTTTGAGATAGATAAAGAAGACACTGAACATTATATTGCCGTATGACATGTCACGTGTTCATTGGCGGTTTCAATTAATGTACCAAACAGCAGTCCTAGGAGAAAATATTTATGTAAAAAAATTATATAAATATATGAAATCAACATGAAAATAACTCTGCTGGTGACACAATTGTACAAATACATAATTTCTAGGTCTACTGAATGATTTCCATGACATTTGAGCAAAATCACGAATTTCCCTGACATTTTAAGTGTTATTTAAAATTCCCTGACTTTTCCGGGTTTTCTTGGTCGCTGGGTACCCGGTTTTTGAAACCAGTGCTTGGTGCTTCAAGCACTTCATAAAAAAGCTTAGTGCTTAGTAATCCTGAAAAGAGCTTCTGAACACTTTGAGTGCTACAGAGCACTGGCTTGCAAGCACCTAAGTATGTATGTACGAGATCTTAGAAACGCAAAATACAAATGAGTTTTTGATACAAGAAAACTTTGTTTACTGTCATGTTCTGACTAAAGAAATGATGAAAAATTATTTCCAGCACATCTTCTCCTTCTATAAGATACCTTAACCCGGCACCGGTACTGTGGGGTATCATAGGCCCCACCATACTTTTCAACATTGTAACAATAAGCTAATGACCATTAGTTTCGTTAATTTATATATTCTATAAATAATATTCAAACAGTCATAAACGTGGACAGTAAAAGTTTTTGGAGATATGTTAGATCAAAGTAAAACAAATTCGATATTCCTAAAGTAATGAAATATAATGATACACATATAGATGATGTAGATAAAATTGTTGACCCATTCTCAGATTTTTTTGGATCAGTTTATAACAGTGATGAGTTTCGACTAATTAGCTTAATGAGTCAGATATTAAAGTTGTTTCTAAAGGTCCTACATAATCGAATACATAGGAAATGTGAGCAGGATCTGAGCGAACTGCAGATGGGGTTTCGAGAGGGATTGGGACCTAGAGAGGCTTTGTTTGCGCTATCGGTCCTGCTGCAGAAGTGTCGAGATCAGCGAAAGGAAGTATACCTGTGTTTCATAGATTATGCTAAAGCATTTGATTGTGTCAAACATAGCACGCTGCTGAACATACTAGAAAGT
Source organism: Tillus elongatus (assembly GCA_964006375.1). NCBI lineage: Eukaryota > Metazoa > Arthropoda > Insecta > Coleoptera > Cleridae > Tillus > Tillus elongatus. Next base: position 90,337,521 of record OZ023270.1, on the reverse strand, counting down.
AAAGGTTTAGACTCCCAAGATCTAAAAATCATTTAGTACCTCTATGAACACCAGGCGGCGACAGTGCAGTTATAATCGCAGACAGTCCTAAGGGCTTGCAGCGGCTACTTGACAAGATATCAGCCGAAGGAGATCTATTAGGCTTAAAAATTAACACTGCGAAACAAAGATATTGGCGGTAAACCCGAATTCAAATCAACCAATACATATAAACGTATGCGGGACACAGCTAACCAAGGTCTCTAAGTTTAAATACTTGGGCAGTTGGATCGGCGAAGATCTGAATCCTGATTTGGGAATCAGAGCTCAGATTGAAATGGCTAGGGCAAATTTCTTAAAAATGCGAAGCCTATTAAGCGATAGGTCAGGACACTTGATATACAAATTAGATACAATTTTGTGAAGTGCTACATATATTCCACGCTTCTGTATGTGATTGAGGCGTGGACGCTAAAGGCTGGCGGTCTGAACAGACTCGAGGCATTCGAAATGTGGGTGTATCGACGAATGTTGCGAGTTCCTTGGACTGCTCACACCACAAATTTGGAGGTTTTGCATCGTATGGGCAGAGAACGTGAACTCATGGAAATCATAAAAAAGCGAAAAACTGCATATCTCGGTCATGTAATGAGACACAATAGATATGAATTTCTACAACTCATGATAGAGGGTAAGATCGAAGGTAGACGTGGACCGGGATGCAGGCAGTGCTCCTGGCTTAAGAACATACAAGATTGGACAGGCTTGGGTTCAAACACTTTCCTGAAAAGGGCCCAAGCCAGAGAAGAATTCGCCAAAATTGTTGCCGATCTTCGATAGGAGAAGGCACTCGAAGAAGAAGTTTATAACAATTATAAGAATAGTGTTTCTATAGATTGTAGTGAAGAGTTCTCTCACAATACGATTATGAGTATGAGGAGGGTAGAAATAATGAAAGTTTTTGATGCTATTACCCAGCTTGATAATAACTTAGGTGCTGGTTCAGATTTGATTCTTGTATGCTTTTTGAAGCAATGTAAATGTATCTTATCGGATATTCTTGCTAAGATATTTAATTTGTCCCTACAGTTGGGTGTTTTCCCAAATGCTTGGAAGATATCGTTCTTGGATCCACTCCATAAAGAGGGTGACATATCTGACATAAAAAACTACATATCTATAATAAATAGTTTAATTCCGAAGATATTTGAAAATATTGTAATGAATAAACTAAGACCGTTTGTTGAAAGACAGTTAACTTTAAAGCAACACGGTTTTGTTAAAGGTAGATCAACTGTTACAAACTTACTAATATATGAACATTACTTGTCTCAGGTCCTTGAGGAGAGAGGCCAACTCGATGTGATAAATACTGATTTTTCAAACGCTTTTGATAAGATAGATCAAAAAGCTGCAAAAATTTGGAATTTTTGGAAATTTGTTGGGATTGGTTTGAGGACTTCTTGTCTAATAGAAAACAAATAGTTAAAATAAAAAATTATCTATCTAAAGAGATCGATGTGACTTCGGGTGTGTCACAGGGGGGGCATCTCTCACCATTACTCTTTAACATATTTATCGATGATGTGACTCGCTGCTTTGAATATGCAGATACACTTTTATATGCAGACGATCTAAAGATGTTTATTGAGATTAAAACTCCTGAAGATAATTTAAAATTACAGGCAGATATAGATAATTTGATCCAGTGGTGTAAGGATAATAATACGTTGCTAAATAAGAATATATGCTACTGTATAGAGTTTTCTAGATCTAAAAATATTTCAAACTTTGATTATAAAATGGAAGATACTGTCTTAAAAAATGTTTATCAAATAAGAGACCTGGGAGTATACTTTAGTAGTGAGTTGACATTTGGTAATCATATTGAATTAATTACAAATAAATCCCTGAAAATTGTGGGATTTTTGAAGAGAACATTGACAGACTTCTCCGATGTAAACTGTTTAAAGTCTGTGTACTGTGCATATGTCATATCTGTGTTTGAATACGGCAGCATTGTTTGGTCACCTTTCTATCAGATACATAAAGATCAACTTGAAAGAGTCCAAAAAAGATTTCTTAGGTTTGTGTCATATAAGATGGGTATCGTAACTGACCAAATTGATTACTTACAACTTTATTCTCAATTAAATTTGAATACTCTCGAACAACGAAGGGATAATTTTGGCCTTTGCTTTTTATATAAATTGCTGAATGATGTTGTTGATTCTCCTGACTTACTAGCGATGATTATGTTTAGTGTTCCTTCCGGAACATTACGACACCATGGTCTATTTATCAACCCAGGCTTCAGGGGCCACTGCAAAATTCAGGAGATCGTGAAGGAGCCCATACTTGAAATAAGGTCAGATTTCGTGAGCCCGCGAATCTGCAGGGAAAACAACTTTACAGTGGAAATCCCTGACCGCGAGGCATGGCGAGAGGAGACCCCGGGCATACCACAGGACGCGCTCGTCTGGTGCACTGACGGATCCGGCAGAGAGCGTGGGACGGGGGCAGGTGTTTACTCGGAAGGACCGAGGGTAAGTCATAGTATTTCCGTCGGAGCCCACACAACGGTGTTTCAGGCCGAAATGTACACCATACTGCACTGTGTGCGGGAGAACAAGAGGAGGGGCTTCACCAACAAGCGGATCTTCAAAGCCACAGACAGCCCTTAAGGCACTAAGTAGCAGACAGGTAAATTCCTGGCTGGTGAGTGAGCGTCGAGACGAGACGAGCCACCTGGCTAGGCAGAATGAGGTGACCCTCATTTGGGTGCCGGGTCATTCGGGGGTCAAAGGCAATGAAGAAGCTGACAGTCTCGCAAAGAGAGGGTCAGCAGAACCATTTATGGGACCAGAACCGGCTCTGGGCGTGACAAAGAGCACTGCCAGGGGAGCCATAAGTCCTGGGTTAAAAACCAACACAAGGTGCACTGGGCAGACTGTCCAGGCCTCAGACATGGGAAGTCAATAATTGACGAACCCAGTTCAAAGAGAGCTGTGGAGCTGCTAAATCTTAGCAGAGGACAGCTCAGAAACATAACAGGTCTCTTGACTGGACACATGGCTGTCAAGAAACATCTGCATAAAATGGGGCGGTTCGAAGGGGACCTCGCATGCAGACTCTGCAGCGTGGGGGAGGAATCAGCCCAGTGTGAGTGTAAAGCTCTGGACCGCAAAAGACAACTGATCTACGGTCAGTCTAGACCGGAGACAGAGCATTATAAAACTTCACCCTACCAATCGCTGTGCAGACTAGTTCAAGGCACAGTGATTTTGGAATGGGTGGAGTAAGACTAAGGGTATGCACAATCAACCAAAGGTTGCAGTGCTATCGGGGCGGCAAGGCCGCGGACGAGCCCTGAGGGAAGGAAAAAAAAGTCTATTTAATGAGAGGTTTCTATCGTGTTAATTATACTTTTCATTCGGCAGTTCCAAGAATCTGTAGAAATGCTAAGAAATATTGTGAAAAAATTGATATTTTTTTGTAAGCTTAAATTAATTTAAAACAGCGTTAGAAAGTAATCTTTTTTAGGTCTATATTATTAACTTGTTTATAATTGATTTGATTTTTGGTTGTAAATTGGCTCAGACCGTTAATAAATTTTCTGAAACGACAGGCACAGCATCTAACTATATGCATGAGGAAAGCATTGACCAACCACGAAAGAAGCAAAAAAATCTGGAAGGTGCTCAATTTGTGACCGTAGTAAAGACAAAATCGTTTTATAATTGTGTAAACAGTTTGTGTGTTTGGAAGATTCAACAAATACATATGGTACATGTTTTGGAATGTAGGATTTTTTAATACAATAAAGTTTTTTAAATAAATGTTTTCCAATTACAGAACTATTTTCAATTTTTTCTAACACTCGCAAAATTTATACTTTAAACCAATGAATCTCGCAACAGCCAAACAATATACCCAGACCCATACCCCACGATACCAGTATTGTAACTAAAGTTCACTGAACCGTCGCCGGATTAACTATATTATCATGTTTGTTATTAATTCTATTATTTCTAATTAAATTAAGAAAACAAGAGATTAATTCAAGCTTTAACTCGAAATTATACACAATTTCAAGCTTGACTTGGCAACTATAGACATTGTCAAGATTAGTATGAAAATTATAAATATTTTAATTATACAGCGAGACTAAATGCTTGTAATATAGGGTGGTCACCAATATCGATCCAAAAAGCAACAGTAGGTTGTAGGCTCCAATATATTATGGCTAACCATCATTTGCTTCAGTTTAAAAGTTAAAACTAGAGGAATACAGGGTGTTAAACGTAAAATATGCATTTAAATATTTGCTGTAAAATATACAGTTTTCAAAATTCCGATCTAAAGTTGGTTATTTTAGGGGAAATGATGTGTATGTGATGATTACTGTGTGGCCTCGGAATCCCCGGTCCATTAGCCACAAACTGTATTAACCCTCGGTTAGTCGCGCGGCGGACCACTGTCATCCAGCAACAGTTACTGGTCTGTTGTGAGATGGGAACGTTTTGTACGCATGTGCCGCCAAATGTACCTTCTCAAAACATTTGTTCGCAGCTACCAGGCGAGTTTCAGTTTGATCCCAGCAGTGGTTAGTATTTTACATGTTGCCAAAGTGCTGTGGTTGACAAACGTCACCCACGCGACCGAACGCGTTACAAATTTTATGTGGGTATTTTTGTGAAACAGGACAAACAAATCATCAGAGAGGCGACATTTTAGCAGGTATTTATTGACTTTTTCTTCAGTCCACAAAACAATAATTTCAATTAAATATTCGTGAATAAAACAGAGTGAAACTGGTGATTTTTGTAACATATTCTGTTGGTTTCCTTTCAGATATGTCGGCAGGAACTGAACAAAACACAGACCCAGAAGTATGGTTACAGTGGTTCAATGAGCTCAATGAAGAGAGTGAAGAAGAAAATATCTGAAATCAAGAAACAATGGATGAAAATGACGAAGGAGAAGATGTGATTTTAGAAAGTGATCACGAGTCGGATACAGAACAAGAACTCTCTGAAAGTGATACTGACCTCTCAGATGATAATGATGAGATGGACTCACAGAGTTATTATATAGGAAAAGATGGCGACACAAAATGGCGTAAAGCACAGCCTCCTAAGAACGTAAGAACACGGGCGCATAACATAATTACACATTTGCCAGGGCCAAAAGGAGCTGCACGTGAAGCTCACTCAGAAATTCAAGCATTATAGCTTTTTATCAGCAATGATATACTTTCAATTATAACAACTTCTACAAATATTTATATTGAACGTGTTCGTCAGAAATTTGTAAGAGATAGAGATGCCAGACTCACTAATATGACTGAAATCAGAAGCTTAATTGGTTTATTGTACCTCATAGGCAGTCTTCGATCTTCCAGAAAAAACCTACATCAATTATGTGATAATAGTAAAGGTAATGGTCTAGAATCCTGTTATCTGACAATGAGTGAAGAATGCTTTCGTTTTTTGCTAAGATGCATTCGATTGGACGATATCAGCGACAGACCCATGCGCAGTGAAGTTGATACATTTTCACCAATAAGAGAATTATTTGAGAGAATGGTGCTTAGTTTCCAAAATCACTATTCAGCCAGTGAGTTTTTAACTATAGATGAGCAATTGCAAGCCTTCAGGGGGCGTTGTAGCTTCAGGCAGTATATCCTTAATAAGACAAGCAAATATGGGATCAAAACATTTGCTTTAGTGGACGCGAAAACCGCATATACTTTGAAATTAGAAACCTTCGTAGGGTGACAACCACCAGGCCCATATAGCCAAAGCAACGCTGCCAGAGATATTGTGGTGAGAATGGTGGAGCCTGTTCAAAACACAAATAGAAATATTACCGCAGATAATTGGTTTACCAGTATTGTGTTGGTAAGTGAGCTGTTTGAACAAAAGCTCACTTACGTTGGTACACTAAGAAAAAACAAAAAAGAAATTCCAAGAGTTCTTGCCAAATAAAAAGAGACCTGAAAGCTCCCCTCTTTTTGGATTCAGAGAAAACTCTACTCTTGTGTCTTATTGTCCGACGAAACGGAAGGCTGTTTTAGTTGTTTCATCCATGCACCATGATGCTGAAATAGACACAGAAACAGGAGAAAAGCAAAAACCTGCCATCATAACATTCTACAACCATACAAAAATAGGTGTAGACCTAGTGGATTAGCTTTGTGAGAAAAACAATGTGGCTAGAAATACTAGGCGCTGGCATATGGTTGTGTTTTACAATTTACTAAATGTGGCAGCAATAAATGCATTTTGCATTTACAAGACAAATCAAGTCGATGCTAGAATTAAATTGATAAGGACTAACTTCCTCAAAAACATTGCCTGGGAAATGGTGAAGCCTCAGATCCAGGAAAGATCTCGTATTCCTCAAATCCCTAGAGAACTGTCTCGTCGAGCATTGCTGTTGCTCGGAGAAAATCCCCCTGTACTTGAGCACGAAGATCGTTGAGGTGCAAGAGGCAGATGTTTTTACTGCGGAAGGGCTCGTGATAAGACAACTAGAAAGTGGTGTGCCAGTTGTAATAAATGGGTATGTAATGAACATCTGAAGGAAATATGTTTAAGCTGTTATGAACAAGGAAATGTATAGTTTAAGTTTGCTATTACTCATCAAGAGAACAAATAGTGTATAATTACAATTTACAATATAGTATATAATAAGAATTTAGAATACATAGTTTAGGTACACTTTGTTGTTTTCATGCTGGAATAAATGGGGCTTATATAAGCAAAAATCAAAATATATTCTATAGGACATTCATTCACACCTACCCACAACATTTGATTTGTAATCAGAGCCAAAAATCACTAAAAACAGGTTGGGTGAGGTTTGTCACCCACGTGACCACTTGTGTAACATGAAAGCACGCGACTAACGTAGGGTTAAAGAAAAAAAAAACACTGCCTTGTGAAACCAACTCAAAAGACATTTAAAACTTTAAAAAAGATGTTTATGTTTATATAAGGAGAGTTATAAAATGCCCATGCACAAGCCCAGAGACGGGGTGGATGTTAAAAATGTCCACAGTGATTGCGTTCAGTTATCTATTCTGAAGATGTTTGATGATTGCCGACGATCTGGCATTGAAGTGTAAGCAGGTAATAACTGACGAACCTTACAGTTTCCAACTGTCCTGCTGGTTTTTCGGAATTCAATTTTGGACACTTTGGAGGATGGTGTGCAGTTGGATATAGTGTGCACAGATTTCTCCAAGGCTTTCGACAACCTAAACTATGATATTTTGAGGGATAAGTTGAGTGCAATTGATTTCTGTGATGGATATTTGTCCTAGATTTGTGACTTTGTTTCCAATCAGAGGCAGATGGTAAAAGTGGCTTTATTTCTCGTAATATTGAGATGAAATCTGGTATTCCTCAGGGGTCCATTGTGTTCCCATTATATTTAATCCATTCATGAATTATGTAGGAACTGCAGTTCGGGGCTGTGATTTCTGCTGTCTGTGGATCACTTGAAGTTATTCAAGGTTATCAGAAGTAGTGGGGACGTGTTGAGCCTGTGCAGGCTACACTTACATACAGTATGCTATACATGGCAAGCGTTGAGTGACAGTATACCTTGTTAATTTTATATCCATGCTAGTTTAAAAAAACAAAAAGGTATAGTCTTGTCACCACAAGCATGGCTAACCACTTATTCTGTGGAAGGCAACAAGAAGCAACACATTGCACCTTTTCACAAGCAGTGCTGTGCAGTTTTAATTTATAAATAGTTTTATAACACTTTGTAGGTTGATTTGAACTTAAATAGAGGTAAATGAATATAAACACTAAGAGCAAATATACAGAAGTACAAAATTATTAAGACAACAAAAATGACAAACCGATCAACAAAAGCAAGAAAATATGAGATCCACTGTTACTTTCCTTATTTGATAATCACCCTGTACCAAAATCAGCATTTAGAAAATCACATCACTGTATCTTAAAATTCAGTTTTTAATTTGTGTACAATTACAGTTTTGTGTATAATATATATTTTTAACAACCTTTAAATAATAAGTTTAGAAAACAGCGAGAAAGAGCCAAAAATCACACACTACACCTGAAATTTACCATTTAACATCTCATTTTGAAGTATTTCTAATAAAGAAACTTGCATTGACTGGTTAATATATTGATTTTAATACCAGACAAAAATTTAAGATGGCACTAACAACGATCCTGAAATTGTCAACTGTCAAATATCATAGTTGGTTAATAACAGCCTGTGGCATATTGTTACGAACACAGGAATCTGTTAATGTCAGAGGTAACAAGCTCAGTTTTTTTGGTAATGACACCACATTGAAAGTGATATTAGTTAAAATTTCATTCTCAAAAATATTTTATTGTCAGTGTTGTGGTTTGAATATGCCGAACTTTTGTGTCCAAACTCGTAAGTCAAACAGTCTTATGAATTAAGCCACAGCCGGCTGTTTTTGTCATACTGTATGTTGTTAGCAGAAATAAGGCTATCAATTTATATTTAAATCCACGCCAAATGAAATATAAGTTTTAGTTTGATAAGGTTTTTGAAAATATTTGAAAGCGGAAGGAATTTATATGATTTTCAAGTCAATAAAATTTTGCTTACAATGATCTACACAACCAATGAACTCTAACCTTACTTTTTGTACAAATGTCAGTTTAGCTGGGGGCCAATCTTGTCATTGGGCATTCCAACAGACACTCAACATCTGGTTTTCTTTTACCATAATATAAACCTGTGTATCTTGCAAGACAACAGTTGTGTTGGCTGAACACGCCCAATGTCAAGTGGCATTGGCAATGTTTATTACAGCATGTAGAATAACTGGTTGTATGACATCACTCGTCATTTGAACTTCAAACTTATTACCGAATAATTCAGGTTTTTATATACCTAATTGAGTTGGCAGTCATTTTTCGCTCGAGTGATCCCAACACTAATTTCAAGTTACTACACTAATTTCTTATTCATGCTTTAACTGCTCAAGATTTATAAGAATAAATGTTATAATAAAAATCTGAAATTTGGTGTTTTTTTTCTAAACCATAACTCAAGCCCAGGTACTTTTGAAAAGAAAAAAAAAAGCCGTATTTAATCAACCAAATTTATTCCAGGTTACATTTTGATAAAGTCTGAATTTAATATTAATAATCTTCTAGGAGATTTTTACCAATGTGTTTTTGTTATTTTTACCTATAAAAACCAATACATTTAAGTTTCTAATTTCGTAGCATTTATATAAGTTGATAATCACCCATATCGTTAAATACCTCGTTAACCCTTTCACTCATACTGTATACAAATAAATACATAGAACTTATGTTTACACCTAACGACAGATTGCAACGACTTTTACATACTTGTTAAGTTTGTACACATTTGCAGACTAGTTTACTTTCAATATAGTTCACGTAGGTTGACGAGGCCATATATCCCCAGGATCCCCAGTAGGGATCAGTGGAGGGAAGATGAGTTTGCTTTCCAGCCCGCAAGCCTGGTTTGTTTCACCGACGGATCGCGGCTGGAGGACCAACATTCCTCCGGGGCAGGAATATACATCGAGGGCCTGGAGGTGCGCGAGAGTTATGCTCTTGGCGCATATACCACGGCATTCGAAACAGAGGTGTACACTATCCTGTCTGTGGCCAATAGACAGGATGTGAGGAGGAGCCCCGAGAAATGTATGTACATTTGCTCGGATAGCCAGGCGGTCCTCCGGGCAGTCTGCACGGCCAGAATCAGGTCAACACTGTTTCAGGAGTGCGCTGACACCCTCAAAGGACTAGCCAGGACAAAGAAGGTGCAACTGGTGTGGGTTCCGGGACACTGTGGCATAGCGGGGAATGAGGTGGTGAATAATCTCGCTAGTCTTGGTTCCCGGCGGCTGTTCTGTGGCCCGGAGCCTGCGATAGGCATAAATAGGAAGACGGTATCTGTCGCCTTAGACAGGTGGACAGAGGAAGCAATGGAGAGGCACTGGGGGTCGGTTGGTGGCTGTAGACAGGTGAGGGACTTCGTGGAGGGGCCGGACAGAGATAAAGCTGTCTGCCTACTCGGTAGGAGACGACATATGCTTCACCGCATCCTTGGGGTGCTGACAGGCCACCTTGCCTTCAGAACACACCTCACATTGATAGGGGTTGAGAGGGATCCCATTTGCCAGGAAAGCGGCGAGGATGAAGAAACGTCATACCACTACCTGTGTGAATGCGAGGCTTTTGGGAGTCTTCGAGCAGAATTGTTCGAATCAAGGACTCTGTAGAGGAATCAAGTAAGTACCATCCAATTGAAGACCGTCATGGCCTTCATCTCGAGGTCGAGGCGGTTTGGCGAAGGAACCGAGGAAGAGTAGAGCATGGTTGCTGGGGTTGGCAAAAAGGGCCCATTGTGGCCTACTTGCTTGGCGTTGGCCTCCCCACCACTGCTACTACTACTATAGTCCACGTGGTGCCACTTATAAAGATAATTGTGAATATGCCATTGACGTTTGTCATAAACAGATGTTTCCAAGAGGGATATTTTCCAGACTCACTGAAACTGGCAGAAGTTATTGCCATACACAAAGGAGGTGACACTCTCACCATGGGTAACTACAGACCTATATCCATTTTGCCAGTGATATCTAAAGTGTTTGAAGCAATTCTAAAAAGCAGGCTATGTGCATATCTTGATAAGTATGCTTTGCTGACAGAATGTCAGCATGGTTTTAAGAAAAATAAATCTACCATCTCAGCATTGGCCCAGATTGTAAATAAAATAACAGAGGCTTTTAACAATGGTTGCCTGGCTCAATTCGTTTTCTGTGATTTGAGTAAAGGCTTTGACAGTGTGTCTCACAGTGTTTTGCTCGATAAACTATAATGTTATGGTTTCCGCGGTGTTGTTCACTCCCTGCTAAAAACATACCCGAACAACAGGAAACAGAGAATTAGGTCTGATGGTTAAGCATCAAACTGGAGGGAAATAAAAAATGGCGTTCCACAGGGATCTATCTTGGGACCATTGTTGTTTCTTATATATATATATATATATATATATATATATATATATATATATATATATATATATATATATATATATATATATATATATATATATATATATATATATATATATATATATATATATATATATATATATATATATATATATATATATATATATAAACGATCTGCCAGTGTCTATAAGATCAGATGATGTTTGCCTCTTTGCAGATGATACGACCTTCCTCAACATTCATAAAGACCATGGGAAGCTTGAAGAAAAAACAAACCCCACCCTAGATGAAGCAAGGTCATGGTTCAAATCGAATACATTAAAATTAAATCATGGAAAGACAACAGTACTGACTATATCTACAAGTTATAATCCAAATCCTCAACAAGCACGACTGTTGGGAATAATATTCAATGAAAGCCTAAATTGGAGGGACCATGTTGAGGCATTAAAGGTGCGGCGTTTAAAATCAACATTTTTACTAAGGAGGATTGTTCAAATAGCTGGGTTTGAGACCGCAAAAACCATCTATTACTCAAATTTTCATAGTATAGCTACATATGGTATTTTGGTATGGGGAGGGCCTTCTGAAATGGAGGATGTTTTTATCATGCAGAAAAGAGCGCTGAGGGTACTCACTTCTTCTGGGTTTCGTGACAGCTGCAAACCACTGTTTGAGAGGACAAAAATACCTACCATCCCTTCAGCTTACATGTTATCTTGCCTGCTTTATGTGCACAGTGGGAGGGCTCAGTTCGTGAGGCATGCCGATTTTCATGACTATGATACGAGAGGGGGCCAACATCTGGCAGTTCCGTATCACCGTGTGGGAAGGGCACAACAAGCTGTGAGTTATGACTGCGTAAGGATTTACAACAAGCTTCCGGAGGTCTTAAAGAGCATGCCAATGGAGTCCTTCAAGAAAGAGGCGAGGATGATCTTGGGCCAACACGTCCTCTATTCTGTCACAGAATATTTTGCCAGGTTCTAGACTGTTATATTTATTGTGCCTGAAATTTATATTTTGTTATATCTGTATTATGTATGTTTTATTTTAATGCATTTTATTTGTGCCTTCGTTTATTTTGATTTTGTTATGTGGTGAACATTCTCCAGGGTTTATATATGTGTGTATTTCATTTGTTTGCTGTAATATTGTGTATACTGTATGACGTGGTTTTTGTGCCAGAATAAATATTATTATTATATGTGAAATAATAATGGCCGGCCATGCATGACTAACCACCAGGTGTCACTGTATGCTATGTTTATTTACAAAACTTGTGATATTTTGGGAAACCAAAAAGGGTTTCGCATTCAGAAAACATGATATTTTGAAGAATAACAGTATAGTTGCTCTTGTTTTAATGGATTTGCATGCATTCATTGATTGTTGTTGCCCTTACTTGGTAAAACTGGTCCATACTACATACAGACTTAGAGACTACTGTGGCTTTACTGTTGGGTTTCGTTTCTGTGGGTGAAGGACGTAGCCAGCACGTGGATTTGCACGAGCAAAGGCTGGAAGCTGTTGTATACAATTGAGCAGAAGGATCTAATAGTCATGGTAATTATAACCTAATGTTTTGTTGCTTATTTTCTATTTTCCGTTATTTGTCCTCTTAGGCTTCAAAACCATACATGAACGAAGTTTTGACAGATGAAGAGCTGCTGAAATTGATTGAGTCAGGACCTTCAGATACTGAATTTATGAGTGACAAAGATGATGACTTAAAGGGTTGGGGTGGTGATTCAGGGGATGAAATCAAAGGTCAAGTCGAGGAAGGAAAAGCATTGCAAGATGACATTGACGGTATGGAACAGGAAGCTGGGGATATATAGGCACGTGAACCACTTGAAGATTTGGACGACCAGATGGAGGGCACAAGTCATCAGACAGAGAAGATACCAATAAGAAGTGACAGAAAACCAAAAGATGATAAAGATTTACAGGTTGAGGCTTTCATGTGAGAAAATAACCTGACAGATAAGAAATATATTGTTTGGATCAAGATTGTACCTATGGATCTCGTGAGATAACTTGGCATAAAAAAATCATTCTGAGGCTGTAGGGGAACTGGAAAGTCAAATTATTTTTGGCTAGTCAAGGCTGGAAGTTATCAAAGATTATCATGAATGCATGTATGGTGTGGACAAGCTTGATCACATTGTATCGTACATTTATTAGAACAGAAAAAATGACTTTATGCATGTTTACCCATGCAACTGATCTAGCTTGTACAAATTCTTGGCTGGAATACAAGAGAATCAGTTGCCCCTGTGGGGTCCCCAAGAAAAATGTTCTAGATATTTTGGGTTTTAGGGCATATGTTGCCAAAGGACTAATAAAAGACAACGATTTCCAAATGAAGCAAAAAGGCTGTCCGCCGTATCAGCCTTTAACTGCCTTTAATTCAAATCAATCTAGTCCCGCTACAACCCCAACCCCATCAACCTCTAAATTGTCTACCGAAGTGAGACAAATTGCTAAAGTGCGCTTTGACGAAAAAGGATAAATGCTGAAATTTGATAGAAAGGCCTGTGCTTTCAGGTGCACCTACTTCAAAGAGTTCAGAGTTCAGATTTTGTTACAGCTAACAAATTCTGTGTAATATTAAATAAATATAAATGTTGTGAGTGATCTTGGCTATTTCTTGCATGTTTCATATTGATAACTAGCACTTGATAAACAAAACAAAATAAAAACAACAATTAAAATATAATCTAAAAAGAATAATACACAGAAAGAGCAAAAATTGTCGGACAAAAATACTTTGATTAAATGGAAGCACTGAAAAATTTAAACTAAGAATATGCGAGAAACTGTTAGTTTCTAAATTGAAATTGATATTTTATAAGCTGGAAATTATCACATAATATGATCTCTAAAATTAGAGATACCATACAAAATATAATAAAAAAAGTAATTAAAATTTGACATTTACACTCTTCTTCAAAAAAAATGTAACTTTTTTTATACATACTCTCACACACTTTTTTTTCAGCAAATTCTCAATTAACATAGACTATAATGATGTTTGTGTACAAAATTATTTTATCTATGGTCGCAAAATATATTTAAAAAATTAAACTCCTTATATATATAATATATTTAGCGTATTAATATATTTTCTCATTTCTTCCATAATATACGATTTATATATTTTCATTTTAAATTGTTCCTATGAGGAAAAACTTTAAAATTATTAATGTACAGATGACTCTTCAAAGTTATATTTTATATACAACTTTAATTTAAGTATATTTCTTCTATATATTACAAACTATGGACAGCACCTGGAAAAAAATAACTATGATCACATTCAAATTCATTATGGTGAATTTTTTGAAAAGTCTATAGAATAAATACATCTAATTCAGAGCAGATTATATTATATAGATAAATATGATAGCTGATAAATTTGCAGCCCGATGTACTTAATAATGTAAAACTAATAAGAGATGTGCGAAGCGTCGAATTCCGAACCGAACCCGAAATCTAACCGAACCCAAAATCGAACCTTCGGTTCAAAAAATTGTTCCTCTTAGGCGATGTTAAGTAGTTCGAAGTTCGAAATACGTAATTCCCCAAAATAGTTTGAAGTTCGTTGCTCAAAAATATTTCGAAATTGAACTTTACAGGCATTCAAGGAGGACGGGTCAATAAGTCTGTGACTTTTTGAATTTCCTGCCTCTTCACAGGAAGAGCAACACTGCTCCTGTCAACAAGCATCTGTCAGTTGACTCCTGTCAAATTTTGTATAAGCTGTGTCATTTAGTTTGTGTTAGATAGCCATTGAGAGCAGCCAACCTCTTGAGTTGTAACAAAAATGGAAAAAAGTGAATTTCGTGTGCTCATCAAACATTTTTTGCGGAAAAAACAATCACTGAAACCAAGGCTAAGCTTGATAAATACTGTGGGGACTCTGTACCATCAATTTCCATGGTAAAAAAGTGGCCGATTGGAGATTGAAAGTGCGGGAGATTGTGGAATCCATAGGCATATCACATGGCTCAGTGGTTTCGATTTTGCATGATCACTGGGGTATGAGAAAGCTATCCGCAAGATGGGTCCCGCGTTTGCTCACAATCGACCACAAACGTAATCGTGTGACAACTTCGTAGGAGTCTTTGGTGTTGTTCAACCGTAATAGGGATGAGTTTTTGCGCCGTTTCGTAACAGTGGACGAACCATGGCTTCACCACAACACACCAGAGACCAAGCAGCAGTCAAAACAGTGGGTTTCTCCATGCTAATTGGCGCCGAAGAAGGCCAAGGTGGGTTTGTCAGCCAATAAAGACATGGCGATGATTTTTTTGGATACACGCGGTATAATCCACATTGATTACCTTCAAAAGGGAAGAACGATCAATGGCGAATATTATACCAACTTATTGGACTGATTCAATGGTGATTTGAAGAAAAAACGACCGCATTTGGCCAAGAAAAAAGTTCTTTTCCACCAAGAGCACACATGTGTAGTGTCCATGGCGAAATTGCATAAATTGGGGTACTCCCTCATCCACTCTATTCTAAAAATAATATTAAAAAAACCTTTTTGTTCTATGTACCAAAAATTGTATGCCACAATGTACCTAAATTTTGGCTTTAAGGAATTGCATGTGATCATTGAAAATGTTGATTAGTTCGATGTTAGATTTTAAATTTTTGAATAGTTTGAAGTTCGACTGTGAACCTTAGACATACTATCTCAAAGGTTCGAAGCCACATATTTGCTTGGGTTCGTTTATAGTTCAGTTCGAACAAAACATGGGTTCGCACACATCTAATAACTAAGAATTTTATTTTGCAAATAGGTGTCCAAATTTGATCTTCCCATCAAATTTAATACTAAAACGCACAAAATATTTTAAATCTTATCTATGTTACAAATTGCCTTCTCTGCGACAATCAATCACACTGACATTTTGTTGTCAACGATTCTGGATAATTTTTGGGTGCAGAATCCAAAATAGAAATTAGATTTTGTCTATCAGATCTAGCTTCTGAGATAGGCAATATTTATAATTTTATTTTTTAACATATGTACTTTTTACATTATTACTATTATTGGCCCTGGCTGGCAGTTAAAAAAAAAAACATAAATACATACATTATTTACTTATCCCTTAAAAACTTTCTTTTATACAACTTTCTAGCATGAAGTTTACTTGGACAGTCTCGCTGAAGACCCAACAGTAGTCGGTCATCATGTGGCTATCCCATCGCGCTTGATATCGATCTTCCATAGTTTTAATGTCCTGATAGAATCTTTCTCCCTGTTCTTCACTACAGTGACCTAGGTTTTCTAGAAAATTATCTAGGCGGTTGTGGAGGTAGTGAACTTTTATGCTCATTGTACAACTGAGAACAATAAAGTTTGAAAGCATAGTTTCTACTAACTCTATGTAACCTCTGCCATTTCCGAGAAAATGTTGTACTACTTCAACAAATGAATACCTAGCGTTAGATCTTGTTCATTGATGCGGTAAATTGGGGATCTTTGATAAGCTGCCTTATTTGACAACCATCAAATATGCTGGCTTTTAGTTTTTCCGTACTAATCCCAGGAAATTTACGTGTCAAGTAACCAAAACAAAATCCATCTCGATTTACAGCTTTTACAAATTGCTTTATAAGCCCCAATTTTAACATGCAAGGGTGAAAATAAGATTTTTTTTGTATCGGAACCAAAGGGTCTTTGATTACGTTGTTTTCCTTGAATCGTGACATTTCTTAAATGCCAATTTCTGTTAACTCAGTGCAGATTCTTAGCTCTGCTGTCGCAAAAACATAAAAAAAAACAAGGATATTTTGTATATCCACTTTGTTCTCCAAGGAGGAAGTTAACAATTTTAAGATCAACACAAATTGCCCACTGATGTTCTTTATACTTAATTATTTCATGACTAGCGCTATTGTTTCATATTTCTCTTTCTAGTGGTGGTATGGCCAATGCGAATTGAGTCATATTTGTTACTGTTGTGTAAAAGGACACATTTTAAACTACGTTTTAGACTGTCAATGAAAAGGTGCCATTTGTGATGTGTGGATTCTGACACACCAATTATTTTAAGAGTCCATTTATATCATTACAGACCAGGTTATTTTGCTGAGAGGAAAGGGCAGCATATCCTTCTCTTTGACAATAAAATGTTGGTACCTGTATGAAGTAGATTCTTGTCGTTTAATTGTCGTTGATACTGTCTGAAAAGTCATCTGCGAATATGATAAATAGTGGAGGGCCAAGTATCGATCCTTGGGAAACCCCATACCTAACAACCCATTCTAGAGTCCCTCTGATGTCTTGTTTGAGCCCCCTTAGGTAGCTTTCCAGTAACTTAAGCGTGTTACCTTTAATACCTTTATGCTGTACCTTATGTATTAGTATCTGGTGATCTGTGTAATCGACAGTCTTATTTAGGTCCCGACAGGCTGCAACTGTATACATTCTCAGCTCAAAAGACTTACAGATGTGTTCAACAACTACAGTATTAGCAAGGTGGTAGATTTATTTGGGGAAAATCCATATTGGCTGTCTGTTATATGTTATTTATATTTTTTTCTGGGTAATGCAAAAGTCTGCCCAGTATTAGTTTCTCAATTACCTTAGGCAACAGGCAAGAGAGCTATTGGTCTATAATTGCTAGGGTCTTGTATACATAAAATGTTTAAGAAGAACCAAGAGTGAAGATACAAAAAGGTCTAATCAAAAAAAAAGTAATTCTCAGTGATGTTTATAAATAAATATGGTTAAAAAGTGTTTATAATTATTAAAACCTTACCATGGACAAATCTACTGTCTTGAGCCACGTGCTGCCTCTTCTAGAGCTCTAACTTTGAGCTCACGTTCTCTTTGTTGTCTGAAAAAAGGAAACAAAATCATACTTGTCCAAAAACAACACCAGAATTATATTTTCCCCCTGATATTTGCTACTGCCATCAGTATAAAAAGATTAAAAACAATTTTTTCAAGCACCACCTTATCAAACACATATAAAAACAGCAACAAACAAAAATAGTTATAAAGAACTGACAATGTTTTTGCTTTCATTATTGTGAGTCTGACCTGGTTTGAAAGTGGTAGGGATTATTCTTGTTAAAGTGATATTTGTTTTTATTAAGTTTTAACAGATCATCGTTAATGATATTACGCAAGCAAAGCTTCCAAACTGAAGACATTTCTTTTAAAAATCAATATGGTTTTCAGCAAACTTATCAAGCATTTCGTGAATTTTATGGCTAAAAAAATCATCTTTATTTACTAAAAAAAAATAATTGTACTACTCATTGATTGCATGATGTAAAGCCAACAAGACAAAAAAAAATCTTTGTGCAAGAAGCTATTGCGCCTGTGGGTGAAAGTGTAAATGATGATCCAGATTTGTCAATTCGTCGTTTGAAAGAACTTGCATTTTGTCTGTCCACCGTAAGGAAAATGTTACGTAAAGAGCTTTTTTCCCCTTAGGACTCGTCCGAGTCTTTGCCGCCCCAATAGCACCGCAGCCTTTGGATTATTGTGCATGCCGTTTGTCTTTTCTACTCCACCCACTCCAAAATCACTGTGCCTGGAACTAGTCTTCACAGCAATTGGTAGGGTGAAGTTTTATATTGCTCTGTCTCCAGTCTAGAGTGACCGTAGATCAGTTGTCTTTTGCAGTCCAGAGCTTTATACTCGCACAAGATGTGCTGGGCTGATTCCTTCCCCTCGCCGCAGAGTCTGCATGCCAGGTCCCCCTCGAACCGCCCCATTTTATGCAGGTGTTTCTTGACAGCCATGTGTCCCGCCAAGAGTCCTGTTATGTTACACTCACATAAGATCCAGCTGGTTCAAAAATTGATTGAGCTCATGTATAATATTTGAACAATATATCTTCATTTTAGTAAGACCTTTGACAGTATACCTTATGGCATAGATTGTCTGGCCATCTATTGAGCTGTTTACTTCTTATTTTTCTGATAGGGAGGCTTTTGTAGAGTGCTGTGCTTTTAAGAAATAATTTTTTCATCAGTTCTGGCATGCCTCAGGGCTCGGTTCTTGGACCCATCTTATTCAACATTTTTATTAATGACATTGTGCAAGACCTTTTCAACAAAATTTCAGACCGTTTCAACAAAACAATAATGCTCACAACAATCAAACAAATTTCCAATCCTGAAAACCAACAATTCACGCCGACACAAAATTTTTCGAGTCAATTTAGAAGACCAAATTTCAATAGTCAACGGGGACGACCCCATATAAATCACAACGTAAACAGAAACTATCAAGAACCCATGGAAGTAGACAGCTCTAATACGAGACTGTCACAACAGCCACAAAGGCGTGCAGCTCACGTAAATAACACGGAATTTATCGATAGCAATATAAATGAAATAAATTACGATTTAAATTATGAAAACTATGAACTAAATCATGAAAATTCGCCAGCAGAAGAATACGATATCCAACAGAAAAAATTTCCAGTTGCCGGTCCCTCAACGTGAGAACCGTAATAGATATAAATAATATTAGTGCATTAAGTAGATTACCATATATAGAACTTAAAAAAAATACAAGGTAAATTTTTATTAGATTCGGGATCTTCAAAAAATCTTTTGAATCCTGTTGTAGCATATTATAAGTTTCCAGAGAACATATTCACCCAACATTTTATTATACGTACCGCACATGGTACTTCACCACGTTCAAACCGTGCAAATATTAAGCTTAAGTCAATTTCAGATAAGACACAAAAATTCTGTTTTTTTAATTTCAATAGTAATTACAGCGGTCTACTGGGGATGGAATTCCTCAAGCTAAATGAAGCTAAAATAGATTTTGAGAATCACAAGCTGTATATAGGCAATAAGATTATAAGGATACAATTTCCAGATTATAACGATAATCAATCGGTAAAGATAAAAACCAAAGCAGATGGTTTACTATCACCGGAAACACATTTAGATTTAAATAATATAATAACCCAGCAATATTTCGTACGTAATAACGAACTTGACATAGTAAACCACATATTAAGCGATACCCAAGAAGGTTATATGATACAGAACAGGCCAGTCAGCAGATTAAACAGACAATATGCCTCTGAAATCAGAGATAGCCAGATGCAAAGGCTATATGAGCCAGTCGCTAAACAAAATAGCATTTCTCATGCAGTTCATATTAATCATATAAGCACCCACAATACGGGGGACAATCAAAAACGAATTAACAATGAAGACACAATAAATGAACAAATAGATACGGACGACTTAAACGATGAGGAAAAACAATTATGATTTAGTTTATTATTGGAATATTAAGACATCTTTTTGAATAAAAACGAACCATTAACGCACACCAATGCGACAAAACATAGAATAAGGACGAAGGACAACCGACGACATACCCGTCCATTCTAAATTGTACAGATACCCTTACGTACATAAACCTGAAGTAGACAGACAAACAAATGACATGCTATAACAAAAAATCATTAGGAAAATCCACAGCCCATATAGCTCACCTATTTGGGTTATATAAAAAATAATTGGACAAGTCAAATAAACAAAAATGGAGAATTGTGGTGGACTATAGGAAACTAAATGAGAAAACAATACCAGACGGACACCCAATTCCCAAAATAGACGAAATACTGGACAAAATTGGTTGAGCTCAATATATTTAGACAATCAATTTGATCTCCGGATATCACCAAATTGAAATGGACCCCAGGGACATAGAAAAAACAGCGTACAGTACTTCGAATAACAGAAATAAGATTTTAAAAAAAAAGTCAATTTTTTACTTTTAGTTTAATTTAAAATTCTGAAGTGCAAAAAAAAACCAAATTTATCACCTGATTTGGTAGTGATAAATAACTTGGTTTGGGAATAAACAAGTTACCTCAAGCTGTCATATTTAAATATAAATTTAAAGGCTGCATGCTGGTTTCACAATTCCCTACAGTTATAAATATGTATTATTAAAAACAAAAACATTGCCAAATCTTAATTAACAATCAAATAAACTACTGAAATTACTTACCTACAACAAATAAAAAAAGTAAACCTATGTTAACTCCATCTATATTACATAATTATACATGTATCATATATATCTATACAAAATATAGTCTATTTTCACACAAATATCCTCATTTACATTTTATCATAAGTAATCTAATGGTTATTTTATAAACACTTAAAAAGTTTCTCTGAATTTCACAATTTAACAATTAAATTATTTCAGCCATACTAGTTGATCTAGCCCTGGACTCCATAATAACGACATGTACTTAATGTTTTTGCTGCAATTGTCACAAAACTTAACTACCATACTGTCAATGACCTAATAAATTAGAAAAAAATAAATGAGAAGAAATTCCAACAAAAAAGTGCTAGGGGATTATCACCTGAAACAATGTTTTTTTTTCCTAAATTATGTTGGAGATAATATTTTACCCTTGTTTATTTTTATGATGTTTTGTAACTAAATAAAAAATGGAATTAAGAGTAGGCACAGGAATTTAAATATGCAATGGCCAAGGTTTAATAGATTAGATAGGTTGCCTGATAACTTCGAGAGGGGATAGACGCAAGAGGAGGGCACTGCGTTATATGTTATACCAGTTTCTGATGACGTTTTGGTGTTTTAAATAACTTAAGTAGAAATTTATGTAAGTTTGGTGTATTTTTTTATTTATTTATTAAACGCGCATAAGCCCAACTACAAAATATTCAATATAGGAGATAACAAAAACAAAAATATAGCGATGAACAATGATCGGGTGCAGAGCTTAAGCATTAAGATTTATCAAGAAGGAAGCAACACAGCTATAATGAAAATATTGCTACCAGTTTTATTACAAGCTGAAGACATAAAATAAATGGGAGATTTTAGAAGGATATTGCCATAATGGTTCTCCTTTCATCAAGAGATTTAAGACCGAAACGATTTAATAGTAAATCCTGTGGAATGCCTTGTTCAGGCAGTGGCGTCGTAAAAAAAAGGGGGGGGGGGGGGGGTGTTCTGTCCCGGGTGCCAAGCACCAAGGGGTGACAACTCACTTGCGTAGCTTAGTAGCCAGCCACTGGTGTGACGAGGTCGGCGGAAGGGGCAAATGATTTCGGCCCCTCCCCCCGACCGCGCTGTATAGGCTGCGCGGCGCCATGTGTCAATTAAAAGAATCACAGTCAGTAGAGATGAGAAATTCGGATATTTTCGGAGAGTCGGATCACTGGCTCCGGATCTTTTTGAAGATCCAGATCCTTGTACCGGTTCTTGAATCTCAATGGGTCTCTGTCTCGTGTGACTATGACTTATACATACTGCATTCAGTAAGATCGACCAAAACAAAAGAGGTGATCAAGAGCGAGAACCTTTTATACGGATTGAAATATATATCCAAGATTATATGAATGTGATAACTTGGACATACATCTATGTCGGGCTCAAGGATATGATAACGCTGCAACCTTGGCAGGAGCTCATGGTGGTGTACAAGCAAAAATCAAAGAACACAATCCTAAAGCGTTGTTTATGCCTTGTGCTAATCAATCGCTAAATCTATATGGAGTGCACTCTTTCGGGAGTGTTAGTTCAAGTGTAAAATTTTTCGGAACAGTAGAAAGAGTTTACACGTTTTTTTCGTCACCCACACATCGACGGGAAAATCTAATGAAAAGTGTAGGCATATTGGTCAAAAGACTATGCAAAAATTCACTAATGGATGCAGCAAGTGTGTTAATACAAGTGATTTTTTATAAAAATGCTTTGAATAGCAAATATGTCTCTAATGCAAGCAGTCATCAATTTGGTTACCGGTATACCCTATATAGTAGAAATAATGTGCCATATTTTATCAAAATAACTTATTGTTTGAAAATGTACAAACATTTTCCGACAATAAACTTAAAATATTGGTTTCCTAGCCAACAAATCTTAAGTTAATAGCAAATTGAGTTATTGAAATTTGAAGCATGTAATGAAAATTTGCTAGCAAATATCGTGAACACTGGAGTATAATTTGACATCATCGGCAAATAATAGATGATTACCAGAAATTACAGAGCTTATGTCATTGATAAATAACAAAAAGAGGAGTGGAACACCGGAGTTAGCAGTAAAGGGTTCAGACTTAAATCCATTATAAAAAACATATCGCACACGGTTAGTCAAGTAGGATCCAAAGAATGGTATCAGCCATCCATCAAGGCCCGCCAAATGCAGATTGTACAGAAGTGTTGAGTGGTCAAGACTATGGAGAAGTCTGTATAAATCACATCCACCTGACCCCGTCCATCCAAAGCTTCATCTACATACTGTGTGCACAGGGATAAATTCGTCAGTGTTGAGCGCCCCACCATAAACCCATGCTGGTATTGTGTCAAGCGATACTTCTTGGCAGGATAAATACGACCATACACAACTGCCTCAAAAATCTTAGCAAAATTACATAGGATAGCTATAGGCCTGTAGTTGCTTAGCCGCGAACGGTCCCCAGACTTAAAAACAGGACAGATCCGAGCAACCTTCCAAACCTCAGGGAAGCGATGTGTGCGCAGCGACATGTTAAATATGGTTCTAAGGGTTTGAGAAGAGCATGCGCACAGTTCTTAATCAAAAGGGACAGCACCAAATCTGATCCAGCAGTAAACTTGTCCTTGAGCTTCTTGATGGCTTTAAGAATTTCCTTTTCACCAATCACTGCCACACTGACTGCCATATGCGATGGTCCAGAGGTATCCACTGGTTCAGTGATGTATTGAGGACGGTGCACAGTTTTAAAATAGTTTCCAAAACAGTTAACAATTGTTTGAGGCTTATTAGAAACCATGCCATTTTTGCCAGACACAGTACTTGGAATGTTACTTGCTCGCCTCCTTTCCTGTATGTGAGACCAAAATCCAGAGGGATCAACCTTAAGTGACTTCAGTTCCACGGACATACTCAGCATATGCCTCTCGTAGCTTGTTTTTAACTATAGATCTAAGAAGACTATACTCTGCACGATCACTGTCACGTTTATGCCTCCAATATCTTGCATAGCACCTCTCCTTATTTTATATATCATTTATTATTTCATTATTAAAAATTAGGGAGGACATTTTGTAGATGACCTCTTGCACTGAGGAATATGTTCTTTGAATACTGTAAAGTCTGCCATAAAAGTAACTACAAGCCTCATCAGCAGTAGTAAAGGACTCCAGTTGAGACCAATCTTCAGTAACTATTGAAGCATATAGTGCATGGTAATTAGCCTTTTGAAAGTTGTAAGACCTGATTGTTGCATGGAAAGTATTTAGGACCAATGTAATTGATCAACTACTTGCAGAATAATAGAAATAATAGTTATGGATATAAGATATTGAGAATTATTCATCCTCTGATGATGATAATTTGGTTAGTGAAATGATCGTCAGCTTTTTTAAAATGTGGTGTGGTGATTTGGGTTCTCCAAATGTGCTTATCTTGTTGTAAGTTCAAAAAGAACGTAATTTTGAAAAGAACAAAAATGCCGCCTGATTTCAATATTCATTGCACTATTATTCCACTAGATTTAAATTGGGCAAACACGTGATATATTCCTGCTCCATTCTCTGATTGGTCGAGAGTTACCATGCAACCTCTTTAATATATAAACCTTGGGCAATAGCAATATATAGAATATTTGAAATCCAGGTCAATAAATGTCAAACAGGTTGACAGTTAATAGTATGTTAAAGGTGTGTTTGACAGATAAGCAACCTTAAATATTCAGAGCTGTCAATGATGAAAGTAAGTCTAAGGCCAACTCTGATTCCTTTCTTTATCATGCAAAATAACTAACAATAAACAAAAGTTTAATCTAGATGCAAAAATGATCCAAAAAAATTCTGTCACCAATAAATTCTTCATATAACTTTTTTTTAAAGAAAGAATGAGTGTTAATATATGTAATTTGTTTAAAGATAATTCTTTGAATGTTATGATGCAATTAAATTGTAATCACTGAAGTAAACTGCAAATTTATAACATACTAAGATCTAGGGCTGTGAACCTCATATTTTTGTCTACCCACCCGGACTAAGAACAAATCACCTACTGCGGTGGAAACAATTATCACTTTGTGATGGGGTGTGATGGGAACTCCCATCATCTGGTTTGGGGGAGCACGGACACTAACAGGCGAGGTGAGTCACTGTTTGAATACATATTAGGAGAGAAGCTGGTTGTCAACAACATAGGCTCGGAACCCACCTTTCTAACAGTTAACCGAAGAGAGGTTTTAGCTTTCACGATCAGCTCAAGGCTGTTGAGCACAAAAAACTTCAAATGGGGAGTGTCGTCTGTACTCTCATGATCGGACCATGCCCATATCCTACAGGGCTGCGAGGGGGTGCCCTCAGAGGAGAGTTTTATCCCCCCTGCTGTGGTCCCTCTTTGTGGACGATTTGCTGGCTATCCTGGGACTGTGGGAGGTTGAGGTCCAGGCATATGCTAATGATCTTGCCATAATGGTTAGAGGCAAATCTGAGGAGCAACTTGGAAGTACTCTTCAAGAGGCACTAAATGTAGTGAATGATTGGTGTCGGAGGGAACAGATGTCTGTGAACCCCCGCAAAACGAACATTGTTCCATTTACTAGAAGAGGAAGGTTGGATAGATTAAAACCACTTATTCTTATGAGGGAAACAATTCCATTTACGGAATAAGCAAAATATCTGGGGGTTACCCTAGATAAGAAGCTCAACTGGAACGTACAGTTGGAGAATGTAATCCGCAGGGCTAAACTGTCCCTGTGGACATGCTGTAAAATATGCGGAAATAACTGGGGAACAAACCCCCAACAGATGTACTGGTTCTATGTAGTGGTTATCAGACCAATGATAACATATGGAGCCATAGTTTGGTGGCCCAAGGCACTTAGTGGTATCGAGGGCCAAACTGGCTCATCTACAGAGACAAGCTTGTCTGATGATAACGGGAGCGATAAGCACCGCACATCAGCCACTCTGGAGGTCCTCCTTAATATTCCACCTCTTCAGATTTGGTTGAAGAGGGTGGCCAACATACAGATTAAAACAAAAGGCCGACAGCATGCCGAAGGAAATCAGTCTGGGAGGGTCCGGACTCCTCGATGACATTGAGGGTCATGGGATTCTGGGAATGGTCTCAGACGTGATGCCTACAAAGATCAGTAGAGATCTGTCTTTCAAGACTGTCCTCCCGGAAAGGGAGGACTGGGAACGAAATAAAACGACCCTATTGAGGGCCGAACTCTGCTGGTATACTGACGGCTCCAAAAGCAATAGGGGGGTAGGAGCCGCCGCATATGTGGGCAACACCGATGCTAGACTATTAACTAGCCTCGGCAAGTACGCAACCATACACCAGGCAGAAGTGTATGCCATCGAGATGTGTGCAAGGGAAAGTATAGAAAACCAGTGCACACACAAATCGATAAAGATATATACAGATAGCCAAGCTGCAATAAAGGCTCTTGGTTCCTACCGTTGCAATTCAAAAACGGTATGGAGTTGTAAACCTGCCCTCAACAAACTGGGCAGCTGTAATAAGATGTTGCTGGTCTGGATACCGGGTAACTCGGACCATGATGGCAATGTTGCGGCTGACACGCTTTACAGGAGTGGGGCCCAGAGAGAATTCATCAGACCAGAACCGGTGCTGGGGATAACATCATGCACAGCAAAACGCACCTTAAAGACCTGGACAGAAAGAATGATAATCCAGCAATGGCAAAATCTGCCAGGAGTAACTCACTCTAAGGCCTTCATAAATGGCCTGTCTGAGTCAAGGACTAAATAGCTTCTAGAGCTAAACAGACAACTGAGTACTTTAGTTTGTATACAGGACACTGTCGTTTGTGTCACCACATGCACCGAATTGGAGTCGTTTAGGAGACTGAGTGCCGGCTGTGTATGGAGAGTGACGAAACAGTGGAGCACGTACTGTGTTCCTGTCCGGCGGCGGACAGGACTAGATACCTGCTCTTTGGCAAGACAAAGCTTGCTCCGGAAGATCTGAATCAACTTTCACCCACGAAGATTATCGACCTCTGCAGGAGGCTGGCTTTGTTGGGTGAAATATAGACCATTAGGCGTGAGCCATAATACACCTTATGGTCGCGGTGGAGAGACCAACATGGACCACTCACAATCAAAACTAACCTAACCTAAGAACAAATCGAATATATATGTGGGATGAGACTCTGAACCTCGGAAACAATGTCTAAAATTTATAACTGCACTAATAAAGCTGTTTTACCCACATAATGAAAAAAGTTCTTGGCTCCTGCCATTGTAATTCGAAAACAGTATGGAGTTGCAAGACTGCCCTAAATGATCTGGAAAACATGATGTGCCTCTGGTCTGAATATATTTCTTAACAAAAATTTGCTAAGAGGGTCCTATGCTGACCAGATATGCTTCTTTTAATTGTATCAAAGTTGTAAAATAATTTACACAGCCTTGTGTTTAACCCTCATCTTTCTACATATTATAATCGCAATTATTTCCTCCAGTGTCATTTTTAAACATTTTTACATCTCTGATCAACAATTTACTTAGTCAAAATGTTACATTTATCCCTACATGAACTGAATTACATTCCCACATATTTGCCAAAGATGTTATATTATCTGCAGAAATAAATTACATAGTTTTATTAACACTCATCTTCTCGTGATTTTTTTTTAGCCTCCGTAACAGCTACTTCATTTATTAGTGAAGGGGGTTTTACCATGAGAATCTTATCCCGGCTGGGCCAACAATTAATTGCCTTGTCTGGGAATTTGATACGGATTCCCTCACATTGTAGGCTGTTACCAAACAACCTACACTTTGCGAGGGCCCCTCAAGATTTTTATATTTACCTTAAGTATTCTTCATGCTGAGCCACTAAAGATGGATGGGGTGGAAACCTTTCCCTCTCTAACAGCATCTGCCTCTGCAATTGCTCATGAGCTGCAGCCTGGAATTAAAATTACAGTTCTATTAGTTGAGAAAAAGAATAATTGAGAATATTGTAAAAAGGAACGTTAAGGTACGCCTAACAAAATAACATCCATTATACATTAGATCTAAAATATTTAGGAAAGGAAAAACATCTTCGTCTCCATTTATTTTCAGTCCAGTATTTTCTGAAGGTCATATCTTTTTTTTTTAATTTCAACAACACACCACGAGGGCTTACAGCCTAAATACTATCGTACTGTGGGTGTTGACAAGGAGGAAAGAGGCAGCTTGTTAATTCTGGACTTGAAGGTTTGGAGGTTCAGAGGAGAAGGAAAAACATGTGCCGGCAAGGAATTCCACAACTTGGAAGTCCTCGGGACAAAAGAGCGGGCATAACAAAATGTTCTAAGTCTGGTGACCTGGACAGTAAAAGGGTGCATTCGCTCTGTTCCCCTGGTAGATCTGTTGGGTGCAGCAGGTGGGGGTACTATGGAGGAAAGCTCCTCTGAGCAGTGTCCGTGCAGATATCTATAAAAGAGAGAGAGGTCACCGACGGCACGTCGGTGGGCAAAGGATGGCAGCCTTTGGGTGAGGGTAGGGTCACCGATGAGATGTATAGCTTTCTTTTGAATGGAGTCCACGATAGCGAGTGTAGAAGCAGCAGCGGCACCCCAGATGTGGGCGCAGTATTCGAGGTTTGGCCTTACTTGTGAAGTATATAAGGTATAGAGATTAGCTGGTGAAAAGTATTTGCGAGCCCGGAAGAGGAAACCTAATTTCTTAGCAGCCGCTTCTGCAATTGATGTGACATGTTGGTGCGAATTAAGATTTCGATCCACAGAAATGCCAACAAGAGAAAAGGACTCATTACTTTGAATAACTTGGTTGTTCATTGTGATGGGTCTAGGGCTGGTGTATCTCTTGTGAGAAAGAAAGCAGGACTTAGTTTTGGTGGGGTTGAATTGTACAATATTTCTACTTCCCCAGTCTAATATTTTTTGGAGATCCACGGAGACAGAACCGTCCATGAGTCTGCGATCCTCATCTAATTGGGCTAAAGAGACAAGCTTAGAATATTGTATATTTGAATGGAGGGTGCTGTCGTCCGCGTAGCTGTGAACTGGGTTGGATGTGCTAGAGAGGAGGTCATTGATGTGGAGAAGAAACAAAGTAGGGGCTAAAGCTGAACCTTGAGGAACTCCTGCATTAATTAGATACAGTTTAGAGGAATGGCCAGCCACAACAACAGATATGCTCCTGTTGGAGAGAAAATTTGCTGTCCACATACAGAGTTTTGGTGGTAGGCTATAGGCCGGAAGTTTATTAAGCAGTGCTGCGTGCCAGACCTGGTCGAATGTGGGGTTCAGCTTGCTATCTCTCAAAAGAAACGATTTATGTCGGGAAGTTGTCTTCCTTTTTCTCCCATATTACACAGTCCGCTGAACTTTCACTATTCCATCTCCCTCTTTTGTTTAATTATCTTATTTACAGCTCAAAAGCTCACAGAACACTCACTAGGAATGTCTCTTTGTGTCATGGATGTGTCCTCACTAAGTGTACTTATGCTTTCTCTTTTCCGGGACTTAATGTCCATGATGCCACAAACACGAAAAATTTACTGAAACATGCTATTTCTCCCAACACCACAAAAACACGGGTAACTTAGTCACAATAACAGGCAAAACGACTGACATAGACCATAACTTAATGCATAATGACAGATAATGGGATATGTCGAGAAACACCTGTCAGAATTGTCACAGCAGTGTTGCCATGTTGAAATAATACAGAAATTCCCAATGTTCACCTTAATTCTCACAATACCGTAGGTGCTAGGAACAGTAGGAGAGTAAAGATGATTATTGAAAGACATTGCAAAAAAAAGGCAATTTTTGTTATATATACGTAAACCTAATAACAAGATTTGAAGATCATGTACTTGAAAAAATGGGGGAGAGTGTCCAAGAAGAAACCATTTGCAAAACTTGACCAAACGGGTCAAATACAGAACAAACGAGTAAACTTAAAAGGCTGTTGGAGATGGATGGTCATGGTTGCAGTGGCAATGTGACATCTACTTTAAGGCTATGACGAAGATCATTTTACATTTACATATATATATATATATATATATATATATATATATATATATATATATATATATATATATATATATATATATATATATATATATATATATATATATATATATATATATATATATATATATATATATATATATATATATATATATATATATATATATATATATATATATATATATATATATATATATATATATATATATATATATATATATATATATATATATATATATATATATATATATATATATATATATATATATATATATATATATATATATATATATATATATATATATATATATATATATATATATATACATAGGCTTTAAAGTGATAACACTTCATTGCATGCAATTTTTTTTTATTTCAACAACACCACGAGGGCTTACAGCTTAAATACAATCGTACCGTGGGTGTCGACAAGGAGGAAAGAGGTAACTTGTTAATTCTGGGCTTGAAGTTTGGAGGTTCGGAGAAGGAAAACATGTGCCGGCAAGGAATTCCACAACTTGGAAGTCCTCGGTACAAAAGAGCGGGCATAACAAGATGATGTATGTCTGGTGACCTGGACGGTAAAGGGGTGCATTAGCTCTGTTCCCCTGGTAGATCTGTTGGGGACAGCAGGTAGAGGAAGTATGGAAGAAAGCTCCTGTGAGCAGTGCCCGTGCAGATATCTATAAAAGAGAGAGAGGTCACCAACGGCACGTCGGTGGGCAAGGGATGGCAGCCTTTGGGTGAGGGTATGGTCACCGATGAGACGTATAGCTCTCTTCTGAAAGGAGTCCAGGATAGCGAGTGTAGAAGCGGCAGCAGCACCCCAGATGTGGGAGCAGTATTCGAGGTTTGGCTTTATTTGCGAAGTATATAAGGTATAGAGATTAGCTCGTGAAAAGTATTTGCGAGCCCAGAAGAGGAAACCTAATTTCTTAGCAGCCGCTTCTGCAATTGATGTGACATGTTGGTGCCAATTGAGATTTCGATCCACAGAAATGCCAACAAGTGAAAAGGACTCATTACTTTGAATAACTTGGTTGTTCATTGTGATCGGTCTAAGGCTGGTGTATCTCTTATGAGATAGAAAGCAATACTGAGATTTGGTAGAGTTGAATTGTACAAGATTTCTACTTCCCCAGTCTAATATTTTTTGGAAATCCACAGAGACAGAACCCTTCATGAGTCTGCGATCCTCATCTAATTGGGCTAAAGAGATAGGCTTAGAATATTGTATATTTGAGTGAAGGGTGCTGTCGTCCGTGTAACTTTGGTTGGATGTGCTAAAGAGGTCATTGATGTGGAGAAGAAACAAAGTAGGGGCTAAAGCTGAACCTTGAGGAACTCCTGCATTAATTGGATACAGTTTAGAGAAATGGCCATCCACGACAACAGAAATGCTCTGTTTGGAGAGGAAATTTGCTGTCAGGTAGAGTTTTGGTGGTAGGCCATAGGCCGGAAGTTTATTAAGCCAGACCTGGTCGAATGCTTTGGATATGTCTAGAGCGACAAGCTGGGATTCACCGTGTAGTCTGATAGACTTGTTCCAAGACTGGGTGACAAAGGAAAGGAGCTCGGCAGTTGATCTGTGCTGACGGAATTCATACTGCATGTCGTCGATTAGACTGTGTTTTTCAAGAAATTTTAGTAATTCGATGTATATATACTTTTCCATCACTTTAGAGACAACTGAAAGGAGAGAAATAGGCCCGTAGTGGCTAGGAAGTGCTTTGGATCCTTTCTTGGGGACGGGTTGTACTCGATCAGTTTTCCAGTTACTAGGGAATATGGCTCTATTGTGAGATGTCTGAAACAGATGAGTCAGGACAGGAGCAAGTTCTGGGGTGCATTTTTTGAGAACAATTGGTCGGATCTCGTCAAGGCCAGAGGCTAAACTGGTATTAAGAGAAGAGGGCAGTTTAGGAAATGGTACATGAACTTTGTTTTTTCATTTCGTATCTACATTATGTATGATTTTATTTAATACAAAATTGCCATCTCTATTTTTAAATATGAGTAGTACCCTCTTTTGAGCTACAAGTACATTTTTCTAATGTTTTGAAAGCCCACAGAACATTATGCCGTACAACAACCTAATGTAGACCCGTGGGTGATAAGAGCATTAACAACTGATCTATCTCTTACGTTTC
The DNA here is from genome assembly GCA_964006375.1 of Tillus elongatus. Taxonomy (NCBI): domain Eukaryota; kingdom Metazoa; phylum Arthropoda; class Insecta; order Coleoptera; family Cleridae; genus Tillus; species Tillus elongatus. The sequence goes on along the minus strand of OZ023270.1, from coordinate 90,305,332 downwards.
TGAATTGATATGAAACTAATTTAAGCCTGCCAACCATACACAATGATCATGTCAGTTCAAAACACGCTCAATAAAAATACCTAAAAACTTATAAACTCCATATGTGGTTGTTACAAACACTAAGCTGTTATTGTTTAAGAAAATTATTATGTTACAGTACTTGTTATAGTTGTGAAATCTAATCAGAGCAGTGTACTTAGCTGTGTTTGAAATGTCAGAAACAATAACAGAGGTATCATCGGCATAAATCGTAATCGACGCTGGAACCTCCAAGCGACCTCAATTATTAACATATAACAAAAACAGCACCCAACCTAGGATTAATCTCTGTGGGACGCCCAGGTCACTGCTAATAATTTACACTCTGCTCGACCACGACATTCTGTCTTCTATGAAAAAAATAACTAGGCAGTCAAAACAGGGACAACCCTGTATCCCATACACCTGTAGTTTCTCGATCAAGACGAATGTTGCATTTAAAAAACAAAAAGCAAAGTTACCTAACTGAAAAAAAAAGGTAAATCTGGCAACATCACTGATGCCCTTCTTGAATCCGACATTTTCAATAGCCCCCCCCTGTAGCAAGTTTTAATTTTTTTTATCAAGCAATTTCTGAAATACTAGACCATTCTCCGACGTTTGAAACACAGTGTATATGGATATATTTAAACACATGCTGTTTTTTTAATTGGTCCTGTAATTGGAAACATATTCTGTTCGGACTAAATAAATAATTTTCAAAACTAATTACACGCTTATATGGCAAAAACCTTACAAATAAACATGGGAAAAAATCTTAGACTTACCTGATGAGCCAGCTGGTCAGCATACGGCCTGCCCAAGAGGTCCGGATGATGCAGTCCCAAAGGTCCATCCCTACCGGGCATCAATCCAGGCGGTCTTGGATAACCTGGACCGCCCGAAGCTGTGAAAACTCATGTCATTTTCCCCGCACACGCCACAAACAAATATTGCAACATTCACAGTGTTTATGGATCAGAATGCCCTCAAATTAAGACTCATATTAATTAACTTTTATCAAACAAAAATGAATTCTTCTAAAACTGTAAAGACTGCATGGAACTTGGTGAATAAGGCACTGAATAGGGCTATGTTCATGCACAGGGAAATTGTCTTAAAAGTTGAAGAATGTCTTATAACTGGCCCTGAAGAGGTCTCTGAACTATTGGCCATACGTTTTATTGATGATACTTACACTCAGGTGACTCGAGCAGTGGGACCGTGTCACTCCACTGTAGTGCTTGTAGCTGCTCATCACAGGCTCCAGAATTCATAGTGAATTTATAGATCAAGAAAAAACGTGAACTTCCTTAAATAACACGGCACCTTTCATTTTTATTTATTTATTTATTTAGTAGATACACCATCCAACAGCAAAATTACCATTTTAAGGATGGGAAGAAAAAAAAAATCAGATGGCCTAGTAGCTGACTATTTACGTTGTAATCAAATAGGATAGGGCACCTTTTACATGAAAAAACATGACACAACATTTACTGACATTAAGGAAAAGTCTATTGCCACCACACCAACTATCGAATAGATTTAAACTACTCTGTAACTTATTACAGTCATCAGGCTGATTGACGCGCAGGTAAATCTTTAAATCGTATGCATATATTAAGTAAGGCACTTCCAAGATGTTTGATATACCATTAATACAAATATTAAAAAGAACCGGACCAAGGATGGAGCTCTGTGGCACTCCAAAACATATTTCAAAACTATCTGATTTAAAGCCCTTAATATCAATAAACTGCTTTCGTCCGCTAAGATACGATTTAAATAATCCGATCAGATTCCCTGAGAAACCAAGACAGTGCAGCCTGTCAATAATAACAGCATGACTAAGGCAGTCAAAAGCCTTCAATAGGTCTGTATATATAACATCGACTTGGCTATGATCCTCAAGAGCTGCATCAATAAACTGTGTCATTGTGACTAAATTCGTGACTGTAGAACGACCTGCCATGAAGCCATGTTGAAAAACAGATAATTTATTCTTTATGTTAAAGAATATATGTTCATATAAAGCAGCTTCAAAAATTTTACAGAAGACACAACAAATTGACACCATACGATAATTGGCAAAAAGAGTCCTTTCACATGCTTTAAATATTGGAAAACCACGTGATAATTTCCAAACTTCAGAGAAAGCAGATGATTCAAGTATAAGGTTAAAAATTTTTGTAAGCGGAACTAGAAAAATACCTAGACAGTCTTTAACAAGAAAAGCAGGTACCAAGTCAGGACCAGATGAAAAATTAGCCTTGATTTGTTTAGCTGCCCTTAAGATATCCATATCATCCAATCTGTTGATAAAAAAAGTATTGACATTATTATTCGTGCTTGAAACAAGACATTGGGAGCCATTAGGAGAAAAATTGTTCCTAAAATGGGAGGTGAAACCATCCACTAGTTCCTCCTCAGAAAGATTATTTGGAAATCAAGATGTATTATTTAATTGTGGGAAGTAACTCCACAGCTTGTTGGGGTTAAGTTTAAGATCCTGCTCGATTTAGACATTCCGAGCCACTAGGAGAAAAATTGTTCCTAAAATGGGCGGCGAAACCATCCACTAGTTCCTCCTCAGAAAGATTATTTGGAAATCAAGATGTATTATTTAATTGTGAGAAGTAACTCCACAGCTTGTTGGTGTTAAGTTTAAGTTCCTGCTCGATTTAGACATTCCGAGCCACTAGGAGAAAAATTGTTCCTAAAATGGGCGGCGAAACCATCCACTAGTTCCTCCTCAGAAAGATTATTTGGAAATCAAGATGTATTATTTAATTGTAAGAAGTAACTCCACAGCTTGTTGGGGTTAAGTTTAAGTTCCTGCTCGATTTAGACATTCCGAGCCACTAGGAGAAAAATTGTTCCTAAAATGGGCGGCGAAACCATCCACTAGTTCCTCCTCAGAAAGATTATTTGGAAATCAAGATGTATTATTTAATTGTGAGAAGTAACTCCACAGCTTGTTGGGGTTAAGTTTAAGATCCTGCTCGATTTAGACATTCCTAGCCGCTAGGAGTAAAATTGTTCCTAAAATGGGCGGCGAAACCATCCACTAGTTCCTCCTCAGAAAGATTATTTGGAAATCAAGATGTATTATTTAATTGTGAGAAGTAACTCCACAGCTTGTTGGGGTTAAGTTTAAGATCCTGCTCGATTTAGACATTCCTAGCCGCTAGGAGTAAAATTGTTCCTAAAATGGGCGGCGAAACCATCCACTAGTTCCTCCTCAGAAAGATTATTTGGAAATCAAGATGTATTATTTAATTGTGAGAAGTAACTCCACAGCTTGTTGGGGTTAAGTTTAAGATCCTGCTCGATTTAGACATTCCTAGCCGCTAGGAGTAAAATTGTTCCTAAAATGGGCGGCGAAACCATCCACTAGTTCCCCCTCAGAAAGATTATTTGGAAATCAAGATGTACTATTTAATTGTGAGAAGTAACTCCACAGCTTGTTGGGGTTAAGTTTAAGATCCTGCTCGATTTAGACATTCCTAGCCGCTAGGAGTAAAATTGTTCCTAAAATGGGCGGCGAAACCATCCACTAGTTCCCCCTCAGAAAGATTATTTGGAAATCAAGATGTACTATTTAATTGTGAGAAGTAACTCCACAGCTTGTTGGGGTTAAGTTTAAGATCCTGCTCGATTTTCCTCACAAAATTCCGATAAGAAACCTGAACCATTGAATTTCTCAAAATATTCAGAGTTACCATATTTTTTGAATTTACACCAATAGTTATATTTTTGTTTAATGTTACGTTTTGTTTCCTTAGAAAACCACAGAGGAAATCGATCTCCAGCTCTTAGAGTTGTCTTAGGAACAAACAGGTCAAATATATTATAAAGTGTTGAGTAAAAACATTCCATCATTGAGTTTGTATCTGTGAAGTCATCGAGCTCGTTCCTTGACACCTCTTCCACATGAGAATATATAAGTCAATAAAATTACACTGCCTAAAGATGATTTTATGAATGAAGATTTTAAGCCCATTATCCTTTAGATTAGACAAAAACTCATAAATTTGTCAACTAGGAGATTAAAGTAGTTCGCCAACCTTGTCCGTTCAATATATACAAACGATGGGTCTCTGACTAAAAAATTTTACTTTCGGTTTAGTTCGCCTATCTAGGTATCATATAAATACATTTGTAGCTGTTAATTTAGTTTAGATTTATTTCATCCTCTGATGATGCTAACGTGGTTAGTGAAACGATCGTAAGGTCTTTAAACAGATGTGTTGTGGTGATTTGGGTTCTCAAAGTGTACTTGTACTTATCCACTGTAGGTTCGTTCTGGCATTGTTGCTGGCAATCTTGTTCTAGTTTTTAAAAATATTTTCTGTGGCAGATTTTGATGTTGTGGATGCTATAAATGAGCTTAAGGCTTCCCATACAATCGGTGCAGATGATTTGTCATCGATAATTACTTAAATAAGTGGCTTGGTGAAAACTGCAGTCATGGATCGGGTCTTTGCACAGGTGGCAGATTTCTTTGACATTCAAAAACTTGTTGAATAGTGTGACACAAATGTCGTTTGACAGCTGATTGTCAAATTGTGAATCAAGCCAATCGGTTACATAGTGACGGAAAATTGGTTCAGTTGCTTATTTTCAGTTGAATGGTGATTCGGTTGTAAGTTCATCGCATTGCAATGCTGCCAAAAAGACTGAGCAATTTAGGTCGCAGAACTTGCAATGCTACAAACCCAATAAATTTTTGATCTGACACATTTCCAATAACTTTTCACAAATTCAAAAAACGATCACCAACAAATTTATTGAAATTTGAGCAGGACAATGTGTGTCTGGTCAGCTAGTACATACTAAAATATTCTAAAAATTATTATTTTTGTGGTAGGCGCTGATCCAAAAACAGTATGAATATAATGAATAGAAATATACCTCAATAAATTTATGAATATAGATAACCATCAAATACAAAAAATTTCTGGAGCTTGTCATGTTGTCTAAACGACTGCCTGTCATATGTGAGATTGGCTACCATCTTATTTAGGAAATTGGATTCTAAATCGCTCCAGTTACGAAAATCAATTTTTTTTAAAGTAAAAGTTACATTCAGTGACAAATTTGCTTAATACAGTATACTCTCGATAATTCGTGGGCGGTTAATCCGGTTTGCATATTATCCGTGCTGAGAAATTGTTTAAAAATTCAAATCAGGAATAGATCGAAAATTCATTTTTTTTTCATTTCCTCTCGTGACAAATGTAATAAGATATTCCTAATAAAAACCAGTGGCCATCTAAATACAGGTCTGTCTATTATAATTATTACATGGCAAAAATCTTGAGGAAAATAAAACAATGACATTCGTTAGAACCTGTCGGTAGTGTAGGTAGTATGTATATGCAGAATAAAATGTCAAGTATTACTTATTTTGTTGTGATGAATTTCTCTTTATCTCCCAGAATTTCTCTTTATCTCCCAACATGTCACTGTGACTACAATAGGAACACAGAGAAAGATTTATTCCGGGATGTTTATGCTAAGGTTATAAATTTTAAATGTCCCTATCTTTTTACACTTGAAGTCATTCGTGATTCCATGGGCGACAGGGCAGAAAAGAACAAAACTAACTTTTCTTGAGAGAGACACAGCTGTTAAACATTCTGTATGCACTTTCTTTTCAATTTATCAAAGCTACCAAAATTACTTAGTTCGTCAGTTGATTTTCGATCACAAAGCGAGTTTGTGTGTTCATAATTTTCTATTAAATTCGGTATACATACAGCATGTTGCTGAAACGGAAAAGATACGTTTTCACCATGGAACAAAAACTTGAAATCATCATAATTGATCTGCTGTAAGTTTGTCATTGAACTTCTATTATTTTGGTGTGTGTGTGTTCATATGTATGTATTAGTATGTTCGTATTATCAGTATTTGTCAATTATCTGTGTAGCCGATAGACACCCCCCCCCCCCTCCCCAACTAGCCCGGATAACTGAGAGTATACTGGAGGTACAAAAACTCATCTATTTATTTTTCTAGTGGATTTTAAATGAAATTTAACATAAAGTTACTGAGTTATATGCTTCATTACATCTATTGTAAAAACTGACAAACTGTGCATAGATGCTAACATTAAGCAAATACTACTTGTCAAGACATTTAGAATCATTTCAATCTACAAACGCGTTCCTGATGGCAGAAAATTATTAGAGATAGATAGATACCCTTATTTCACAGATACCAGTTACACAATTATTATGTTCCTAGTTCGCAATATTGCCAAAAAAAATAATATATATATATATATATATATATATATATATATATATATATATATATATATATATATATATATATATATATATATATATATATATATATATATATATATAATAAGTAAAATATAAAAAACTAAACAGATACTAAAATCAACATAAATAAAAAATATATCATCAAATAAATTATGAGAAGAACTCTTTGAGGAAATAACATCCCTTCTGATGAATGTATTCTTTCGAAGATTTTTTAAACACACTAAGTGTGTTTAATCCTCTAATTTCACTAGGCAGCGCACTATAAAAAGGACAACCATTACGAAAAACATTTTTCTGGTAAAAGGCAGTTCAGTGAGCATCAGTTAGCAAAACCTGGCATCTTGTATCATAAGCATTTACCACTATGTCCTTAGAAAAGGTGTCGTGATTCCTATAGACAAAGCAACACAAGTCGTAGATGTATGTATCGTAAACAGTTAGAATATTGAGAGGCCTTAATAAAGGTTTACAAGAATCACAAAATGCAGCACCAGTAATAATTATAACAATAAACTTTCGTATATGAAAAACACGGTCTGCCCCCAAAATACCTTCCCAAAACAAGATGCCACACCACACGAGGTAATGAAAACATGCATGGCACATATTCAAAACAACTCCTGCGCTACAGACACTGCTCACTGATTTTATGGCATAACTTTTTCAGTTGCCATACAACAACTCAACATGTGAAAACCATTTCATATCACAGTCAAGGACCACACATAACATCTTTACACTCATGGAAAAATAATCTGGTAAATGACAAATACTTGCTGAGCGTCCTGACCCAAAGAGTATCCTCACAGTTTTGTCAGTATTCAAATCTAGTTTATTTTAATCAGCCCATAAAATTACCCTATTATGCACCAAATCAGCGGTTGTAATCACTTGTTCAAGGATTTTTGATGTAATTAGAGTACTAGTATCAGCCGCATAACAAGTAGTAGTTATATTATTAAACCATTTAAGAAAGCGGGTCAAGTCATTTGCGTACATCAGGTAAAGCAGTGGGCCCAAAATAGAAGCCTGCGGAACTCCAAAGTTTATAGGCATTGCTTCACTGACGGCATCATTTCACAACTTAACTCTTTGAGTTGTGCCCTGCAAATATGATGAAATTAGCTTCAATGGCAATTCTCTAACACCACATCGATATAACTTATGTAGCAAGATTTTATGCACTACACAGTCAAAATCGCTGGGGAAATCATTAAACAACCCCATACAATTAGTGTTTCTGTCTACAGCACCTACAATTTGGCACACAAAATCATAGAGAGCTGAACCTTGCATTAATTGGATACAGTTTAGAGAAATGGCCATCCACAACAACAGAAATGCTCCGGTTGGAGAGGAAATTTGCTGTCCAGGTACAGAGTTTAGGTGGTAGGCCATAGGCCGGAAGTTTATTAAGCAGCGCTGCGTGCCAGATCTGGTCGAATGCTTTGGATATGTCTAGAGGACAATCTGCGATTCACCGTGTAGTTCCATAGACTTGTTCAAAGAATGGGTGACAAAGGAAACGAGGTCGACAGTTGATCTGCGCATTTCGTCCCAGTTCACGGAGTTGTAGTGCCAAACGATACGTGGGTATGATGACAGTGTGTGTGTGCTATGCACAATCAACCAAGGGTTGCGGTGCTATCGGGGCGGCAAGGCCGCGGACGAGCCCTGAGGGAACAAAAAAAAAAAAAAATGATGACAGTGTGACCTCGGGTTGCATTTCACAAGAAGCAGTGACCATGCTGTGGGTTGAGCGACCAAGGGGGGCGGTGACTGATGTCTTATAGCATTTAGGTTTTGTAGTAAGAAGGAGATCCAAGGGATTTGAGCTGTGTTGGGATGTGAGGAAAGTAAGTAGTTGCTGAACCATATTGGCTAAAGAATTGCTGACTGCAAAGGCCTCCGCTGCTCTCCCTTGTGGATTGGTTTTTGAAGATCCTAGCCATTCCTTATCATGGACATTGAAGTCACCAAGAATAGTGACCTCGGAGGAAGGATATTCAGGAATCAGATGGTCAGTTTTTTCAAAAAGGTAGTTGAAGAGCTGGACAAAGTTGTTGTCAGAAGGTGACCGGTAAATGCAACAGATGACTTTAGTTGCAGCCCTGAGAGTGAGTTTCATCCAAAGTATGTCTTTTCTTCCAGCTTCTAAATTGGGGAGTCTGGTGCAGGGTAGATTGCTACGGACGTATGCGCACACGCGTCCATGCAATCTAAAGGAATTAAGGAGCTCATACCCCCTGAAATTCAGGTGATTAGTGGCTGTTTTGGCACTGATTTGGGTTTCAGTGAGGAAGAAGAGTTGGGGCCTATTAGCCTGGAGGAAATGGTGGACGGAGTTCAGGTTAGAATTTAGGCCACATATATTCGAGAAGGATATGTTAAATCTTGATGCCGGTGCCCCCCGCACTCCCCTCTCCCAGAGATCCGAATGAAGGGGTATTTTATCGCCGGAATCCTTTGTACAAGGAGGAGCCATCATCATTTTTGTTTATAAGGGAAACCGACTCATACACCAGAACCGGAAAGCTCCGTTGGGACTCCACCGGCCCCTTGATATAAGGGGTGGTACCTCCTCGGGCGCGAAAAAATCCTTTACTACCACGTAAAGAAAAAGTCCACTAACACCTGCCAAGCTAATATATTCTATAACAATGGTTATATAGATGTTTACAAACAACAAAAAAACGAACTATCTCTAAATTTAAGGAGGCAGTTTGCTGCGAGAAGCTGAATATTCACTTTAGCAGTCTTAATAGAACAAAAATGCCTTTGAGGAGCAGTAATAAAGCGGTAACAAAACAATTTTGCACTAATATTTCTCTTACTAGGCAGTTGATTGTTTAGAAGTTAAATCTAACCTTTTAATTCATCAATAAATTCATTTTTATCTCATCAGTTGGTCAGTTTTTACATTAAGCCTTATTATTATAAGCATGCGAAATAAGTAAACAAAAGGAACAGTACCTAATCGATAGTTACCTGGCAAGGGAAACCCTGCAGCAGCGGCAGCAGCCTCCTGTTGAGCCTGTTGTTGCTGCGGGTGCAGGTGGAGGTGGGTGTGCGCATGGGTGTGTGCATGCGTGTGGGCATGGTACTCTGGAGATATACCTGCCATTTGTAGACGGACCTGTCACAGAGAAAAAAAAGACGTTAAAGACAATAGTATGATATAATAATGTATATTGTGTCATTAAGAATAATATTTTATGTGCTGTTGTGTTATATGGCTGTGCTAAACCACCCGCAATTTTTTTTTCTTGCATTATTTAAGCTTTCACCAAGATTTGTCGATTGTTTATCCACGGTATTTATGGTTATTATTATTATTATTTATTCATTGATAAAAATTATACAGTATGCCTATACAATAAGTCTGAGACTTGTGGTGTACATTTGCATAATTTTAAAAGTTATATCTAAAGCAATGTGACAATTATATATCAAATTCAGCAAACTTCAAATTTTGACAAACCAGGTAAAAAAATTTCTTCACTTTTATTTCTTCAATCTAATGCTTCACCCATTGCATTCATTTATGATAGATCTAAACCACTTCAATACACCATCTTAACTATCACTCTATCTTCACATACCATATTTTTGCCAAAATTATTAATTTTATATAAGATCAAAACTGACATTAAACGTCAATCATTATTATTTGAACTATAAGTTTTATTTTTTGATTGTTTATGCTAATGATAGATTGTGTATGCACGACAAATAAAATGGGTCCAATCACAGATCCCTGTGGAACACCAGCTTTTACCATTTTGCAGGAGCTTTTTTTACTATTCATAAGGGCTGCCTTCTACCAAATAGATAACTAGATATAAGTTTATGTGCAATGCCACATATTCCCCAATTATACAGTTTATTTAATACAATGTTATGATTAACTATGTCGAATGATTTTTTTTTAAATCTACAAACATTGCTAGTGGAGTATATTGGGGATTCCACATTATGTGAGAACAAACACTGACTTAATTGATTAAACTGTAGTGACAACAACTAATGACTAATATACAATATACCAGGCTAGGACTATACAGACTAGCCTGCAAAGGCAGACTGAAGATCAACACAGGCTTCAGGGGCCACTGCAAAATTCAGGAGATTGTGAAGGAGCCCATGCTTGAAATGAGGTCAGACTTCGCAAGCCCGCGAATGTGCAGGGAAAACAACTTTACAGTGAAAAGCCCTGACCGCGAAGCATGGCGGGAGGAGACGCCGGGCATACCACGCAACACGCTCGTCTGGTTCACGGACGGATCCGGCGGGGAGCGTGGGACGGGGGCAGGTGTTTACTCGGAAGGACCGAGGGTAAGTCATATTATTTCCCTCGGAGCCCACGCAACGGTGTTTCAGGCCGAGATGTACGCCATCCTGCACTGTGTGCTGGAGAACAAGAGGAGGGGCTACACCAACAAGCGGATCCTCATAGCCACAGACAGCCAGGCAGCCCTTAAGGCACTAAGTAGTCCACGGGTAAATTCCTGGTTGGTAAGTGAATGCCGAGACGAGACGAGCAACCTGGCTGTGCACAATGAGGTCACCCTCATCTGGGTGCCAGGTCACTCGGGGGTCAAAGGCAATGAGGAAGCTGACAGTCTCGCGAAGAAAGGGGCAGCAGAACCATTTAGGGGACCAGAACCGGCTCTGGACGCGACAAAGAGCACTGCCAGAGGAGCCATTAAGTCCTGGGTCAGAAACCAACACAAGGTGTACTGAGCAGACTGTCCAGGGCTCACACATGGGAAGTCAATAATTGACGGACCCAGTTCAAAGAGAGCTGTGGAGCTGCTAAATCTTAGCAGAGGGCAGCTCAGAAACATAACAGGTCTCTTGACAGGACACGTGGGCAGACTCTGCAGCGAGGGGGAGGAATCAGCCCAGCACATATTGTGCGAGTGTAGAGCTCTGGACTGCAAAAGACAACTGATCTACAGCCAGTCTAGACCGGAGACAGAGCATTATAAAACTTTACCCTACCAAACGCTGTGCAGACTAGTTCAAGGCACAGTGATTTTGGAGTGGGTGGAGTAAGAAGACTAAGGGTATGCACAATAAACCAAAGGTTGCAGTGCTATCGAGGCGGCGAGGCAGTTTATATATATATATATATATATTTTTTTTAAAATACAATTTATGTAAACTATTTAATGATAATGGTTTTAACTGACAATCAACAACATATCGCTACGCTACTTGCAACAACTTAAAAGAATATTAATTTTAAAATCCTTTAGAGTTACATTTACATCATTAAAATAAGCATAAATTAAAGTTGACAAATGTCATATATCAGTTAAGGAAAATGTTAAAACCACTACCCAGTGAATGACTACTGCTTGTTAACTCACCATGGGATCCGTCGCAAGTGCTAGTCTTTCAGCGGCTTCAAGCTGTGCTGCATGTGCCGGATGATGTGGATGACCAGGCGGAACACCTGGTCCACCTCCCGGCACATTCGGGGGTATGCCTAGTCTCTCAAGGCGTTCCCTCTCAGCACCACCAGGGTAAAGAGCAAAATGATGCAGCGGCAAACCTGCTCCTGTAAGCAGAAATACACACATTTGTAGTCTATCTTAAAATAAATTAAACATCAACAGACTAATATTGAACTAGCCAAACATTTGGTCACCATAGTTATTTAACCACAGTATTGTGATTGTGAGTCGGCCATACAGAAAATATGGTTATTTTAGGTTAATATAAACAAATAAATAAATAAATATCGCCTTTATTAACTAAATTATGATTCTTATTACAACCCCACAACCACCATCAGGAAAGGGCGAAGTCTAGCAGAGCTATTCACAATCAACCCCAACCGTCAGTGGAAACAGGGCACATTACACGCAACTGTGAATCTTCAGCAAAGAAAAACAAGAAATAAAATTAACGAGTAAATCTGAAGAAAAATTCTAAATTAAAAATTGCCTAAATTTCTGAGAAGCCCCAACTAAAGGCCAAAACTGAAACTAAGAATGGAACTACCCAAAACACCCCAGCATCGATGCCCACCACATGGAAACCAACCTCTACCTATTCGTTGCTGAGCAAAAACGATTTTAATTTATAATAAATTTGTTGATATTGAACATTTTAAATTCTTGAGGTAGACGATTATACAAATAAATAGATTGATACATAAAGCTACATGTAAACATGGCTGTCCGATGATGTGGTACAACAAAATTTTCGTTCGATCTAGTTGATTTAGAATGAACACATTTATGGGGTGTTAACTTTTGTCTGAAAGATGAAGGTGCTGAAGGGTCATTCACAATTTTATGCATGAAGCTCCCAAATGTAGTAGTCTTCTAGAGCTCATATTGAGACATCTGTCCTCTTGAATTTTATATGTAAACATAAGACCTAATTTTAAGAGGAAAAGTTTAAATAAATATAGGTCATGGAAGGCTTCATTTTTGAGATAAAGAGTAATTAAAGTTGTTCTGTGATGATGATTTTCATTACAAATTTCCTAATGGTTTTGAGAGAATAAGCTGATTCTTGGTAGGCCATAACATAATTTAAGGAAAAATGACAGCATGACAATGTCATTTTCCAATATAAAAGTCAAAAATGGCATTTACAAAAATTATTTCACTGATTTTATGTCAATTAATGACATTGAAGCTGCAAAACTTGTAAATAAACTTTATGTTTTTTACAAACATTTTTATAGTACTGTGCATATATTAATTCTTCTCTGACCACCGAAATGGGTTTTTCCATTCTTAAGTTAGACCAAATTATTATAGGTAAACATAGGATCAAACATATTTTTCTGTAGTAAAAAATTATTAAATGACACCATTATAAGTCAACTGTTAGTTTAGGAAAATTGTTTGGTAGTTTAAATAGCTGAAAGATATCATAAAAGATGACTGAATTATATAATTCTGAAAGGAAAGAACCTGAGAAAATGTACTTTCGGTAAGTACTCTAAATACTCACTTGTAATAATATTGAACAGCAGATTTAATTCCATAAAAATCACTTCGAGTTAGATAATGGCGGACATTTGCCATTCCTTGATGTATTAGCAAAAATAATGATAAATCAAAGTTCAAAGTTATGGTTGGACAGGGTGGCAACAAACGGCCGACAGTATGCCGAAGGAAATCAGTCTGGGAGGGTCCGGACTCCTCGATGACATTGAGGGTCATGAGATTCTGGGAATGGTCTCAGACTTGATGCCTACAAAGATCAGTAGAGATCTGTCTTTCAAGACTGTCATCCGGGGGGGGGGGGGGGGGGGAGGTACTGGGAACGAAATCAAATGACCCCATTGAGAGCTGATCTCTGCTGGTATGCTGACGGCTCCAAATCAATATGGGAGTAGGAGCCGGCGCACATGGGGGCAGCACCGATGCTAGACTATCAGCTAGCCTCGGCAAGTACGCAACCATACACCAGGCAGAAGTGTATGCCATCGAGATGTGTGCAAGGGAAACTATAAAAAACCAGTGCACACACAAATCGATAAAGATATATGCAGATAGCCAAGCTGCAATAAGGACTCTTGGTTCCTACCGGTGTAATTCAAAAACGGCATGGAGTTGTAAATCTGCCCTTAATGAACTGGGCAGCTGTAATGAGGTGTCGCTGGTCTGGATAACGGGTCACTCGGACCATGATGGCAATGTTGCGGCCGATGCGCTTGCCAGGAGTGGTGCCCAGAGAGACTTTGTTGGACCAGAACCGGTGCTGGGGATAACATCTTGCACAGCAAAACGCACCTTAAAGACCTGGACAGAAAGAATGACAATCCAATATTGGCAAAATCGTATCAGACTAAGATCAGTAGAGATCTGTCTTTCAAGACTGTCCTCCCAGAAAGGGAGGACTGGGAACGAAATCAAACGACCCTATTGAGAGCTGATGTCTGCTGGTATGCTAATGGCTCCAAAACAAATATGGGAGTAGGAGCCGGCGCCTATGGGGGCAACACTGATGCTAGACTATCAACTAGCCTCGGCAAGTACGCAACTATACACCAGGCAGAAGTGTAAGCCATCTAGATGTGTGCAAGGGAAAGTATAGGAAACCAGTGCACACACAAATCGATACAGATATATGCAGATAGCCAAGCTGCAATAAATGCTCTTGGTTCCTACTGTTGCAATTCAAAAACGGTATGGAGTTGTAAATCTGCCCTCAACGAACTGGGCAGCTGTAATGAGGTGTCACTGGTCTGGATACCGGGTTACTCGGACTATGATGGCAATGTTGCGGCCGACACGCTTGCCAGGAGTGGTGCCCAGAGGGACTTTTATCGGACCAGAACCGGTGCTAGGGATAACATCATGCACAGCAAAACGCACCTTAAAGACCTGGACAGAAAGAATGACAATCCAATATTAGCAAAATCTTCCAGGATTAGGTCACTCTAAGGCCTTCATAAATGACCTGTCTGAGTCAAGGGCTAAAAAACTTCTGGAGTTAAACAGACAACAATTGAGTACTCTAATTGGCCTGTATACAGGACACTGCCGCTTGCGGCACCACATGCACCATATTGGGATCGGTCAGGAGACTGAGTGCCGGCTGTGTTTGGAGAGCGACGAGACAGCAGAGCATGTGCTGTGTTCCTGTCCGACAGCGGACAGGACTAGATACCTGCTCTTTGGCAAGATAAAGCTTGCTCCGGAGGATCTGGATCAACTTTCGCCCATGAAGATTATCGACCTCTGCAGGAGGCTGGCTTTGTTGGGCGAAATATAACTATTAGGCGTGAGCCACGATAGACCTTATGGTCGCGGTGGAGGGACCGATATGGCCCACTTACAAACAAACCTAACCTAACCTAACCTAGATAATGGCGGACATTTGCCATTCCTTGATGTATTAGGAAAAATAATGATAAACCAAACTTCAAACTATTGCTCTATATTATATCCCAAATTACTCCTACCACTGTAAGAGGTTGGTAACAAATATACAAATAAAATGGTCTAAACTTTACGAGTGTTGTTGCGATGAGTGTTCCTCGCTGCTTTGTTTTTTTTTACTAGGCTATACTTTGGGATACAACAAAATATATAATAATAATAATGATAATAGTAATAATTATGAACCCACTTGGCACCTTACATTATATAGAGAGAAAAAATTTACAAATGTAGACAAGCAAAAACAATAATAATAATACAATACTTCACAGATTTAAAACTCCATGTCCATTTGACCTAAACTGGCTATATGACATATGAAACCCCAAACTATTCTGCTAAGAGGCCTGTATTTGCCATAGTTAATTTGGTGGAATTCACTACCCACCATGCCAGGATTACGAATAGTATGTGGATAAACTCTTATTTTGAATGGAGATAGAATATCGCAGCTATCTGTAAGTCCATTGAGAACTTTATAAACGAAACATAGGTCGAAGAGAATATGCCTAGTATGAAGGGAATCTACACCAAAATCAGCTCTTGAAGTAACGGCATCTATGCGAGGTGACATCCTAAGCTGTGAATCCAACGCGACACCCAGATCTCAAACAGTATCAACCCAACTCAAGGAGACGCTATCTATAAAATAATCAGAAACTGCAGTCGTAAACTGCATAAAACACTTATTTATATTCCAGTGAAGACATCAGATGTGGTGCCATCCTTCTTGATTAAGGACTATGCGCATGCTGTTCTCAAACCTCTTAGAACCCTATTTCACCTGTCGCTGCACACACATTGCTTCCCTGAGGTTTAGAAGGTTGCTCGGATCTGTCCTGTTTTTAAGTCTGGGGACCATTCGAGGGTCAGCAACTACAGGCCTATAGCTATCCTATGTAATTTTGCTAAAATTTTTGAGGCAGTTCTGTATGGTTGTATCTATCCTGCCGTGAAGTGTCACTTGTCACAATACCAGCATGGGTTTATGGAGGGGCGCTCAACACTAACGAATTTATCCCTGTTCACACAGTATGTAAGTGAAGCTTTGGATCGACGGTGTCAGGTTGATGTCATTTATACAGAATTCTCTAAAGCGTTCGATCGTGTTGACCGCTCAACACTTTTGTACAAGCTGCATTTGGCAGGCCTTGATGGACGGCTGATAGAATTCTTTCGATCCTACTTGACTAACCGTGTGCAATGTTTTTTATAATGGATTTAAGTCTGAACCCTTCACTGTTGGCTCCGGCATTCCACAGGGTTCCAATCTTGGCCCGCTCCTCTTTTTGTTATTTATCAATGACATAAGCTCTGTAATTTCTGATAATCATCTATTATTTGCTGATGATCTCAAATTATACTCCAGTGTTCACGATATTGGTGACTGTTCAAGACTCCAGGTGGACCTTGACAACTTGCAGCTGTGGTGTGTTGAGAACAGACTTTAATTAAATGTCTCGAAGTGCAAAGTGATGACATACACTAGAAAAACCAGCCGTATAGTTTTTCCTTACAAAGTGGGTGGTATACCATTGGCTAGGACTGAAACGCACAAGGATCTTGGCATTTTATATGATGAACATTTAAGTTTCACTGGACATATTCAAACAATCACAGCACCCTGTTTGAAGTTGATGGGTTTCATTATGAGGAATAGCAGATCATTTTCCAATTTGGGTAGCTTGAAAATTCTCTATTTTGCCTATATTCGATCGAGGCTTGAATATTGTAGCTTGGTTTTTGATCCCTTTTATAGTGTTCATATTGGTGCTCTGGAAGATGTTCAGCGTAAGTTTTTAAAACACCTTGTATATAGGGCATCTGGTACCTACCCACAGAGGGGATGCGATCATGGCCAACTGCTGATGCAAACTGGCATACCCAGTTTGTATTCACATAGAAAAGTTGCATCTGTGATGTTCCTGCATAACTTGTTTCATGGTAAAGTTGATTGTCCAGACTTATTGATGCAATTAACTTTCTCAGTTCCACGGACTGCACCTAGAGGGATGAGAGTGTTTAAGCCTTCAATACCAAGAACTAACTCGTATATGAAATCACTTGTGTACTCAATGAGCTCTGACTTTAATGATATTGCAAACTTGTGCGACTTCTATTCGGATAAGGCTGCAGTTATTCGTAGGGTGGCTATATCTTACTTTGTCAGTTATTAAGGCCATTATATGTACTGTTTTGTGGAATTTCTGCCTTGTGATGTTTTGCACAGTATTTTAGTTTTGTTTTAGAAGTATTTTTTGTTCATATTGTTACGTATTGTTCTTTTTGTTTGGTGGCCTATTAAAGGGATTAGTCTGTTGGGCATGTATTCAATAAATAAATAAATCATGAAGACAAGCACTCCAAACCGTGGACACGGGCCGACATTTCAGCAGATGTATAGACAGAAGTGAAAATTTTTAAATCATCTGGAAACATTAAGTAACGTGATCTGAAGGACATTCCAATATCATTCAAAAAAATGTTGAATGGAAGTGGCCCAAGGTGTGAACCCTGTGGGACCCCTTAAGTAACATATCTAAGATCAGAGTAACACCCACTGACTTCTCTAATAGTTCTGGCCTTCAAGATATAAATGGAGCCATGTCAGCAGCAGATCTCTAATGCCTTATACATATAACTTCTGAATTAACAGAGAATGGTTTACAGAATCAAAAGGTCTGCTAAAATAAGTATTGGCAGAATGTACTTCACCACAACTTTCTAATGATGAAGTCATATAATTAATAAAATAAAACAAGATTGTTGCAGTTGACCTACCCGTGGAGAAACCATGCCGTTGTTCAACAATGACATGACAAATGTTAGATGAAAATATCCTAAATACAACTACAACTTTTTGGTCAAAATGCCTTGCTGGGCCTGTTATCGACGTTCATATTACTTTGAGTTTATTTCGCAAGTTGGTAACACACTTGAATTTGATTTGAAGAATTATGGTTTCATTAGTATCACCTTCATATTTTTTAATGTTATTTTATAATTTGGCAAAACGAACATCACTGAATAAACATTATTATGATTACCAATTTAAATCTTAGACATTATTATTTTTTTTTCTTTATAGGCGAAATCCACTATTAGTACAACGAACCGACTTTTTAGAACTCGGTGAGAGGTTCGAGAACAGATGGGCGATCAGAGAAATCGTAGGCCGTGGCACATACGGCCAAGTTTACAGAGCTTACGACAAAAAACTGGACAAAGATGTGGCTATTAAAATAAACAACCTACCACAGATGGATTTCGACTATGAAGCCCACGTTTTAAAGCGTCTCGGACATCTAGGCGTATTCTGTCAGTTTATATGCAAGAAGAGAGGTCCCACTTACAACTATCTGATAATGGAATTGCAAGGACCTGATCTGCATGACCTCCAATTATGTTACGGACGCTTCTTCTTAAGTACGACTTTGAGCATTGGACTTAAAATGCTGGATGCAGTTGAAAAGTTACACAGTTACGGGTTTACACACCGCGACATAAAAAATACGAACTTTTCCATAGGTCTTCCACCAAAACGGATGCGTGAAATAATTTTGATCGACTTTGGCATGGTGAGACGATACCTCGATGGACATGGAGTACATAAACAACCACGCGAAGAACCCAGTTACCAAGCTCACTTAAATTATGCAAAGCCGAGTCATTTGGAAAAAGAAATGGATAGGAGGGACGATCTTTGGGCACTTTTATATTGCATCATCGAATGTAGGGCAAATCTACCTTGGGCTAACAAAACTGATGAAAAGGAGGTTTCAAAGCTGAAAACCAACTGGATTTATCATCTTATTCAATGTAACTTGGCTCCTGAAATTATGTTTTATAAAGATCACATTGAAGAATTAAAATACGGAGAAACTCCTGATTATGAGTTTATTAGGGGATGTTTCTTGTTTGGCATGAGAAGATACAATATTACAGGCCATGAACCATACGAATGGGAGACTTTTCCGGACCGGATATGGGACATTTTAACTATAAAAGGTAATTTAATATAGATTTGTGTGATAAAACTTTAATTTTATAAGAAACATAACTCCTTTGGTTGAGTGACTTAGAGCTCTCATTAAACAACTAACTAGGCAAGCATAAAATTAACATTGCTGAAGGTTATCACATGTCTACTTTTCGAGAGAATACTTCAGGTGTTCCTCAGGGATCCATTCTGGGACCTCTTCTCTTTTGACTCTATATATCCGCTATATCTAATGTCATTTAATTTTTCAACTGGCACATCTATGCTAACTTATTTTTCCTTTAATAAATTAAACTCGGCATATGTGGAGAACTTAACCTTGATCTTCAAAAAATATCCAAATGTGTAACTGAAAACTGTCAAGTTAATCCTGAGAAAACAAAGGCCATACTATTCAGCAGAAATAAGGTTGTTGGAGAACTTGATCTTGGACTAAATGGACAAGCCATGGAGTGGAGCAAGAAGATCAGAAGTCTTGATCTACATATGGACAAAGCACCCACTTTCAACTGTCAAGTCAACCACAAAACTGCCTTTCTCAAATTACAAGAGCTTTCGGCATTGAGAAACACATTGCCTACTAGTTTGAGGTTGATGCTGACTGACCACCTTGTTTTGAATCATTTAAATTATATGGATACAGTCTATTTATTTATTTATTTATTTACGAGCCAGGAGCCCATTTTAGATAAGTACAAAAAGAAAAAATATATACAATAAAAGCAGTTAATAAAAGCATACAAAATGGTTACAAGTTAGACACTTAACTTACAAAGTGACAGCTGTTTTAAGAAAACTGATTTTCTTGTGAAAAAGTCAAGTTATCAGACAATTTGTTGGCCAACACTGAGCATCTAATTAAATAAGAGTTATGACTGTAGTTGGTACGATGAAAAACGACAAGAAATGAACTCTTTGAACGAGTTCCTCTTAGTGGAACAAAGAAGTTGATCATAGAAAGTAAGTCAGGAATACCTCGAAGTTAATTATATTATAAAAAAGTTTTAAATCTCTTTGTTTGTGTCGAACATCAAGAGGCATGATATTAAAATAGGTTAGTAAATCATCGAAACTACTATAATGATGGTGGCTTTTGAAAGCAAAATACTTCAATAACTTGCACTTTACCTGTTCAAGATTGACAGAATGACATGTATAGTAGGGAGACCACACAGAAGAGGCATATTCAAGATGAGGATGTACAAGAGAAAAATAAAGAATTTTAACAGATCTGATGTTGGTGAAATCAGAGGTACATCTTTTAATAAAGCCAAGCAACTTCAGAGACTTAGAAATCACATTAGAAACATGAGGGATAAATGAAAAAGATGAATCAAATGCAACACCCAAATCTCTAACCAATTCAACAGACTTCAATGGTACACCCTTGATGTAATAAGTATGTTCAAGTCTGTTCCTTCCTCCATAAAAAGAAATTGATTGGCATTTATATGGATTGAGTTCCATCCCATTGTTAAGACACCAGCTTATTAAGTTGTCAATGTCTTACTGAATCTTAAAAAAGTCTAAGGGACCAGTGATTCTGGAAAATAATTTTAGATCGTCAGCACACAATAAAAATTTACAATGAGAGAAACACTCATGAATATCATTAATGAAGTTATTAAATAGCAAAGGTCCCAAGTGAGAACCCTGTGGCACGCCTGACAAAACAGAAATGCCAACAAGTGAAAAGGACTCGTTACCTTGATAACCTGGTTGTTCATTGTGATGGGTCTAGGGCTGGTGTATCTCTTATGAGAAAGAAAGCAAGACTGAGATTTGGTGGGGTTGAATTGTACGAGATTTCTGCTTCCCCAGTCTAATATTTTTTGGAGATCCACGGAGACAGAACCCTCCACGAGTCTGCGATCCCCATCTAATTGGGCTAAAGAGACAGGGTTAGAATATTGTATATTTGAGTGGGGGGTGCTGTCGTCCGCGTAACTGTGAACTGGGTTGGATGTACTAGAGTGGAGGTCATTGATGTGGAGAAGAAACAAAGTAGGGGTTAAAGCTGAACCTTGAGGAATTCCTGCATTAATTGGATACAGTTTAGAGGAATGGTCATCCACGACAACAGAAATGCTCCGGTTGGAGAGGAAATTTGCTGTCCATGTACACAGTTTTGGTGGTAGGCCATAGGCCTGGAAGTTTATTAAGCAGTGCTGCGTGCCAGACCTGGTCGAATGGTTTGGATATGTCTAGAGCGACAATCTGGGATTCACTGTGTAGTTCCATAGACTTGTTCCAAGAATGGATGACAAAGGAAAGGAGGTCAGCAGTTGATATGCGCTGACGGAATCCATACTGCCTGTTGTGGATTAGACTGTGTTTTTCAAGAAATTTTAGTAATTCGGTGTTTATATACTTTTCCATCAATTTAGAGACAACTGAAAGGAGAGAAATAGGCCTGTAGTTACTAGGAAGCGCTTTCGATCCTTTCTTGGAGACGGGTTGTACTCGATCAGTTTTCCACTTACTAGGGAATATGCCTCTACTATTGTAAGATGTCTGAAACAGACGAGTCAGTGAAGACCATAGTGAATGGTTTCAGTGATTATCCTAGTGCTATTCCAAGTCACCTCCCACTACTGCTACCACCTCAAGAATCTGATATAATTAGGGCAAATAAGAAACTAAAAAATCCATTATCTTGTAGTCCTGAAAAGGCAAAGGACACAATAGAACCTCGGTGCATCCTTTGTGCATTTCCTTTTATATGTGATTGAAATATGGTAAGTTTCCTGCTATTTGGAAAGTTGCTATGGTCCAGCTCTGAAGAATAATAGTAAATCTACTGGAGTTCCCAGTTGCTAATACATTGCGCTTCTGTCTTTGAAACCCGCTTACGTCCACATATTTCTCCAGCCATTCAGTAAATTATCTTGGTCTTATCTAGTGTTCAACACTAACAAACCTAATATGTTTCACTCACTTCGTATCCAAAACATGGAACAATGTGGTCAAGTGAACGTTATCTAAATTGATTTCACATGTGCTTATACAATGGATCACACTGTTCTTATAAACAAACTGGCTTTGTTTGATTTACTCATGATTTTGTGGAGTTCATTTACTCTTACCTTTCTGGCAGATACCTATATGGCCACATACAGGATGATTCCGGAGGAATGGGAAGTACTTCAGGGGTAGATTTAGGGGTCAAAATAAGTATAATAAACACATATGTTATAGTTCGAATGTCGACCATTCTTGAAATAATTAATTTTTCAAAATTTTTTTGTGAAAAACTTTTTTTTAAATGAAGCCTTTTCGTCTTTTTTTTTTAAACAAATTAATCGCATGTCACCTAGGTGACATGTGCAAATCAATTTTTAATGATTGGTCAGAATTAGTTATCTGTCAGTTCAGTTTGACATTAACTGGTTTACTTACGAATTCCTAAAATGCCTCAAATATTCACCCATAGGGAATACGCGGATATGATTTTTGTAATGGAAACTCAGTTCACACAGTTAACGAATTTCCAAACCAAAAGGTTACCAATAGAAAACTTTTGCAAAGACTTTTCATTGACGCTTAGGAAACCGGTGTTTTTCCAAGCGCCAGGATTTTTAGTGAAAGAATAGGTCATGATGTACGGACCAAAGAAAACATTCTCAACATTGTTGAAGAAAACAAGAGGGAGAGTACGAGGAGGATTGCAAATCAACTCAGAATGTCACAGAAAGCCATTTTCAATACGCTCAAGAAAAATAATTTAAAGCCTTTCCATTTACAGTCCGTTCAACATCTTGAACAAGGCAAAACGTTTCAAGGTTACAATTCTGTGAATAGATTCGTCAAAACCCGACAGTAAGTGAATACATTTTATTCAGTGATGAGGTTCAATTCACTCCTGATGGGGCTCAATTCACTCGTGATGGTGTATATAATTTTCTAAATGAACACCAATGGTCAGAAAACCCCCATGCTACGTTTGAACACAATTTTCAGCATCGATTCAGCATAAATATTTGGTGTGGCCTAATCAATGATCAGTTAGTGGGTCCGTTTGTGTTGAATGGGCGTCTTACTGTGGAAGGATATTTACATTTCCTAGAAGATAATTTAGCAGAAATTTTAGAAGATGTTCCTTTAAATGTTCGAGAACGGTTATATTTTCCACATGATAGGGTCCCTCCCCACTTTACTCAGCAAATACGAACATTTTTAAACAATCATTTTCTTGGAAGCTGGATTCATATAGAGGGGGTCAAATAAATTAGCCAGCAAGATCTCCAGATCTAAACCCACTTGAGTATTTTGTTTGCGGGTGGATGAAGTCGTTGGTGTACGCTATTAGAGTAGACACAAGGGAATATGCACAATCAACCAAAGGTTGCAGTGCTATCGGGGCGGCAAGGCCGCGGACGAGCCCCAAGGGAAAAAAAGACACAAGGGAAGCATTACATGATGGCATTAGGAATTCAGCCGCTTTAGTAAGAGATAATCGCGATGCTATTAATCGTGTTATTCGCACCATCAATAACAGAGCAAACAAGTGCATTGAAGTTGGTGGTCGTATTTTTGAACATGTCCTTTAAATATTTACAGTTTATGATATTCCTATTTCCAATTATTTTTTTGGAACATAGATAAAATAAAAATCAATATTTAAAAAAAAAATCAATGAAAAAATTTTAACTGCATTTATTTCAACAATGGTTGACATTCGAACTAAAACTTATGTGTTTATTTTTCTTATTTGACCCCCTAAATCTACCCCTGAAATACTTCCCATTCCTCCGGAATCACAGACACAGCAAAATTTGGAGTGCCCTAGGGATCAATTTTAGAGCCACTCTTGATTCTTATATTTGTTAGTGATATTAGATCAATATTCACACCAGAACACCAAACGATCAATAAAAGTAATTCCATGTGAATCTCAAAAGACTCACCATACTTTCTAGTCTTCATTGGTGGCGAAGAACCCTTGATGTCCATTATGAAATAGTGAACGAAAAGTGTAGATACTAGATTGATTAGTTATAGTTCTTTTTCATTGTAGATGATGCGAGCGAGACCTCTATCGATGCTCTACTTAAAGAAAACCCAAAACCTCAAAAACTTATAACTAAAAAACAGAAAACCGCGAATGTTTGCGAGGATAGTGCAGCAAAGCTTCAACCGAGATCAATATCATTTTATGAAAGCCATTACCCAACAACTTTCGGAGAACAAGGCAAAATTCTGACAAGTAAAATGAGAAAGCTTTCTCACATAACCCCCACTGAACAACCGCAGAAGTCACTCTATGAAAGATTTATAGCAGCAGTGTCAGGGCACGACAAGAAGAAAAAAGGAAGAAGAAATTCAAAAGAAGCGTGTGTTATAAACGAAGAGATGAGTCTTGAGGAAATTATTCCTGAAAAAAAGGTCATCTCGGATAAATCTAAAATCAGGTTTGACCCAAACAAATTTCAAGTGTATGCCACGTCACACAATCAGGAACGCCGAGATTCTACTGGAGGTAGTACCGCTCGAAGAAGAAGCGTGAGACACAATTCACAAACAGAAGTTTTTGATGATAAAAAAAGTGAAGTGAATCAGGCCATCCAAACCGTTCTAAAAGCTGCTGATGAGGCAAAACAGCGGTTTTCTTCAGTGAATATTGAGACAATTAATGCTCAGAGGGCTGCAGAAGAGGAGAAACGTCGGATTACTACAGTCACAACCACTAAAAACGAAACTGGAATAACCAAAATTCAAAAAGCTGCTGATGACGTCAAACGCCGGATGTCTGTGGCACCTACTATGCAACCACTGGTTAAACCTGCACCGACCAATGGCGAAAAACCACAAGATCCAACAAGAACCACAAGCAAAACTGAAGATCATTTAGGACACAATACACCAAAAGCCAACCAAAATACTACAACAGCTGCAAAACAAAATCCCACTATTGTTAGGCCAATACCATTTCAGCCAGGTACATCAGCACAAACACAAAGTATTCCGACCCGAGCACCCTCACAAAATCCACAAAGCATCCCTCAGAAAAATCCATTACAAAATCCACCAAGCATTCCTCAGAAAAATCCTACACAAAATCAACCAAGCGTTCCTCAGAAAAATCCCGCACAAACTCAACCAAGCATTCCTCAGAAAAATCCCGCACAAAATCAACCAAGCATTCCTCAGAAAAATCCCTCACAACAGCAAACTGCTTCCGTAAAGACTCCTGCACAAAACCAAAACATACAAGCAAAAATTCCTACACAAAGTCAAAATATACCAGTAAAAAATCCTGGAAAAATTGAAACCGTTCAAAAACCAATCCAAACACAAAACATTGCCAATCAGCAAGTAAAACAGAATGTTGCTGATCAACCACAAAGAAAATATATTGCCCCACCTAACATACAAACACAAAATCCCAGAACCACCACTAATGCACCAAAATAATCAGTATAAATATACATTTTAGAAAAAATATATAGCTGTTTTTAATTCTTGTTTTACACTTGTCGAAGAGGTGGAATAATAAAAAAAATTATACATGATTAGTACAAAGTTCAGAATGGTAACCCCAAACAGATTCAAATCAGGACTACACACTGGCCAATGCATTTGGTTGCAATGACCTATACAAAATTGCAAAAAAAAGTGTTCATATAATTTCGTACTTGCAATATGGAATGTTCTGATGTTTTGTCTTGCATAAAATACATTTGCGGCGTTAATTTACTGGTAAAGCAAAAAAAATCAACAGACACTCACCAGCAGGTCCAGCTAGTCCTGCAGCAGTGTACCGTCTCTGCAACTCGAGCCAGTGTGGATCCATGGGATTGGGGTGGCCCCTGATACCACTCTTCATAATCTCCTCCTTCAATCTATCGTTCAGATCCCTCTCTCTGAGTTCTCTGATCTCTCGTTCCCGTTTCTCACGTTCCAAGTGTTCCAGTTCCAGACGTTCTCTCGCACCAGGGTACATACTGGAGAGTTGGTATTGGATCATGGGATCCATAACGTGTGCAGGTGGCATCAATGAACGTGGCATGTGACCTTTGAAAAACAATTCACTTAATCATACATTTACCTAACAAGAATGAATAAGCTTTGTATTATCTTACAAGACATGTTTTGTGGCTGACTGCTACGTAACTGTCTCATAAAAGAAACTATTGTGAATTTTAGCCTATAAATACCTGATTCTATGATTAAAAAAAGCCGCAAAACATTCCTTTAACTATTATCAAAGAAATAATTTTTAAACACATCCACTCACCCGGACTAAATCCAGCATGTGGCCTTGCATACTCCGAAAGTTGCCTGAGTGCAGGGGTATCATTGAATCCTGCCCCTGGCGGCCTTGGAAACCTCTCGTATGGACTCCCAACACTTTCCAAAGGTCCTCTAGATGGTGGTTTAACATCTGGTTTGTCAGGTGTGGTGATCTTTCTTGCTTGAGCCTGCTGGGCACGTTCCCTTTCCTCTCGTTCCCGTTCAGCTTGTTTCCTTAGGCGTTCCTCACGCTTACGTGCAAGCTTGGAGTCGGGGACAGGCTTGAAGGTGAGGTCTGTGCGACAGCAGGAGTTGTAGTCACCTCTGTTCCAGTGACGAAGGAAACTGAAAAAAAAAACGATTGCAAAAGTTACTGGATATGTCATTAGAAATTACAGGACACATAATACACTAAACAAATTTCGGGACGCAGCAAGTGCGTTATAGTAGCGAATTTTCATAAGAATTGTACACTATTATTATACAGCATATTAGTAAAGTTAATACTTTAAACTTACATAGACCTTGAAGGTCGATTTTAGAGGTCCAGTACGCGCACATTTAAAGAATTCTTTCGAAAGTGTTACCATCGATACATCTCTATTATCAAAAAAATCTTGCGTTCTAACTCCTTTTGAGAAAAATGCCCAAAACTCAATTTTCTATGAAGCTGAAGAACTAAATTTTGCTATATATGTAGATAGTGTAAGTCTAAAAGAAACTTGTATTACAAATTTCATTAAAGTTATACAGAAGATTTCCAGAAGGAAACTTAACTCATATTTAGAAAAACTCTGGACGCAGCAAGTGCGTTATGGTAGTGAATTTTCATAAAAATGTTTTTATTGCAAATGTGTGTTTTCTTTTTTAAAAAGCAGGCATCAATTTTGGTTACCAGTATAACCTATCTAGTAAAAATGTACCATGTTTCATAAAAATAACTTTATTGTGTGAAAATGTACAAAAATTTCCAAAAATAAAGTTAGTGTTCCCGGAAAAACTCGTTTCTTGGTCAACCTTATACGTTAATAGCAAATTGGGCTATTCAAATATGAAGCATTTGATCAAAATTCACAACCATAACGCACTTGCTGCATCCAGAATTTTTTTTCTTACAAACATGTATTATATTTCGATGGAAAATGCAAAAATTCAATAACATAAGGCGTGTTTGATTAAAAAAAAGCAGGCATCAAATTTGGTTACCAGTATAACCTATATAGTAAAAACAATGTGCCATGTTTCATCAAAATAACTTTATTGTTTGAAAACGTACAGAAATTTCCGAAAGTAAACATAAAATGTAACCGAAAAAATCCGTTTCTTGGTCAACCTTATAGGTTAATAGCAAATTGAGCTTTTCAAATATGAAGCATTTAATCAAAATTCGCAACCATAACGCACTTGCTGCGTCCAGAATTTCTTAGCTCACAAACATGCATTATATTTCGATGGAAAATGCAAAAACATAAGGCGTTTTCCACTAAAAAAAATATTATTTGTATCACCAACGACTTATGGGCCACACTGTGATTGTC
Organism: Tillus elongatus; assembly: GCA_964006375.1. Classification (NCBI taxonomy): domain Eukaryota; kingdom Metazoa; phylum Arthropoda; class Insecta; order Coleoptera; family Cleridae; genus Tillus; species Tillus elongatus. The sequence goes on along the minus strand of OZ023270.1, from coordinate 90,277,326 downwards.
GCAATAATTTTTTAAGGTGTAGCTCAAGAAACCGTATAATTAATGTATACAATATTTTTTCATATCTTGTATAATAACGGATATATTGAGCTTTATTGATTTTTTACGAAAATTCGACAAAAATTATATACCATTAAACGATAAACTCTATAGCTAAAGCTACTGCCAAGCATCAGAGAAAGGGTCTATTTGAAATGAATTTTCTGGAAATATTTTAGGAAAATGAAGGACGATGGCGGTTGAAACTAAGACTTCAGGGTTTGTAAAACATCCTTCTTGAGACATTTTCTTTCCAGAGCCCGTATTAGATTCCAGTTCTTTGCCTAAATGTTACGAATTTTGACGTTTTAAATTGTCACTTTGACGTTTTGAGGAAATATATATATATATATATATATATATATATATATATATATATATATATATATATATATATATATATATATATATATATATATATATATATATATATATATATATATATATATATAAACATATAAACATATAAAAATTGAAACTGGCCCCGGATATGTGTTCTGGGGAGCCTAATTAGCGCTCATTTGAAGAAATTTTTTCAAAATTCAAAAGTCGGGATCTCCTCAATAGTGAATTTTTTTTAAAGAAAATTCACTAAAAGCAAAGTATCTGCGAATTTATAAGGATATTATATTCAAAGTATACGTAACAATTAATTACAGAATTAGTAGAATTACCATTGAAACACATCTCATGACTGTTTTGATCTTATATGAAGTCTTATGTTTAGGTTTAAAGATAAAATAAACTATTTTAGAATCATTTTTATAGAGACTTGGCTTGATTTTGTTTACATTTCTACTACACTATATGACAGCATAATATATCTATGCTGTGCTAAAACTGTATTTGAGGCCATTCATAAAGTTACAAATATGGTGTCTTTTAATAATTGATTGAATCTCCCAGTTAAATAACAATCACTTGGTAAATTTTTAATATCATGTCGCCTGTCATTTTCCATAATTGCGGCCGAGATTTCACGATTGTTGGTTCGGATAGTATGTTTTATGCCTGGTATATATTTAGTTTGGTTACCGTTGATGTAGGGTTTATACCTGCTGTATGAATCAATCTACGTGTGGCAGTTAAGTACCCTGTCTGTCAGGCATTGGACTTTAACCAATAAGTCGTCTCAACACATGTTTTGAGATTTTATTTTTAATTTGGAAAAAACTCTAAATATTGTGCACCAAATTACTTAAAATTCACAACATTTGCACTATTTCTAGCCACATGTAAAGTCTCATTCCAGTTACTCTGATACTTACAAAAATATAGTGTTTTCAAACAGTTTTCCCCGATTTTCCACCAGAAAACTTGAGCATAAAGGCTGATTAACAAACTTGACCTCGGTTTTCGCCCAAACAAGATTTTTGCCAAGTTTGATTGAAATCAGTTTAGTCTTTTGTGAGTTATCGCTCAGATACATACATACATACATATATATATATATATATATATATATATATATATATATATATATATATATATATATATATATATATATATATATATATATATACATATCGCTCAGATACATACATACATACATATATAACAAAAAATTGTAACAGACCTTGGTTTGGGGTTCTAGAGACCAAAATTCGTGCTTATCTGAAGAAATATTTTCAAAAACTTTTTATCGTGACCTCTCTAATATCAGTACCCTTAGTAGCTTACATATCTTAACTAGGTTCACTAAGTGAAGATTGGAACCTGTGATGGACACTGATAAGTATACTTGGAGAACCCAAATCACCTCAACACATTTATCTAAAGACCTGGCGATCATTTCACTAACAAAGTTAACGTCACCAGACGATGAAAAATTCTAACTACTTTACTACCAACATCAACTTTTATACTGAATCTTAGGTAAAGAACGATACGAAGAGAGAGACGAAATCGCACGCAAATTCTTCAGTGTATTGTATTTTAATTGCCGGACGAGGTTTTTGAACTTCCTTCATGACTTTACCTGAAAGGTTTCGGAATGTTTATCTGCATGAGACAGAATGCAAACAGAGGACTGCAAACCATTGGCAGTGCTCGATTTAAGAAACTTTTGTTTTTTATTGGTTAAGAAATATAAATACTCTCGTACGCATTTAGCCTCGATGGTTGTCTAACATTTTTGATAAGTTTTAGATTTTCCTTTTTTAAGTGGTGGTTATTATCCCAAATATGTTGTGCCATGTATGACTTGTCCACATTACCGTACCTCAGCTGTGCCAGATGTTCACGAAATCTAGTCGGAATAGTTCTCTTAGTCTGCTTAACATATTTAAGATTGCAATCTTCACAATCTCATAGATACCTGACATTTCTGTGGCTTTATCTTTATCTTTCGTATTGCCTAACAAATTTCTTAAATTATTTTTTGCCGAGAAAGTTATCTGTAAATTGGCTTTCTTAAAAATGCTCTCGAGACCCTTTGTGATACGTGGTTCAAAAGGTGAAACTTATCAAAAATGTTAGACCGCCAGCAGAGCTCGATGCGTACGAAAATATTTATATTTCTAGGGCAATAAAAAACAAAAGTTCCTTAAACCGAGCACCACCACCGGTTTTCTGTCCTCCGTTTGCGCTCTGTCTTTGATGCGGATAAACATTCCGAAACCTTTCAGATAGTCATAAAGGAAGTTAAAAAACCTCATCTGGCAATTAAAATACAATACACTGAAGAATTTCCCTGCGATTTAGTCTCCCTCTCCGTATCGTTCTTTACCTAAGATTCAGTATAAAAGGTGATGTTAGTAATAAAGTAGTTAGAATTTTTCATCGTCTAATGATGCTAACTTTATTAGTGAAACGATTGTCAGGTCTTTAAAAAGATGTGTTGTAGTGATTTGGGTTCTCCAAGTGTACTTCTCTTAACTAGGAACATTATGTTTAGGAACCATACGTAGAAATCACATTGTAGACTGCAAGTTACTGAGAAAAGATAAGGGGCCATAGCATTGAATATGTTAGAGTTCTGGATGGCGTGGATATCTCCACCTTAGCAATACAATATCTACTTACATAGCAGACTGACTCCTGTGGCACTCTGTATCTTCGATCCTGGGTTCAGGACTCGGTCCCCTGTTATGCGTTACCAGTGGACTGCTCTGACCTTCTTCTTCTGGTGACGGTTCCGGATCAGGCTCTATCTTCACCTCTTCTACCAGCTTGGGAGCTGAAGGTGGTGTACTAGGTGGCGGGTGCATAACTCCACTTCCGCCACCACTTGAAGGTTGCAGAGCACTTGAAGACCCAGTGGGAGGTTGCATGCTTGCACCTGAAGGGGGAGGTGCTACAATAGGGGGCTGTTGTTGCTGCTGCTGCTGTTGTTGTTGTAAAGTTGACTGGGCATGAGCCCGGAGTACGTCTAGGGAACTTGGAGCATTGGGTGCCCCACTAGCTGAACCGAGAGAACCTGGAGGACCTTTGGCAATTAAAATAACAAAATTGTTACTCTAATATTACACATTAAAGCGATATATTCCCCCTTAATTACACTTAAAGATTAAAATAGAATAAGAATTTTTAATTTTGTAAACCTTATTTTGGATCTTATGTTATTATTTAAATAAAATTAATATAAATATCTCCGGCTTACCCAAAGGCTGCGAATGATGTCCTCCCAAGCTGGGTGGCTGTATCATAAGATGGTGCGGGTTGGCCTGTGTAGATGGCACTACTGGTTGGGGCTTGGCGTGGACACTATGTCGCATCAACTGGTTGCCAGGCGACATGCGCTCATGATGGAGTGTGTGGTGGTGCGTATGCTGATGGTTCCCACTGGACGATGACGACGAGTGACTTAGGCTTGCCGTAGCACTCTATGAGAGAAAATAAATTGGAGTTATGGTTAAAGGCTAAACATCTTCTAAAGAACACACATGTTAAAAAAAATTGCATATTTTTTGGCACTATACAGGTGTCCGGAAATTGTGAGCAAAAAATTCAGGGGGTTATTCTACTCAAAGAATTAATGCCCCTAGTTCCTATAATAGTTTTTCGAAAACTCGAAATTAACGGAGTTATAGGGTGTCAAAAAAAAATTTTTTTTCTTCAAATTTTTGTCGTGAATCGATTATTTTCAAATTTGGTGCACACGTATATAATATCACTCTGTATTTATGTTGCAAATTTGACATGGATCTACCTAAATTTAAAGGCTGAAGCTGCCCTTGACCAACCGATCAGGACTCATAACTTTTTTGCTTGAATCTTTATCTCAAATTTAACAATACACGATTGAAGGAATGATAAAATCTTAAAAAAAGGTTATCTTGTTGCATCACGATAAAACTGTTTTCGAGAAAAATGTTCTTCAAAATTGTTGCTGGTATTGATTGAATACGAAATCACTGCATCCAAATGTCAATGTTAATAGCGTGTGCTTTGAAAACAGTCGCGGTAATTGCCTCGAAAAAAAAATATATGTCACATGTTTTGACAAATAAAGTGTTATATTTTTATTATTATTACTACTATAAAATTATCAGCAATAACGATTTTACAGGGCCTCATTTTTTTTACTACTTACTAGAACTTGCAACATTTAAACATTATAACAATAATTTATTTAAAATCATAACAATTAAATATTATAACAAAGTTTCAAAGTGATGTCCTTCCATCTCAACACATAAATCAATTCTTCTCAGGAAATTCCAACGAACTCTATGGAATATTCCGTCTTTTTGCCTGATTACCTCACAGTTATCAATAATTCTTTGCCTGAGATCTTCAACGGTTTGAATTGGACTCCTGTATACAAGAGATTTTAGGTAACCCCAAAAGAAAAAATCCATTGGGTTCAAATCAGCCGATCTAGGAGCCCACTGCACGAACCCACCGCGTCCTATCCATCTCTCAGGAAATGTTTCATTAAAAAATTCCCTCACCGCTGTACTAAAATGTGGCGGCACGCCGTCCTGCAGCAGTCACATTGTATTTCTTGATTGGAGGGGTACATCATCCAATAGAGTGGATAACTGGTTTCTTAACAAATTTAAGTATATCTCACCGTTGAGTCTTTGAGGGAAGAAATGTGGCCCAATTAAGCGGTTTCCTAAAATTCCCGCCCACACATTAACAGAAAACTTATTCTGGAAACCGCGTTCTATCGCCAAGTGAGGGTTCTCATTAGACAATAATGCTCATTATGAAGGTTGATCAAACCGTCATGTTCAAATCCAGCTTCATCTGTGAAGAGAAGTGATGATATAAAATAGTGATCGTTGTTATGTAGATTTCGAATTATATTGCACAAATTCACGCGACCTTCCGGATCTTCAGGAGATAAAGCTTGAACTTTCTGGTAATGGTAAGGATGAAAAAGCTGCTCCTTGAGAATTTCATGCACAGAACTTTTCGGGATACTCTACTAACCGTACACTTAAGTTGGGATTATTCTCGATTGCATTTAATACACGGACTTCTGCTCCAGGAGTTCGAGTACTTCGCTGACGGCTAACACCTTGAAATGTACTTCTAAATGATCCGAATTCTCCCAGTCTTCGATGGATATTACTGAACATTCGGGATTGTGGTACCCTTCTATTTGGAAATGCATCAGCATACAAACGTCTTGCCGCCAGCTATACCATAATAATAATGTATGTCACGTAGTTCAACGTAAGAATAATTATTATTATTCATCGTATTTTTTAATTAATCTCAACTATTCCGCAAGCAAAATCATAACAAACTATTATCTGTCAAACTAACGCCACATGATCTTGTTGACAGAGAAAGTTTTCAAAGCACGCTCCGTTGATATTGAAAATGAGATTAGGTGATTTCGTATTCAATCATACCAGTAAATTTTTAAGGACGTTTTTCTCGAAAACGGTTAGTTTTATCGTAATGCAACAAGATGACCTTTTTTTAAGATTTTATAATTCCCTTTAATCGTGTATCGTTAGATTTGAAATAAAGATTCAAGCAAAAAAGTTATGAGCCCTTATCTGTTGGTCAAGGGCAGCTTCGGCCTTTAAATTTAGATAGATCCATGTCAAATTCGCAACATGAATACAGAGTGATATTATATAAGTGAGCACCAAATTTGAAAAGAATCGATTCACGACAAAAAAGTTTTCAACAAAAATGTGAAAAAAAAAATTTTTTTGGCACCCTATAACTCCGTTATTTTCGAGTGTTCGAAAAACTATTATAGGAACTAGGGGCATTAAGTCTTTGGGTAGAATAAACTCCTGAATTCTTTGCTCACAATTTCCGGACATCCTGTATAATGTAAAAATTATAAAAAAGCTATGTTTGTGTTTGCAACGAATATAATTTTATTAAAGAGTCCCCTCTGAATATTCAACTATGAAGTTGTGTTATCTGTCACTTACCAAATTATGTCTGAATTGATCTTTATCGTGATGTGACAGCCTGTTGAAGTCTTGCAATTTAAAAGTGAGATGTGTGGTAAAAACTCTGAATAATTTGTTGGAATTTATATCAAATCCAATGTTAAATTTTTAAGATTCATTGTTGAAATTAAATTAATTAATTAAAGACAATTTTCTTGTGTGATAGCTTATCTGCCTCCACTGAAATTTAATTTATTTATTTATAAATTGACTTATCACAGAACATTGTTTTGTTTCAGATAAATATATACAGTGAGTCCGCATAGAATGGAAGACTTGAATAAGCACATTTTGACATAATTTGTTTTTGTGACATGTTTCAGAGATATGACATCATCGTCAATTTTTTAGAAATGGTAAACCCTATTTTTGATACTCTATTCAAACAATGTAAAAATAATAATAATAATACAAGGCATGAAACAATATTAAATTAAATTGTTGGCCATTAAATTCTTGACAATAAATAAGACGATTTTCAACTTCCTGGATTACTTGTTTTATCATTTGTGGAGGGATTTGCCTATTTCCATGGTTATCCTATTTGGCACTTCTGCGATATTTCTCAGTTGAACAAAACAAACTTTAGATTTTATGTAACCCCACAAAAAACCTAGAGGAGTTAGGTCTGGAGATGTAGCTGGCCATTCAATAAATCATCTTCTACCGATCCACTTATTCAGTAAAAGTGTGTTGAGATAATCACATACTGTTCGCGAATAGTGTAGAGGAGCTCCATCCTGTTAAAACCAAATTGAATCAGAGGAATATTAGGGTTTGCTCCATTTGGATACGGCATAGTTAAATTAGAAATTATGTGTACGCGAAGCAGATCCAAATAATTATTAGCACTCAGTGCATCATCAATAAAAAATGGACCCATAATTGAGGTACCCACAATTCCCGTCCAAGCATTTATTTTTTGCGGAAATTGGGCATGGCTCTCCCTTTTCCAATGTGGATTTTCGGGTGCCCAATATTTACAATTTTGCTTGTTTATTGATCCATCTAAATAGAATGCAGCCTCATCAGAAAAAACTATTTTTTTCGGTCTTTAGCAGATAAGTTGAAAAACCATGCACTTCTCTAGAATCTTTACTCTCAATGTCTCTGATTATTGTAGTATTTCTTGTTTGAAGCATCAGATGGGCTGTATTCATTACTTGAAAAATATTCACTAAAGTCTTCAGCAGATAAACGAGAGTCGCTAGCTTCGTTAGTTCTATGTTTTAAGTTTGTTTCTGATGTATAATTTTCCACGTAGCCTTGGATTTGTTTGTCGATCTATTTATGAGTTCTGCATTTGTTCTCCTTCTTATTTCCTCAAGTTTAGTACTGTAGACATTCTTCAGATATTTATAACACACCTCTGATTCCTTATCCCTTCTAGCTTTATTGACTGTTTGAAAAGCATCAAGAATGTTTTTCAGTCTTCTAATTTCATTGCTTTTATAAGCTACTTTGGTTTTGCAGTCAAGTTATACTTTGATAACTTCTTCGGGAAAACATACATCAAATTCTCCTTTAATACTGTTATCATGAAATCTGACAAAAGATTCTCCAGCATCGTTACATTCTAAGACTGATGTCCAGTTAATCTGCTCCAACTTCTCTATGTATAATTTATTGTTTGCATCATTTACTTTTCTAATCTTTATGGATTTGTTTTACTTGGAGAGAAAGATGGAATCTCCAGATCAACAATTTAGCCATAATGGTCTAATAACTGTAAGTCCACTATCCTGGCATCCAAGACAGCAAGTTGTTGTGGTTACAAAGACATTACCTATACAGCTTGCAGAGACTTCATATACTCTAGATGGTTCCTTTATTGTGTAAAATACGCCATGTCTATTTAATAAATGAATTAGATGTTTTTTTTACTATCTTTTAATATATCAATATTGTAATCCCCTGCTACAATTATCCTTCTGTCTGGATACCTCTCCTCTATCAAAAAAAAGAAATTGCTCCATGCTTGAATTTGCTACCCATTGGGGGGTGTGGTCCCTTAGCCTGGTCGTGCGCTGGTCGTTCTCTTGATTGATTGACACGTGACTTAGCTACCGGACTCCTAGAGGCTGGCTCCTCGTGCCACCCTTGGCGTGACTGTCGGCAATAGGAATAACGCCCAGGGCTGATGGTCTACTAAAGTCTCGCTCCCTCTCTTCGCAGGTGGTAGTGGAATTTTCCACACCTGAGGAGGTACCACCCCATACATCAAGTGGCCGGTGAAGTCCCAACGGACATTTCCGGTTCTGGTTTATGAGTCGGTTTCCCTTATAAGTAAAAATGATGGAAGGCTCCTCCTTGTGCAAAACATTCCGGAGGTAGAATACCCCTCCATTCGGATCTCCGGGAGAGGGGTAAACAGGGGGCGCCAACATCATAATTCAACATATCCTTCTCGAATATATGTGACCTTAATTCTAACCTGAACTCCGTCCACCATTTCCTCCAGGCTAATAGGCGCCAACTCCTCTTCCTCACCGAAACCCAAATCAGTGCCAAAACAGCCACTAATCACCTTAATTTCCCGGGGTATGAGCTCCTTACTTCCTTTAGATTGCATGGAGGTAGGTGTGTATACATCCGTAGCAATCTACCCTGCACCAGACTCCCCAATTTAGAAGCTGGAAGAAAAGACATACTATGGATAAAACTCTCTTTCAGGGCTGCAACTAAATTCATCTGTTGCATTTACTGGTCACCTTCTGACAACAACTTTGTCCAGCTCTTTGACTACCTTTCTGAAAAAACTGACCATCTGATTTCTGAATATCCTTCCACCGAGGTCACTATTCTTGGTGACTTCAATGTCCATAATAAGGAATGGCTAGGATCTTCAAAAACCGATCCACAAGGGAGAGCAGCGGAGGCCTTTGCAGTCAGCAACTCCTTAGCCAATATGGTTCAGCAACCTACTCAATTTCCTCGCATCCCAACACACAGCTCAAATCCCTTGGATCTCCTTCTTACTACAAATCCTGAATGCTATAAAATATCAGCACACCCCCTACACACCCCCCCCCCCTGGTTCGCTAATATCAAGGCATGGCCACCGCTTCCTGAGCAATGCAACCCGAGGTCACACAGACATCACACCAACCTATCGTTTCGCACTACAACTCCGCAAACTGGGACGAAATGCGAGATTAATTTCCTCATTTCCATGGGCGTCTGTCTGCTTCTCTCATCCTGACCCCTCAGATATCTCACAAAACGTCACCGAAATTATCCAAGCTGGTATGGAATTATTTATTCCATGTACACAGAAAACCGCTTCAGCCACTCAAAAACCCTGGTTCTCTAAATCCTGTGACAAGACCAGACTTGAAAAGGTCAAAGCTCACAAAACACTTCTACACAATCCCAGTCAGGAAACCGTCAAGCATTTAAAGACGCCAGAAACCGCTATGTCCGCATTCTTTCTGATGCAAAAAACTCGTTTAATAACCACATCAAAAACAAAGTCCTCTTAAGCTCTAAGGGCAGCAAACCCTTCTAGACTCTTGCTAAATCTATTGGGAATAATTTCTGCAAGAGCACGTTCCCATCTCTTGCCTCAGGGGATGAAATTGTGTCTACCGCCCTGGGCAAGGCTGAACTTTTTGCCCCATTGTTCGCCGGCAATTCTACTCTCAACCCACCTCCAAATGTTCAACCACCAACAGTCCCCAATGTCGTGCATAAAATGACGGACATCATTTTCAAAACTAAAAAGGTACGAAAGATGCTGTCTTCTCTTAATACCAGGAAAGCCTCTGGCCTTGGCAAGATCCCAGCAATTGTTCTCAAAAAATGCGCACCAGAACTTGCTCCTGTCCTGACTCGTCTGTTTCAGACATCTTACAATAGAGACATATTCCCTAGTAACTGGAAAACTGCTCGTCCCCAAGAAAGGATCCAAAGCGCTTCCTAGCAACTACAGGCTAGACTTCTCTGGTTTTACAAATGCTTGCAATAAGTTTCGGCTGTTACAGAGTCGGGAACAGATTCCCGACTGTTTTGAGCCTTAGACTAAGAGTCTGAGGTAGTAACTGTATTTGGAATTTATTTTAAAATGTATATCATGTTAGTGACATTAGTAGTTTCATAAACTAAGAAGCTTATAACTCCATATAGAAACAATCTGCCCATTAATAGACTTGCATGTAATATTAGTATTGTTTGCATGTATATGCCAAGGGCATGTAACGAATGAGACAGTCGGTACCATTGGTGAAGTATACAGGCATGTGCGATAAATGGTTAAACTAAAGAAACATAAGACTTACCTGTGAGGCACCTGAATGTGGCGAACCGACCCTCACCGTCTTTTGATTAACCTTGTGCTGTATACTTTGACTGGAACTCGTGCTGGTCGAATGGGAGAAGGTTATCGAATGACTGCTACCGCCGTAACTCTTATCTGTACTGGCATGTATCGCACTGTGATGAGAAGTACTCTGGTGATGACTCAGAGTCATCTCATGTGTCTGATGCCTCTCACTTCCATTCTCGTCTGCTTCCCTCATCTCAAGTTTGTTGGTCAACGTGCGACTGGTGGAGTGTTGTGACGACATGACTGTTGCACTAACAGTGTCAATAGCCTTGGGGGGTAAGCTTGCACTGCTGGGTGGAGGAATGGCGTGTGGTTGTGGTATAGAATAAGGGTAAGGATAAGAAAACGGATAGGCAGAGTAGGGATGGGAATGAAAGGGGTGGACTGCATGGAGAAAAGGGTGCATGAGGTGCTGGGATGGATGGACTGGAGTGGGGTAAGGGTGGCTGGGTTGTGCCGAATGATGAGCCAAGGATGTGGGTGGTAGAGAGCTTGGGGAAATGAGGTTGATTGCCGAATGAGGAGAGTTGGTACCTGCAAATATAAGATTTTTATTCATAACATTCTTAACAGAAACAAATGTTCAAGTTTAAAAAAGTCTGGACGCAGCAAGTGCGTTACGTAATTGAATCATACACAATGCATTGCGCTATTAAAGTTTTCTCTTGTGGATTACGATATAAATACCTGTATACAAATTCCCAATATTTTCACTCCAACTTTAACTCTATGTTACATGATCAAAAAGGTTAAAATTGAATAAACACATTCACAGCGCAGCTCTATGCCGCCAATAACTAGAATGCATTTTGCATTTTATGCATTCAAGGAAAAACATTCCAAGTGAAATGTACGAACAAGACATGTTTGAGACAGAGATAAAGAAGACGATACATTTAGATCGTGCATGTCATATGCGCTGCGTTCATTGGCGGTCTTAATTAATATACCAAATGGCAGCCGTGGTAGAGAAATATTTACGTGAAAGAAATTTATATAATATATATGAACTGAAAATAACAATAAATCTGCTGGTGATGGAATTTTACAAATGTATAATTTCCAGGTCTACTGATGATTTCCATGACATTTGAGCAGAATCACAAACTTCCCTGACATTCCCCTGACATTTTAGAGGGTACTTCTAATTCCCTGATGTTTCCCAGTTTTCCAGGTCGCTGGGTACCCTGCTATTGCACCCTTCCATACATGCGTATAAAGGTGATCATATTAGAACATTTGTTCTAGGAATAGGTAGGCGGAATGTAGGAAAGGATTGGAAACTAGGACCAGGAGATAGGACATAGAAGTTAACTGGTGTAACAGGTTAGGTGAATAAGTGTAGCCATAATTAATTTAGAAAGAAATGTTTTTGCAAGAGATATTCTGTCACATAGTGAACTCATACCGAAATCTACCAACAAAATATTATAAGCAGTATGCCTGCTCAAGTGTAAAAAGTATATGAAATTTTTCCACACATAAACGTTTGGGCAGATGTAAATTAATTACTGGGTTGGATCTCAAAACTTTCATGAAAATTTGCCGTAAAATAAATGTTTTACGCGCTCATTTTATTTAAACAAAATATTTATTTATTTATTTATTTATTTATTCATACACCATCCAACAGCTTAAAAGCCAATTTAAGGATGGGCCAATACACAAAACATAATAACTAACAACAATCTAGCTAACAATACAAAAAAGACTCACAAATTAGATCGCTTTGAAAAACATTTTTATCTCTGATATATTACATGAGAAGATATCTAGGCGGTCTTGCAGTACAGAGTAATCATTGCACATCTGGTAAATTGGAGACGATCGCAGCAATCGTGTACGAGCAGTCGGGAGATAGAATGTGCCTGGAAAACGTGCTGCAATACGAGGCACATTGAAATTAAGTTGCTGAAGCAGACTAGGGCAGTCGAACACAGAATTAACCAGTTTATATAAAAATATAATGAAACTGCACTGCCTGCGCATCGATAGACTCTGCAGACTAAAGCGAAGAAGTAAACTTTCCTGAGGAAAACCAATAGACGGATATCGACCATCCTCACGAAAGCTAAGAAATTTTAGAAATTTCCTTTGCACTGATTCCAGGCTTGCCACATGTATCTCATAAGTGGGAGCCCACACAACTGAGCCATATTCAAGTCGAGACCTAACCAAACAGCCAAAGAGCAGGAGGAGGGTGTCAGTCTGTGAGAAATTTTTGCTGTTTCTTATCAGAAACCCTAGAGTTTTATAAGCAGAACTGACAGTCTGCTCATAGTGTGGTTTAAAAGATAGAGTACCATCAAAAACAATTCCAAGGTCCTTAACTGTCCTGGGGCGGTCAAGTGGAAGCCCTCTTATATTGTACCCGAAAGTGATTGCGTGCTTATTTCGAGTAAAGGACATCACACAACACTTGGAAACATTCACAGATAGACCACTCCGACAACACCATTCAACAAGGATCTGAAGACAGTTCTGGAGCTGCAAACAGTCATCAACACTCGAAATATTTGCGAAAATCTTAATATCGTCTGCATACATTAAAAAAGGAACATGTAAAACATGTTTAACCGGGTCAATAAATATATTAAACAGTAATGGACCGAGTATGGAACCCTGCGGCACTCCCGAAGTTACGTGATAGGTGTTAGATTTGAAGCCCCCAACCTCAACAAATTGCCTCCTTCCATCAAGGTAAGATCTGAACAAGCCAAGCAAGCCCTCGGAGAATCCGATAGCCCTCATCCTGTCAATCAGAACAGAATGATTTAGACAATCGAGGGCCTTAGATAGATCAGTATACACAACATCAACCTGTGAAGAGCGGTCAAGAGCGGACGCAATGAACTGTGTAATGTCAACCAAATTTGTTACAGTCGATCTACCTGGAATGAAACCATGCTGAGAAATAGAGAGTCTGTTTTTGATGTGAAACAGTATTCGCTGAAAAAGGCAGGCCTCGAAAATTTTACAAAAGACACATAGTATGGCTATTGGTCGATAGTTTGATGGATCACTACTTTCCCCCGCCTTGAAGACAGGGAAAACCCGTGACAGCTTCCAAATCGCGGGGAATGTTCCAGATCTAAGAATCAGTTTAAAAATTTTCTTAAGTGGAGCCAGGAAAGCATATAAGCAGTCGCGCACCAAGAAACCAGGAACTAGATCAGGTCCACAGGACATGTTAGCCTTAATTCTCTTAGCGGCTGTAATAATTTCGTCATCTGTAAAGTCATCAACAAAGAACATTGTGATGTCACCCGAAGCCAGACTGGCGGCTGTAGGCAAAGAGGTGGGGGTGGAGCCAGAACATCCCGCAAAATAAGAAGCAAAACTGTCAGCTGCCTGCTGCTGGTTAGATAAATTCCCAATAGAAAAGTTTTGACGGCGTTGAGAAGAGCAGTTCCAGAATTTTTAGCATAATTATGTAGGCTGTGGTTATGTTGAAATTATAAACAATTAACTACAAAGTTACAAAATGCAGCTGTTGACCTAGATGGTAATAGAATACCAGCCAGAGGAATGCTAAGTTGCGAGTGTCACTGCCTTTAAAGAGGTCAGTTTAGTTTCAACAGAAAAACAGCACTGAGCTTTTGATGTGTCGACCGTGGAGATACGCAATCGCTTATTGGTTAGAACAATGGCATGATCTTGAAATACGAATTTTAATTGGAAGACAATAATGATTAAAGATAGCGAGTAGGGTTTCACCAGGGGGAGAGAGGAAAAAATTGAGATTTAGTGGGCCCCGTGCCGCCTGAAGGCAAGAGGTCCGTCAGATTTGAAGATAAAGGTGAACGTCGCGATGGTAATGTTACAGTTTTTTTTTTTAATTGGAGTAAACAGTAGAAGTCTGAGTGAAGTTAAGGGAGTGAACTAGTGTCCGAGCTAGGGAGCTAAAAAGGATGTAGGTTCTCTTTAAAGAGGGCGTTTTACTGTGGACTAAAGTGGGGTGGTTAAATGGCCGGTGTGAGTGAGTGATAAAGGAATGCACAGGGTCCGGTGAGTACGTTCCATTACGTAAAATGTTTTGAAGGGACTTTTATTTTTTAAGGGATAGCTGTCTCGAGTACTAAGGCCCCACCCCCTTTTAGTCTGCCAATTACCCTTGTTCAGGGTAGCTTCCACTTTGACGAAGCCTTACATATTTGAGGAATATACGCTGGACCCATTCCAGCATCGACTCACAAATACCATATAAGGGAGCCCAGTATATAATTGCATATCTAATTTAGGTAGCACAAATGCATTGTAGAGTGCACATATTTTATCGGTATGTCTAAAGCACCTGGACCTCCACACTAAAGCTTCGGCTTCTCATTGCTGAAAAAACAAGATTTGCAATGTAATGGTGGAAGCGCAGATTACTATCAAAGGGCCCCCCTAAGTCAATAATTTTAGACACTTTGCCAAGAGACTGATTACCGATATTCCAGGGATGAGTAAATAGGAAAATTTATCATTTGAAAAGGTCATTACCTTGCATTTCTTAGAGCTAAGCTCCTGTCCATGGGCGAGGCGCCATTCTGTGATCTTGTCTAGGCCTTTTTTAAACAAATCACAGTTGAGGTTTGATTCAATTGACAAGAAGTTTTTTATGCCATCCGCATATAAAAGGTGTGGTATGCTGACCACAGTGCTGAAATCGTTGATGAAGAGGTTGAAAAAAAAGTGGGCCCAAAAACTAACCTTGCCTCAGATAGAACACCCAACAGTATGAAGACTGTCCAGCATACCAGACCAGTAAAATGATAAAAAATTAACCATTTTATCAGAAAATCCAAAGCATGAAAGTTTTACCACTAATAATCTATGTCATACACAATCATGTCAAAAACTACAGCTTCAACCTGTCCACCCGAATCCAGAGAACATACTGTGTAAAGGAACATAAATTTGAGGTAGTTGATCTTCATAGACCACTAGAATAAAAGAAGTATAGAATGGACTTTACCTTGTTGTCTTTGCTGTGGCGGTGTCTGTGATACTTGTATAGTCGGTGTTGGTGTCCGAATACTTGACTTTGGTGTTGAACATTTTTCTACATTAATTGGTTGACTTGAACTACTGGCAGGACTACTACTAGGAGCTATACCTTGCATATAATCTGGCTCTTTTTTTATGTTATCCACTGCACTGGCAGACAAAGGCCGGCCATTGCCAGAAAGTGGACGTCCATTACCGGACAGTGGCCGCTCATTACCCGCCATTTGCCTATCGTTACCTGAAAAAGAAATTGCATTCCTGATTGTGCGATTACATAAAATTTAAAGTTACAATATTTTACAAGATACAATTATTTCAATAATTTTACTAATTTCCTATCACCCTCTAATTACAAAAACGATTACTTAATAATAATAATAATATAATTAATTAGTTCGGTATACCCATTGGACAGTGCAATTACTTTATTGTAAGTCATGGTTTTCCATCTAAAAACTACTATAAACTACAATAATCTGACTGTATTCAACCATTCCCATCTTTATATATATATATATATATATATATATATATATATATATATATATATATATATATATATATATATATATATATATATATATATATATATATATATAAACACCATACTTTTTCTAACATAGAACATAGTTCTATTACCTAGTATTTACGAACTGTCATTACTATTACCTGATTAAAAAAGAAAGTAATTAAATAATACAAATTATCTTATTTTAGATTATCTGAAGCGGAAGGATATTTATTTATTTACGGAATTCCATTTCAAAATATAAATAATAATAAAATTCATACAAACGAGAGATCCACAATCAAAGCAGACTCATCTAAACAATGTATAAACAAACATAAAAAGATCAAAACACAAAATGCCAGCATTTACAATAAGGTAATGTTGATTAAAAATCAAACAGAATAATTCTCTCCTGGTAAATATAAGCAAACCTAAGAAATCTGGTTTTTGGTTCATTTTTGCCACAATTTTACTAATGAAATGGTATCTCAAAAATAATTATCTCCTGGTAAATATTAGCAAGCCTAAGAAATCTGGTTGTCATTCATTTTCCTCATACTTTGACAGATGAAATAGTATCTCAAAAATAATTATCTCCTGGTAAACATTAAACAAGCCTAAGAAATCTGGTTATTGGTTCATTTTTGCCATAATTTGACTGAAATGGTATCTCAAAAATAACTCACTCCTGGTATAATTTTACTGATGAAATGTGTCTCCAAAGGAATTTTCTTCTGGTAAATATTAATAAGCCTAAGAAATCTGGTTATTGGTTCATTTTTGTCATAATTTGACTGATGAAATGGTATCTCAAAAAGAATTATCTCCTGGTAAATATTAGTAAACCTCAGAAATCTGGTTATTGGTTCATTTTTGCCATAATTTTACTGATGAAATGGTATCTCAAAAGGAATTCTGTCATAATTTTAGTGGTATTTGAAATGGTATTTCAAAAATAATTCTCTTCTGGTAAACATTAGCAAGCCTAAGAAATCTGGTTATTGGTTCATTTTTGTCATAATTTGACTGATGAAATGGTATCTCAAAAATAATTTTCTCCTGGTAAACATCAGCAAACCTAAGAAATCTGGTTATTGGTCCATTTTTTTGCCATAATTTGACTGATGAAATGGTATCTCAAAAATAATTCTCTCCTGATAGATATTAGCAAGTCTAAGAAATCTGGTTATTAAAATAATTCTCTCCTGGTAAATAAATCCCAGATTGTTGCTCTAGACATATCCAAAGCATTCGACCAGGTCTGGCACGCAGCGCTGCTTAATAAACTTCTGGCCTATGGCCTACCACCAAAACTTTGTACCTGGACTGCAAATTTCCTCTCCAACAGGAGCATATCTGTTGTTGTGGATGACCATTCATCTAAACTGTATCCAATTAATGCAGGAATTCCTCAAGGTTCAGCTTTAGCCCCTACTTTGTTTCTTCTCCACATCAATGACCTCCTCTCTAGCACATCCAACCCAGTTCACAGCTACGCGGACGACAGCACCCTCCATTCAAATATACAATAATCTAAGCCTGTCTCTTTAGCCCAATTATACAGTGCACGGCGTATCGAGCGTCCATTAGAAGTATCTACAAAACTATACCGATTTTTAATCTGAAAATTTGGTCACTTGGGTTTTCTGGATAGCTGAATTTAACAAAAATATACACGTCATCATACCACTTCCGGTTATACCGGAAGTGGTTACTAACTTTGTTTTTTCAAATGAAACATGACATTTTTGAGTAGAGTTTTGGATTTATCGTAAAATTTTAGGTTGACTTTTGATAACATACCATATGTAAAAAATCAGCCGTTTTGGAGTTATATCGATTTTTTTAAAACTTAAAAAAAAATTATGTATGTATATTGAGTGGTATATCTCCGGCAAATATGATGTCAGCGATTTGCAATTTCGTCTGTGGTTTTTCAAGATACAAGAGTATCGTGAAAATAGGCAAATGCGTTGATAGCATATACAGGGTGGAAGAAATTCACATACCAACTTGGACAATTTCGGACCCCTATAACTTGCTTACTTCAAATGGAACACCCTGTATATTTTTATCTTATTGCTTAGAGATTTGCATTATCTTTCGATTTATATCAGCATGTCCTATACCTAAATGCAACAGTTATCCAGATATTGGAACATTTGCATAATGATAATGTTATAAGGTGCACAATATTTCAGTAGAGTGCCTTGACGGAAATGTTATTCTTAGCAACGCCATTACTTCATGACAGTTGTTTATAACAATCAACAAATATGTCGCGTTTGGGGTTTTCTAATGAAGATTTTCTAAATTTATTAGTTACATACGGCGAATGCAATCGCATTATGAGTAGAACCTGCCGAGTTTTCGCTGAAAGGTATCAAGATCGCCCCAGACCGAATAAACATACCATCAAACGTCTGCTTAATAATTGTATAAAGTTTGGTTCCTTTCAACCAATTGTTAGCAGGCAAAACCGTTATACCGAAGACGATGAAGCCATGGTACTAGGATACTTCCATTCGTATCCTGAAAATTCCCTACAAGAGGCTGAAAGGGATCTTAGAATATCAACCAGGTCTATCCACAGAATCTTAAGAAAGTATAATTGGCGACCTTTTAAGCTCCATTTGGTTCAGAATTTGAAAACTGAAGATTTATTGTGTCGTGTGAATTACTGTGAGTGGTTGCTGACAAGAATTCAAGAAGACGATAACTTTGTCAAAAGTATAATATGGACTGATGAAACAAAGTTTACAAAAAACGGCGTGTTTAACCGCCATAACAGTCATTACTGGGCTGCAGAAAATCCGCATATCTGCAGAGAAAGAAATTACCAAAACCGGTGGAGCTTTAATGTGTTCTGTGCCGTCAAAGACTCTCGTATTTTGTGTGTGTATTTTTATAACGAAAACTTAACAGGGGATCGATATGTGTGGTTGTTAAAAAACGTAGTGAGAGATGCTTTAGAAACTTTAGAAATTAGGGAAAGATCAAACGCTTTTTATCAAATGGACGGTGCTCCACCACATACTACTCATCAAGTCAGTGCGACATTAGAAGAAATGTTCAGTGGGAAGTGGATTGCGAACAATGGGCCCTACAAATTTCCACCACGCTCCCCTGACTTAACTCCATTAGATTTTTTCATATGGGGCTTTATTAAAAATAAAGTTTATAAAGACCCTATAACCACAAAGGAGAATATGCAAGAAAGAGTACGTGCCGCCTTCAATGAAATAAGCAGAGAAAGTATAAAACGTGCTACGAGCAATGAAATTTTAAGGCGAATTAATTGCTGTTTGCTAAAAAATGGAGCTACTTTTGAACATCTTTCTTGAACACCCATTGTTTATATACATGTTACTTATTAGATTGTTCCTTATCATTCCAGTTGCCACATTTTTTCTCACTTTCATTGGTTTAGTTGTGTAGTACTTAATAAATTGTTTATCTAGTTGCCTAAACAGATTATTATTATGGTATTCTCATTTATAATTTTGTTCTATGGGGTGTCCAACAATTAATAATTATTGAAGTTCATGAAGAATAACATTTCCGTCAAGGCACTCTACTGAAATATTGTGCACCCTTAGCCTTATAACATTATCATTATACAAATGTTCCAGTATCTGGATAACTGTTGCATTTAGGTATAGGACATGCTGATATAAATCGAAAGATAATGCAAATATCTAAGCAATAAGATAAAAATATACAGGGTGTTCCATTTGAAGTAAGCCAGTTATAGGGGTCCGAAATTGTCCAAGTTGGTATGTGAATTTCTTCCACCCTGTATATGCTATCAACGCATTTGCCTATTTTCACGATACTCTTGTATCTTGAAAAACCACAGACGAAATTGCAAATCGCTGACATCATATTTGCCGCAGATATACCACTCAATATACATACATATTTTTTTTTTAAGTTTTGAAAAAATCGATATAACTCCAAAACGGCTGATTTTTTACATATGGTATGTTATCAAAAGTCAACCTAAAATTTTACGATAAATCCAAAACTCTACTCAAAAATGTCATGTTTCATTTGAAAAAACAAAGTTAGTAACCACTTCCGGTATAACCGGAAGTGGTATGATGACGTGTATATTTTTGTTAAATTCAGCTATCCAGAAAACCCAAGTGACCAAATTTTCAGATTAAAAATCGGTATAGTTTTGTAGATACTTCTAATGGACGCTCGATACGCCGTGCACTGTATGAGGATCGCAGACTAATGGAGGGTTCTGTCTCCGTGGATATCCAAAAAATATTAGACTGGGGAAGTCGAAATCTTGTGCAATTCAACCCCAAGTCTTGCTTACTTTCTCACAAGAGATACACCAGCCCTAGACCCATCACAATGAACAACTAAGTTATTCAAAGTAATGAGTCCTTTTCTCTTGTTGGCATTTCTGTGGATCGAAATCTTAATTGGCACCAACATGTCACATCAATTGCAGAAGCAGCTGCTAAGAAATTAGGTTTCCTCTTCCGGGCTCGCAAATACTTTTCACCAGCTAATCTATATACCTTATATACTTCACAAATAAGGCCAAACCTCGAATACTGCTCCCACATCTGGGGTGCCGCTGCCGCTTCTACACTCGCTATCCTAGACTCCATTCAAAAGAGAGCTATATGTCTCATCGGTGACCATACCCTCACCCAAACGCTGCCATCCCTTGCCCACCGACGTGCCGTTGGTGACCTCTCTCTCTTTTATAGATATCTGCACGGGCACTGCTCAGAGGAGCTTTCCTCCATAGTTCCCCCACCTGCTGCCCCCAACAGATCTACCAGGGGAACAGAGCGAATGCACCCTTTTACTGTCCAGGTCACCAGACTTAGAACATCTTGTTATGCCCGCTCTTTTGTCCCGAGGACTTCCAAGTTGTGGAATTCCTTTCCGGCACATGTTTTTCCTTCTCCTCCGAACCTTCAAGTCCAGAATTAACAAGTTGCCTCTTTCCTCCTTGTCAACACCCACAGTACGATAGTATTTAGGCTGTAAGCCCTCATGGTGTGTTGTTGAAAAAAAATATATATTAGCAAGCCTAAGAAATCTGGTTATTGGTCCATTTTTGCTATAAATTTACTGATGAAATGGTGTCTCAAAAGGAATTCTGTCATGATAAATATTAGCAAACCTAAGAAATCTGGTTGTTGGTTCATTTTTGCCATAATTTTACTAATGAAATGGTAACTCAAAAATAACTCTCCTGGTAAATATTATGAAAACTCAGAAATCTGGTTATTGGTTCATTTTTGGCAGATGAAATGGTAGCTCAAAAAGAATTATCTCCTGGTAAACATTAGCAAGCCTAAAAAATCTGGTTATTGGTCCATTATTACCATAATTTGACTAATGAAATGGTATCTCAAAAATAATTCTCTCCTAGTAAATATTGGCAAACCTAAGAAATCTGATTATTGGTCTATTTTTGTCATAATTTGACTGATGAAATGGTATCTCAAAAACAATTCTCCCCTGATAAATATATGCAAGTCTTAGAAATCTGGCTATTGGTTCATTTTTGCCACAATTTGACTGATGAAATGGTATCACATAGAGAATTCTCTCCTGATAAATATTAGCAAACCTTAGAAGTCCGGTCATTGGTTCATTTTTGCCATACTTTGACCAATGAAATGGTGTCTCAAAAAGAATCATGGCCTGGTAAATATTAGTAAACCCAAAAGATCTGGTTGTTGGTTCTTTTTTTCCATAATTTTACTAATGAAACGGTATCCAAAAAAGAATTCTCCCCTGACAAAGATTAGCAAACCTAAGAATCTGGTTGTTGGTACATTTTTGCCATAATTTTACTAATGAAATGGTATCTCAAAAATAACTCTCTCCTGGTAAATATTAGCACACCTAAAAAATCTGGGTATTGCTTCATTTTTGCCAGATGAAATGGTATCTCAAAAAGAAATCTGTCGTGATAAATATTGGCAAACCTATGAAATCTGGTGATTGGTTTATTTTGGCCATTATCCTAGCCTAAATGATGTTACTTTATAGTGATATATTACCAATAATAAGACTATAATATGGCGGTAAAAATATGATTCGCTCAAAGTAAAAGAGATTACTTCGTAGTACGACTGTTAGCTCAAAGTGACTTTATAATGCCCATCATTACACGACAGTAGCAAATAAATAACTAAGATTTCTCTAATCGTAGGTGAAAGGGTTACCTTATAGTAAGATATCATTACCCGATTGTAACACATGAAAATAAAAAATGATTATCTCAAAGTAAAATTGGATTACCTGATAGCAGAACTGTTACTTCACAGTTACCTTATTAGGTAAGGACATCATTACCCGATAGTAGTGGATAATTAACTGCAATTTTTCTTACCTTAGGTGAAACGAAGTTACTTTATAGTAAGACATCATTGTAAAGCTTATCAGATGACAGTGAACGAAGGATTATCTCAAAGTAAAATAAGAAAACCTATTAGCCTATACGCTTACCCCTACTTACCCTAATTATTAGCCAGCATTACGCAATAGTAACAAAAAATGACATTTATATTCCCTTACCTAAAGCTGCCAGTATTGGTGACCTCAAATGTGAAGGTGTCTATATTAATTGATCTACTATTACCCGATAGTCACATACAGATACCTAATAGTAATAAGGGACTGCGAGGTAATTTGGCAGTAAGAATACTATTAGCTAATGGTGATTAATATTGTCAGTTCCGTGCATATATTACCTGATTGTGAGGCAGCTTTACCAGTAAGTGACCCAGCATTACTTAAGACATATTTGTACTTACCGGAAGCTATAGACGATGGTGGCACCGATTGTTGAGGTGTATAACCCGGTACTTTAACATCCTTGAGAGATTGAAGTGGATCGTTGATTGAAGCGGGCGGTAAATGGCTGTTGGGAGGATGCATAAATGCAGACGAAGAAACTGACGGAATAGGAGGATGTAAAGAAGACGATGTAGGAGGTTGCGGATGAGACAAACTGTTGCCTGTAAGCAAAATTAAACACAATTAAGTAGATTACATTTAAAGGCAGTTTATTTTTATTTATAGCAAGTATTTTTTTAATTCACAGTAATCAGTACACTTGGAGAACCCAAATCACCACATTTTTAAAGACCTGATGATCGTTTCACTAACAAAGTTTGGGTCATCAGAAGATTAAAAATTCTAACTACTTTCTACTAAAACACGATCTTTTATACTGAGTCTTAAGTAAAGAAGGATACCGAGAGGGAGATTAATCGCAGGCCCGACGAGGTTTTTGAACTTCCTTTATCACTTTACCTAACAGGTTTCGGAATGTTTATCTGCTTCAAAGACAGCGCAAACAGAGTACTTCAAACCAGTAGCGGGGCTCGATTTAAGGAACTTTTATTTTTTATTGCCCTAGAAATATAAATACTTCCGTAGGAATCGAGCTTAGCTGGCCATCTAATATTTTTGATAAGTTTTAGATTGTTTATCAATGTGGTGGTTATTATCCCAAATATGTTGTGCCACGTATGACTTGTCTACACTACTACATCTCAAATGTGCCAGATGTTCAGGAAATCTAGGCTCAATGGTTCTCTCAGCCTGCCCAACAGATTAAAAATTACAATCTTTACAACCTATCTCATAGATACCCGACATTTCAGTGGCTTTATCCTTATCTTTAGTATTATCTACCAAATTTCTTAAATTATCTTTTGTCGAAAAAGATGACTACAAACCGAATTTTAACCCCTTGTTTAAGAGGTCAAAAGACAGGCCTCGAAAATCTTACAAAAGACATGGCTATTGGTCGATAGTTTGATGGATCACCACTATCCCTCGCATTGAAGACACGGAAAACTCGTGACAGCTTGCAAATCGCGGGGAATGTTCCAGACCTAAGAATCAATTAAAAAATTTTCTTAAGTGGAGTCAAGAAAGCATGTAAGCAGTCGCGCAGCAAGAAGCCAGGAACTAGATCTGGTCCACATGACATGTTAGCCTTAATTCTCTTAGCAGCTGTAATAATTTCATCATCTGTAAAGTCATTAACAAAAACACTGTGATGTCACCTGAAGCTAGGCTGGCCCCTGTAGGTGATGAGGTGGAGGTGAACCAGAACATCCTGCGAAATAAGAAGCAAAACTGTCAACTGCCTGTTGCTAGTTAGATGAATTCCCAATAGAAAAGTTTTGACGGCGCCAAGAAGAGCAGTTCCAGAATTTTTTAGGATTAGACCTAACCTCTGTTTCAACCCTCTGGAAGTAGTTTACTCGAGAAAGATAAATGTCTCTCTTAACTTTTTGTCTCATGTATCAATATGTAAGAAATACTGTCTACAGATCTTAGGAAATAAATGCATATAGTTAAAAATTCCAAATAAAAAAAGGCCGTAAAAAGTATTACTAAATTGTGGCATACCTATATTAATAAGTACAGATTAAAGTCAGAGAACCAAGAATGGAACCCTGCGGTATCTCATAGTTTATTATTTATCTAAAATCTCTATTGTCTATGAAAACTAATTAACAAGAAAAACTCTGTTTAAAATATTAAACAAACTTACCTTGGGGTCCACTCTGCTGTACACTTGGTGGACCATACTGCGGCACGCCCATTTGCCCACTGCTATGTTTATTCTCAACAGCAGGTGGTGTATCAGGCACCTCTTGTTTGATCTTCAAGTTTTGAGGCTCATTCTGTCCGGTGACCATCAGCGGTTGTGGTTTTTCCATACCTCTGGCTACAGGCATGACCTGATCCATACCGCCTCTGGATGGTTGATGAGGCTGATGAGGGTATGGTGGCATACCAGGCGGCATGTAACCATAATGTGACATGACCTGTGGTGGGGGTGGTTGACTGCCTCCTATGGTGACTAGATTTCCCGTCTGCATAAGACTAGGTAAGGGGGGTTGTCCTATAGGTGTCGCAGATGAGGTGATGGTTGGCATGGCTGAGGTTGGAGTTGCATTACCAGAAGTTGAAGGTGTAGACGACGTCTGACATGCAGCCAAGTCTGGACGGTCCACTCTGTTAAATAAATGAAAACTGTATTCGAAACACAAATTAATAATGTTCCTAAACGTCAAAATGTTTGGGGTTGACATCTTTGGGTGATGAATAAAAGGCCTTTTCTTTCCAAACAAATACTTTATTCCTTGTCCCTAGGGACAAGTATTTGTTTGGAAAGAAAAGGCCTTTTATTCATCACCCAAAGACAAATTAATAAGTTAATGAAATTATACAGTCACTTAATGAGACATTTGTATTATTTTTGAATACCGTTTAGGCAGCAAGTAAATTTGCATGTCATATTTATTTATTTACACACAGACAGGCAAAAATGTCCAATTACATGGATGTCATACACAAAAGACAAAACAAAAAACTGCTGGTTTGAGTCACCCCCATGTAAAACTCATATATGTAATATGGCATTTAAGCTTTCATTTTTGCTCTAAATGTAAACAAGTCTTCCAGGTTTCTTTAGTTTTATTACCATACTTCATTTATTTAACTTCCTCAGCAGTTAAGGCTAAAAGATTTGTAAGACTAGATGCATTCTCGCAACAATTAGAAACGTAAGATATAATAATAACGTTAATTAAGTACGGCACTAGAAAAGATTTTATGGCCAACATTCTAGATTTTAGTGGTCTTGAATAGCTATAATAAAAATATAATATAACAAAGAATTAATTTAAGTGAAATAAGAAACGATTGATTAATGTACACATAACTCCGAACTGACGCCAGTATGTCAGAAAAAATATGATGCCCGAGACCGTTTTATGTGAGAAAATGGACACACTACACGAAGTTCCATGACGTTAAAGTTATGAAATGATGTACAATTAACAATGTACCGCAGAACTTGAGATTTAATAATGAAGTCCCTTGAATTGTTGCTGATAAGTTGAGCGACAAACTGCTGTTGGTAAAATTTTATTTCAAGGCATTGTCATTTGCTCGCTCGAGGATTCATGATTGGTTCCTACATGCAATGTGGAGATAAATTAATGTTTTTTTATGAAATGCAGTTTTTAGGTCAGCAAAAAAATAGTAGAGAAAAGGAGTTCAAACCTGTCTTTTTTTCCAGTAAGTAACATGCCGGGATTTTGGAGCAAGAGGTTCTAAGTGAGTGTGAATCAGGTGTCTAGTGTTTAAGGCTAAACGTATTCTCACTATAATTAGAACCCCAAACTGGTTTCGCTCTAATTTGGGCTCATCTGTACGGTATACCAGCTACAGCAAGGATACACTTATAAAGTAATAAGGCTATGGTAACCAGCCTCCTACAACACTGTGAGATGTACGACTGTATTGATGCGTATAGATATACTGACGCTGGTGCTTACTCTCATTATGAATGCCAGCTTGGCTCTGTGGTACATTCTGAGAGCATGGAGACTAGCCAGGGTTGTATTCATTCCTAAACCTAGGCGTCCAACAGACCAGGCAAAGTCCATGAGGCCAATAAGTCTCATGTCCTGGCTAAAAACAATTAAAGAACTGCTCGACCGGCACATTAGGGGCGGTGTACTGGAAGCATATCCCTTACACTGCGGACAATATGCATACAGAGCAGGAGTCTCAACAGAAACAGCACTGCACCAACTGGTGCTGAAACTGAGGAATACGCTGGAGAACAGGGAGGTGGCGCTGGGGGCCTTCCTAGACATAGAGGTGGCCTTCAGACACACCTCATTCGGATTGGTTCTGGCAGCTGTCAGGGAGCGTGCAATAGGGGAGACCTGCTGCAGGTGGATCGGTTCCAAGCTCAGGGGCAGGGTGGTGTTCACCTCACTTGCGACTCTGCTGGCAGGGGTTGTGGCGGGTTATCTGCAGGGGAGCGTTCTGTCTCCCCTGGTCTGGTGCCTAGTCGTGGATGGCCTGCTAGGGAGGCTCTCGGGAGGGCGGTATGAGGTACAGGGCTATGCAGACGACATTGTCATCATAGCCCAAGGAAAGGTTACACAATCAGTGTGGTAGCACATGCAGACATCATTGAAAGTGGTGGAAAGGTGGACGGTTGGTCAAGGGCTCAGGGTGAGCCCCGATAAAGCAACCGTAAACTGGTAAAATATCTTGGGGTCATATTGGACTCTAAGCTAACCTGGAATGGTCACATTGAAAAAATACTGTGTAAGGCAGTCATGACCCTAGCCGCCACTAGGCGGCTATATGGAAAAACATGGGGACTAGGACCTAGTATGACCCACTTTCAGGCAGAAATGTACGCCATCCTGTACTGTGTGCGGGAGAACAAGTGGAGGGGCTACACCAACAAGCGGATCAGTTAGGCAGCCCTTAAGACCCTAAGTAGCCCAGAGGTAAATTCCTGGCTGGTGAGTGAGTACCGAGACGAAACGAGCGACATGGCTGGGCAGAATGAGGTCACCCTCATCTGGGTGCCGGGTCACTCGGGAGTCAAAGGCAATGTAAAAGCTGACAGTTTCGGGAAGAGAGGGTCAGCAGAACCATTTATGGGACCAGAACCGGTTCTGGGCGTGACAAAGAACATGGCCATTAAGTCCTGGGTCAGAAACCAACAGAAGGTGTATTGGGCAGACTGTCCAGGGCTCAGACATGGGAAGTCAGTAATTGACAAACCCAGTTCAAGCTGTGGAGCTGCTAAATCTTAGCAGAGGACAGCTCAGAAACACAACAGATCTCTTGATGGGACACATGGCCTTCAAGAAACACCTGCATAAAATGGGGCGGTTAAGGGGGACCTCGCATGCAGACTCTGCGGCGAGGGGGAAGAATCAGCCCAGCACATCTTATTTATTTATGTCCTCTCATTGAGTATTCGTAGTCCTTATTCAAAAATTATGCGTTGTGAAAATCTATATTTTTGTACAAATGGATTTTTCATTAAAATTTTGAAGTGTCAGGAGAACGTGTGACCTTGAATACTCAAAAAAAAAAACGTCTACGGTGCTGCCTGGAGTCATGCAGATTCTCTTCAGCCACTCCCAAAATCACGAGCCGCCACTGGTGTATGTGTATATATATATATATATATATATATATATATATATATATATATATATATATATATATATATATATATATATATATATATATATATATATATATATATATATATATATATATATATATATATATATATATATATATATATATATATAAATCTAGCACCTTTTATTTCCATCGAATTGTAAGACAAGCTTGCGAGGAAAAAAAATTGAAGCGTTCATAGTTTTTAAGTTATTTCAATTGTTTTGCAATTTCTAGCACATATTAAAAATTATCACACGGCGTTTTTACCAATAGCCTGGAGTCCCATGAAAATGGCGGGTAAGTAGAAAAAATCGAGATGCCGCAAACAGGACGCTCTCAAATAGTGACTGAATTTGGAAAAAAATTTTTTTTAATCACAACAGCGTGTATTTTGCATTTCAGAAGTAAACGGCATGTCCTCTGCTTCAAGTTTTTTATACAGACTTTAGTTTTGGATTTATTTACATTTCTAATCGCTTGCCATGAATCACAAAGAGACCACTTCTAAATTTTTCAACCAATAAAGATATTTTGATAAAATATGGTACATTATTGTTTCTACTACTAGATTATACTAGTAACCAATTTTGATGCCTGCTTTCATTACAAAAAAACATATTTGCTATTAAAAACATTTTTATAAAAATACACTACCATAACACACTTGCTGCATCCAGACTTTTTTTTTACTGACAAGAGAGTAGTAATTGTCTTAAGTACTAACTTTTTTGTAATGAATTGAGTCTCGTGGGCAATAGAAAATTCAATTGTTATAAGGATTCATTTAAGGGTGTCAATAAATAACTGTAGGTATCGTAGGTATTTACCATTAATAATTTTAAGGAGGATGGAAATAAATAACCTTAGGACCTTGTTACTTTTAGTTTCTATATATAATTAAAGTGCTGCCAATTAAAATCATATAAAGACTCTGTGACATTAATTATTAAAAAACTTACCTTTCAGGCCTTTCCAGTGTATCCACCCTCTCAATTCTATCATCTTCATAGTGCCCTTCCATACCCCTACCATTATTCCCACTGCCAGTATTTCCCTGCATCTGGCCCATCTGGCTCATCGGTATCACTGTAGGTATGTTCAATGGCTGAGGCTGTCCTCCGGTATTATAAACTTCGGACCGTGCTGGATTCGTTAGTTCTATTGGTTCGTCTCGAGGTTCCATCTTTATTACAGTGTTCATTGGTGTCATGGTGTGGCTAGCGTTCAAAGGCGGTTGTGAAGGGTCCTTAGGTTGTGTATTGTATGGGTAAGGCGGTTCTTGTTTCACATCTTTCAGGTAAGATGAATGGTTCATATTAACTATCTGATCCTTGCCTGGAAAATGGAAAAAAATTCTTTACGTATGGTTACTTTAAATAATAAAAATAAAATCTTAAGTACAGGTGTGCAAACTCATCAAACCAAGTTATTGATGTGACATGTTGGTGCCAATTGAGATTTCGATCAACCAACAACCAAGTTATACAAAGTAATGAGTCCTTTTCACTTGTTGGCATTTATGTGGATCGAAATCTCAATTGGCATGAGATAGAAAGCAAGACTAAGATTTGGTGGAGTTGAATTGTACAAGATTTCTACTTCCCCAGTCTAATATTTTTTGGAGATCCACAAAGACAGAACCCTCCATGAGTCTGCGATCCTCAGCTAATTGGGCTAAAGATACAGGCTTAGAATATTGTATATTTGAGTGGAGGGTACTGTCATCCACGTAACTGAACTGGGTTGGATGTGCAGAGAGGTCCTTGATGTGGAGAAGAAACAAAGTATGGGCTAAAGCTAAACCTTGAGGGACTCCTGCATTAATTGGATACAGTTTAGAGGAATCGCCATCCACAACAACAGAAATGCTCCGGTTGGAGAGGAAATTTGCTGTCCAGGTACAGAGTTTTGGTGGTAGGTCGTAGGCCGGAAGTTTATTAAGCAGCGCTGCGTGCCAAACCTTGAGGGACTCCTGCATTAATTGGATACAGTTTAGAGGAATGGCTATCCACGACAACAGGAATGCTCCGGTTGGAGAGGAAATTTGCTGTCCAGGTACAGATTTTTAGTGGTAGGCCATAGGCCAGAAGTTTATTAAGCAGCGGTGCGTGCCAGACCTGGTCGAATGCTTTGGATATGTCTAGAGCGACAATCTGGGATACGCTGTGTCGTTCCATAGACTTTGATTCCCTATAAAGGAACATATGCAGGCTCAAGAAGGCAGTATGTAAAGAACTGCCAAAAAAGTGGGGGTACAATATGTTTGTCCAAGCTGGTGTGGCTGGAATTATAATAATAATAATAATAATCTTTATTGCTCATAATTATACAGCATGTCAATACAATATGACCTTATACTTTATGGTGGTGCAGACACTTTTAGTGATATCAACGTGGAATTTTCCGACAAAGCGAACTCTACTGTGTCCGGGGGTAAGGTAGTTCTTATGCACAATAGGCCAAGGGCTGCAGTGCTATCGGGGAGGCAAAGCCGCGGACGTGCCCTGAGGGAAAAAAGGGGTAGTTCTTGGTCTTTGTAAAACTATTCCTGATAAACCATTATCTGCAGTGTACTTTGACAATTATTTCACTTCACCTGAATTACTGCTTCTTTTGAGGAATGAGTATGGTAATGGTGTAATCTAGCATCTTACAAAAAATTGAAAAAACGTGGTCGCAGTACATATGAGCAATAAAAAAATTGCAGTAATAAAATGGGTAGACAACAAAGCTATAGTACTGACCAGAACATTTGTCGCCTCAGAGCTTGTTGACAAAATAAAAAGGTTTAGCAAAGAAGCCAAGGCTAAGGTAGGCATTGATTGTCCCCAAATTGTCAAACAGTATAACACTCATATGGGAGGGGTAGATTTAGCAGATATGTTGGTAGCCTTACATCGTACAGCTTTCGAAACACATAGATAGTACCTAGGCATATTTTTACAGTTACTGGACGTCAGCGTAAACAATGTGTGGCTGCTATATAGGCGAGACAAACATTTATTGGGAGATACAAGTAAGCAGCTGATGCTGAAGGAATTCCGTCTACGGATCATGAGTAGTTTACTTTTGCACGATTGATCCAAACGTGGGAGACCAAGTAGCGAAAACTTATTTACACCACCAAGAAAATTTTTAGCACCGAAGCAGAGAGTTCCTCAAGATGTTCGTTTCTACAACGCGGGACACTTCCCGATATATGGCAAAATAGGAAGATGTTGTGCATGTGCAAATGGTCAAACAGCAATCTTTTGTCAAAAATGCAATATAAGGCTTTGTTTAGTGGATTCTAGGAGTTGTTTTCTTACATTCCATGTAAAAAATAAACATGTTACATGAAATGTAGGCTTCCGGAATGCTTGGCAATGTATCCTGTAGGATACAAACTAGATTTTTTTTTCATATTGTGTTAATTGTTTTCTTATGATAAATATCTGTTTTCACTAGTTTTATTTTGATGTTTTTCTATTAAAAATAATTTTTAAACAGTTCATATCTATTATTGCCAACTTAAGGGTTAACATTGCCTAGTGTGACCAATTTTCGCACTGAAGGTTCGGTTTGACTTCGGGTTCGTTTCAAAATTTTGAAGCTGCACAGACCTCTAAATTATACTCGTCAATTTAATAATAGTAATAATAATAATAATGATAATATTTATTGCACTCACAGTACAAATGGACATGTTTAGCGAACTGTTTTCCAACATATCCAGCTAGAGAAAAAAATTAAAACAGGGTAATATCAAGTTCATGTGTCCCAGCTAACAGACTCTGTACCAAAGCATATTTTACACCCCTTATTGAAAGGGAAGCTATACCCTTTCTATGCAGATAATTGGATAGGTAAGATAATAAGTAACAAAAGGATCTTTTAAAAGTTGCAGCTCTATGTATAGGAACAGTCAAGTAACTCGTGCCTCACAGGAGTCTGTCATGTACATCACTTCGAAGGCTGACACAGTCATATAGGTAATCAGGTTTCCTTTCCCGAACAACCTTGATTACTAAGGTGGCATAGTGAACTAGTCTCCTTTCTTGCATGTTCAGCCAGTCCAATTCCCGCATGTATGGCGTAACGTGAGCAAAACGGGGTACGTGGAGAACAAATCTCACACACCACGTCTACACCTTCTGGATACGGTACCTGTCCAGACGAGTCAGGCAAGGACCATACACACAATCACCATACGTGAACAGTGACAGGATTAGCGAGTTCACCAAAAGTTTAAGTGTATCCTGAGGAAGACAATCACGGTACTGATACAGGTGTCGCAGTCTATAGAACGCAGAGCGGCAGAGATGGTCCACATGTCTGGAGAACTGCAGGTTCCCATCCAGTATCAATCCCAAATTTCTGGGATTATCCGAATGGGACAAGGCATCAGACCCAAGCAACGCAGACAGTCGAAGACTGCGGACCTGTTGTACATTATAGGAGGTGCCAAGAATGAGAAAATTGGACTTATCAGGATTGAAGCTCAGGTTGTTGCTCCATGCCCATGTCTGAACTATCTGCAGGTCTCCATTTAACCGCTCAATCTGTTCATCAGCATTAGATACACTAAGAGGAATATATAATTGCATATCGTCTGCAAAACAGTGAAGAGTCTACAGTAGAGGAATGCTATTCACACCAGCGGTGAACAAGTTAAACAGCATTGGACCAAGTATTGATCCTTGGGGCACCCCCATCGATACTGGGCGGAGCTCAGAGCAAGCTCCATCTTCAAGTCTCACCATCTGCGATCGACCACTAAGGTAGCTGTCAAACCATTGTAAAAGATGAATAGAAACTCCATAACTCAACAATTTAGCAAGTAAAAGAGAGTGGTCAACAGAGTCAAAGGCATTCATTATATCCAGCATAACTAGAGCAGTAACTTAGCCCTGATTCTGATGAGTGAGAATATCATTAACTACAGAGAGTAGGACAGTTGATGAGCTATGACCGCATTTAAAGGCAGACTGTTGAGAAGGTATAATGCTTTCAGCAAATTCCGACAACTGTTTGTTAATCACACCTTCAGCAATTTTAGAAGGCACAGATTGCAAGTTTATATTACGAAAGTCACTTAGTGACTTTGGAGAGTTATTCTTCGGGATCGGTATACCCACTGAGACCTTCCACAAGTCAGGAAACATTTCGAACACCGAACAAGAAATTTATAGTCAGAGGTACGTGTCATGAATCCATAACACAAGCATGAAAATCTCCGATTTTTTTTAAACATGTAACAACAAGGGTCTCCATTTCAGTTCCTAAACAATAATATTAATGAAAAAAAAAAAACAGTACCGCACGTGGTCATGTGCAGCTTTTCTTAATAGCAGCAAATACTTACTTCGATCCAGCTGTGGGTCCTTTAAATTCAACGGGTGATTTCCCTGCATATGGTTCATGGGATCTTTAATACCAAAACCAAGATGATCTTTCATATTTTGCGGGACATACAGCCCATCGTTATACATACTAATACCATCTTCTTTGAACATGTTGATGTCATTCTTATACATACTCAAAGCATCTTCTTTGAAAATTTTCATACCATCTTCCTTCTTAGAATTAGGCATTTCGTTAATCGGTAACTCATCCTTAATCACTACTTTAGGTATAATCAATTCCGTCTTGAACTTATCAGGTATTTCTTTACTTTCTTCTTTGACATCTTTCACCTCTCTTATATCCTTCACGTCTTTGACATCTTTATCTATCTTGGTGATAACTTCGGTTTTAGGTGGTTCATTTTTGACATTTTCCGAAGGATTGAAATTAATCGGTTCGAACTTCATATCTTTAACATCATTCTTCATATCAGTTAAATTACATTTGATAAGATTTTTACGTTCATTCAGGTCATCGGGAAGTCTTATTGATACATTCAAAGGCATGGGTTCTGACAAACTTGTGGTTATCGGTTTGGCAGACGTTATCACTGTGACAGTCGAAGTAACAATAACATTTGGCATTACCGGTGAATTTGGTACGGACGTTATCACTTTGTTATCAATACCATCAACAACATCTGGTTTCACAGGTTTCATATTATCTGAACTAGTAATAGAATTATTATTATTTGTGTTATTCATTAAAGGTGCACTAACAGTTTCTGTTATGTTCGGAGTAACGGTATTCGATGTTGGTACCATGTTTTCAATATTTTCTACATCATTATCATTGGTTTCCGTTTCATCGTTAACTGAACCTGAATCCGAAGTGACACTTGAAGGACTCTCAGCCCTTTCTCTTTTCTTCTTATATATTCCCAAGTCTTTCTCATCAGATTCACCATCTTCACTTTTTTCTTGAGGCCGTTTTCTGTTTTTGATGGGTGTTTCCGTTTTATCCAATTTAGATTTTTTTGCTTTTCCTGGTGTACTTGTCATATTAGAAGATGGTGGTGCTGTTGCGGTAGGGTTGTTTTTGTCAGGCGGGCTGTTGCTTGTGTTATTCTGTTTGGCGGTTGTCTTTTCTGGCGTTTCGGTACCACCACGTTTCGGTCTAGCTCTGTTGTTGGTCTGTTCTTTTGCAGCTTTGTTCCTTGTACGCATACGTTGTGGACTAGCATCAGGACTTTCTGAAAGTGTAAACCTTAATTAAACAATCGTACTTTTTATTCAAATAAATTAAATGTTCAGACATATTTTTTTTCAATATAACAAGACATTCTAAATCTGATGAAGGCAGTACTTGTACAGATTATATATTCACACAAAAAACATTCTTAATTTTTTTTATTATTTTAACAACACACGACGAGGGCTCACAGCCTAAATACTATCGTACTGTGGGTGTCGACAAGGAGGAAAGAGGCAACTTGTTAATTCTGGACTTGAAGGTTTGTAGGTTCGGGGGAGAAGGAAAAACATGTGCCGGCAAGGAATTCCACAACTTGGAAGTCCTCGGGACAAAAGAGCGGGCATAACAAGGTGTTCTATTTCTGGTGACCTGGACAGTAAAAGGGTGCATTCGCTCTGTTCCCCTGGTAGATCTATTGGGGGCAGCAGGTGGAGGAACTATGGAGGAAAGCTCCTCTGAGCAGTGCCCGTGCAGATATCGATAAAAGAGAGAGAGAGGTCACCAACGGCATGTCGGTGGGCAAGGGATGGCAGCCTTTGGGTGAGGGTAAGGTCACCGATGGAATGTATATCTCTCTTCCGAATGGAGTCCAGGATAGCGAATATAGAAGCGGCAGCGGCACCCCAGATGTGGGAGCAGTATTCGAGGTTTGGCCTTATTTGTGAAGTATATAAGGTATAGAGATTAGCTGGTGAAAAGTATTTGCGAGCCCGGAAGAGGAAACCTAATTTCTTAGCAGCCGCTTCTGCAATTGATGTAACATGTTGGTGCCAATTGAGATTTCGATCCACAGAAATGCCAACAAGTGAAAAGGACTCATTAGCTTGAGTAACTTGGTTGTTCATTGTGATGGATCTAGGGCTGGTGTATCTCTAATGAGATAGAAAGCAAGACTGAGAGTTGGTGGAGTTGAATTGTACAAGATTTCTACTTCCCCAGTCTACTATTTTTTGGAGATCCACAGAGACAGAACCCTCCATGAGTGCGATCCTCATCTAATTGGGCTAAAGAGACAGGCTTAGAATATTCTAGATTTGACTGGAGGGTGCTGTCATTTGCGTAACTGTGAACTGGGTTGGATGTGCTAGAGAGGAGGTCATTGATGTAGAGAACAAACAAAGTAGGGGCTAAAGCTGAACCTTGCGGGACTCCTGCATTAATTGGATACAGTTTAGAGGAATTGCCATCCATGACAACAGAAATGCTCCGGTAAGAGAGGAGATTTGCTGTCCAAGTACAGAGTTTTGGTGGTAGGCCATAGGCCGGAAGTTTATCAAACAGCGCTGCGTGTCAGACCTGGTCGAATGCTTTAGATATGTCTAGAGCGACAATCTGGGATTCACCGTGTAGTTCCAAGAATGGGTGACAAAGGAAAGGAGGTCGGCAGTTGAACTGCGCTGACGGAAGCCATACTGCCTGTCGTGGATTTGACTGTGTTTTTCAACACATTTTAGTAATTCGGTGTTTATATACTTTTCCATCCCTTTAGAGACGACTGAAAGGAGAAATATGTCTGTAGTTGCTAGGAAGCGCTTTGGATCCTTTCTTGGGGACGGGTTGTAGTCGAGCAGTTTTCCAGTTAGGGAATATGCCTCTATTGTAAGATGTATGAGACAGACAAGTCACGACAGGAGCAAGTTCTGGTGCGCATCTTTTGAGAACAATTGCTGGGATCTCGTCAAGGCCAGAGGCTTTCCTGGTATTAAGAGAAGAGAGCATCTTTGGTACCTTTTTAGTTTTGAAAATGATATCCGTCATTTTATGCGCAACACTGGGGCTGTTCGTGGTTGAATACTTGGAGGTGGGTTGGGAGTAGAATTGCCGAGGCAAAAAGATCAGCCTGGCCCAGGGCGGTAGAAACAATTTCATCCCCTGAGACAAGAGGTGGGAACGTGCTCTTGCAGAAATTATTCCCAATAGATTTAGCAAGAGTCCAGAAGGGTTTGCTGTCATTGGAGCTTGAGAGGACTTTGTTTTTGATGTGGTTATTAAACGAGTTTTTTGCCTCAGAGAGAATGTGGACATAGCGGTTTCTTGCGTAGTTAAATGCTTCACGGTTTTCTTGACTGGGATTGTGTAGAAGTGTTTTGTGAGCTTTGACCTTTTCAAGTCTGGCCTTGTCACAGGATTTAGAGAACCAGTGCTTTTGAGTGGCTGAAGAGGTTTTCTGTGTACGTGGAATAAATAATTATATGCCAGCTTGGATAATTTCGGTGACGTTTTGTGAGATATCAGAGAGGTCAGGACGCGAGAAGCAGACAGACGCCCATGGAAATGAGGAAAAGTAATCCCGCATTTCGTCCCAGTTCGCAGAGTTGTAGTGCCAGACGATACATGGGTGTGATGACTGTGTGACCTCAGGTTGCATTGCGCAGGAAGCAGTGACCATGCCGTGGTCTGAGCGACCAAGGGGGGTGATGACTGATGTCTTATAGCATTCAGGTTTTGTAGTAAGAAGGAGATCCAAGGGATTTGAGCTGTGTGTTGGGATGCGAGGCAAGTAAGTAGGTTGCTGAACTATATTGGCCAAAGAATTGCTGATTGCAAAGGCCTCTGCTGCTCTCCCTTGTGGATCGGTTTTTGAAGATCCTAGCCATTCCTTATTATGGACATTGAAGTCACCAACAATAGTGACCTCGGAGGAAGGATATTCAGAAATCAGTGTGTTGCATTATAAACAGATGCTTTCAAGTAGGTGAATCTCCAGATGAGTTGCAGCTTGCTCTGGGAATATGTGCGTTTAAAGGAGGTGATGTAGACCAATTTGCAAACTAGACAGCTGGCAATAGTTCCAGTGCTCTTAAAAATCATGGAGTCAATAATCAACAAAAGAATAGATTTTTTTGTGATAAATTTCGACTTTTTAGTGACCATCATCAGCATGGCCTCAGGAAAAACTTTTACACTGTTACAGCGATGGCAGATGCTGTTAACATGATTGCTACAGGAGTTGACGAAAAGAAGACAATTGAATCCAGCTTTTGTAACTTGGGAAAGGCATTAGACTCAATGTCTCATAGAATAATACCATATTATGGTATCCGAGGACCTCCGCAGAAACTTTTGGTCTCATATTTGACACACAGAAAACAAAAAATCAGATGAAATGATGAAGAGTGGATAAGTCTAGAATGAGGGATGCCCCATGGTTCAATCCTTGGGTCCCCCTTGTTTCTCATATACATAAATGATCTACCAGAGAATATATCAGCTGATCAATTTCGCCTTTTTGCTGATGATACGTCCTTTATTAATATTGGCTCCAACATTCAGGATGTGAGTGATAGAAACCAGCTAAGACAAGCAGAAACATGGTTCAAAGACAATGAGATGAAACTTAACAAAGATAAAACAAAAATAATCACATTTTCAGACCAAAAATCGAATGAAGTATCGGAGGTAAAATTCCCAGGCATCATCTTCCGGGCGGATCTCCTCTGGTCATCCCACATCCATTTCATGGGTACTAAGCTCTCCAGGATATTATATCTTATAAGGAGACAGATACAGGTGGCAACGATTAATACTGCCTTGGCTGTTTACTATGGTAATTTTCATACTGTGGCAACCCATGTCATATTGATATGGGGTTTGTCCCCCGAGAGGGAGAAACTTTTCTTGCTACAAAAGAAAGCAGTAAGAATACTTACCAGCTTTCCTAGTCGCGTTAGCTGCAGGGATCTATTTAAGAAGATGGGGATACTAACATTGCCTTGTGTTTTCATACTTGATTGCGCTGTTTAGGTGCATGAGAGTCTAGATAAATTTCCAACAAACTCCTTACGTCATATAGGCATTGTCCATTTAAAATAATAATTGATTCCTATATTCGAATGTTGCTGAATGCAGATAAGAAATCTGAACAATCTGCCAGCGCCTGAGCAGACTCTAGACTGTTAATGCGTTGATATAAGGAGATGCGCGAGAAGGCGCCTGAAAGGGTGTGTGAAATGAACCATCGTGCTGCCATTATTGTAATTTCATTTTTAGTTAGTCAATAGTTTAACATACAGTCTACGGTTTAGTAAAAACATACTCAATAATTTACTTTTTAAAACATCCGCATAGAATAGGCGAGAAGTAAATTGAAAGATTTTGTTTATTTTGTATCATATATTAATACTATTGATTAATTGTTTATTAAAATTTCTTTTCGTTTTAAAATAAGATCCTGTCCAGCTACTTTACACTAATTTATTACACTGCAGCTGTTTCATCAAGACGCAACTTCTTCAGATACAAAAGAAAACATTGCATTAACTCACCTGCATTAGGATTAACACCAAGAGCTGCTGGTGCAGTTAACGGTGGAAGTTCATTTGTTTTTTTGTAATGCGTTCGACAGTCCCAACACAGTATCTGCCTCTCTTTTCCTCCTGGCTGCCAATCTTTTGAATCTAAAACAAATAAGATCAATCAAAAATAATATCCTGACCCCAAACATTTTTTTAATGCTATTTACAGCCATAGACATTTGTCCATTAAATCATTAACTAGTTTTTTGCTTGTTATATTGAATGTTTATTTAAATTTAGCTCGCTATGGAACATGGAACGGTTTTACTTATTATACAGGGCTTTCATTAATTCCCGAACCCCACGTGACCGGATTCTGTCTCTCTCTTAGTGGAATATGATTTTATGAGTTGTCAGTCAAATAGTAACCAAAAAAACCACTAGACTAGGGACCCTAAAGTTACTAAATCAATTGACAACTGGCAGTTTAGTCCATTGGCGCTCAATTACCTTTTGACGGTTATTTTGTATGTGTATTGTGCATTTTCCAAGTTCGACCAGTGTTTACCTTCTTCAAATAATTTTCTATCTGTTGGACAATAAAAATAAACAGTTTTTATCAAAACTTAGCATTTTCATTGCATTTTTACGTAAGTTAAAAGTGTAGGTATGTTAAGGTTATGTTGTTGACGATATTCGACATCGCATGGAACGAAGCCCTACCAAATCTGTTCGTCGATAATCTGCCCAAACAGGTACATATTTGTTACGTATTACACAATACACATTCCTAAAACCGTCAATTATAAGTTTAAATACTCGGACCTCAATTTGTTTATGTACATTACAAAATTTTGATATCTATACAAAATAAAAGTAATATTTTATGTTTTTAATTTATTTTTTTAACAATCAATAACAGTAAACCATACGTGAACAGACTTGCTGTTAAAAATACTAAATAATAAATACATTTAAAACATTTACTGTTTCAACTTATTATATTTTTTATAAAACCCCAAAGGAAATATGAGACAACACTGGCATCTTAGGGATTTCATTAATTCAGGTTGTACAACCGTGTATGCCAGGCTGCCTAACTTAAGCGGTCACGTGGGGTTCGGGAATTAATGAAAGCCCTGTACACTCTGGGGTATCTTGAGTGGGTGTCTCGGGTATAGATACCACTGACATTTCGAAAATTATAAGATATACAAAGCTGGTTAAATAGGGCAATGTTGCAGAAGCATAAGAGGTCATTTCAGATTTGATTTTTTTTTTTCATAGATCACTAGATATGAGCTGTGTATAATAATTATACCAGCTTGCTCAAGCAGATTGGACTCGAGCAGAAATTTGTCCTCGAGTACTTGCTCTAAAACTATTAAGTTCAAAACGCCAACGCTGGGATCAGAACAAGTTGTCAATAACTTCAATTTTCAATTGACATAACCTCCAAATTCAGTAAAACAGCAAGTTAACTTTATGTTTACAATAATCATGTTTCCTGAATTGAAAACAAGAATGTCGGCCTTTAATTTTATAACTTATATAACAAGGTATGATGCCTAAGCTTGATTTCAGCATAAACACAGTCTCTCTTCCTCTCAGCGGAGCCACATTTTTCTCTGCCTGGTTTTCGTTCCTCTGATAGCTTATTTATAAGATGTCTCTGATGAAACAAAGTTTTTACCAGGCAGATATTATCTGTGGTTTGGTCGATTCAGGGTTTTCTTCTGAAGTCCGGATTACATATCAGTATATTACCAATTTAACTCCAATTCAGCAGAGGAAATATTTTGGACATTGGGGTAACCTAAAATCGCTTTTGTATCGGCCATACAGTTATAATTTAATGGTCTTCAAAGTCAAACTGCCTACATCAAAGTTGAAAATAGCCACAAAAACTAAATGGAAATAAAGATGGTCGTCAATATTCAAAGTGTACAGCAGTGAAATAAATTTGTGAATGTTGAAGGTGTTTCATATGACAGGAAAGTGCGACCCTATCACAGTCATTTTTCACATAATCAATAAAACTCAGTGTTTTATTGTTTGTCAGCTGTTGCAAATATCAAATGGGCTCACTTGCGTGACATACTCAAGTGCCGAGCTCATTTTGTTCAGTATGGCTGTGAAAAGTAAATAAGTCAATAACAAGCAAGGCTTCAGTTCGCTTTAAATTATTATTTCAATAATAATGTTTGTATAAATCTTGAAAACATATGACAACTTTATCGGCCAGTACTGTGAAAGTGATCCTGTATTTCAATTCCATGCTGATTTGAAATCAGCATGTCTCCCTCTTCAATTTAATACATCCCTTTTAATGTCTGTTCTGCCTGAATGGCAGAAAGATAGTTACTCAACAATTACACTGACATTACAATGGCGCTAACGCGAAGATCTGGCAACACGGTCAGCTGTCAGATGTTTGACGTGTGTCTACTTATTATTATTATTATTATTATTATTATATATATATATATATATATATATATATATATATATATATATATATATATATATATATATATATATATATATATATATATATATATAGTGTGTCTCAAACCGGATCGGAATGTATTGTTATCTACGTTATTATTAGAGATATATTTATCGGCCAGTGCTGTGAAAGTGATCCTGTATTTCAATTCCATGCTGATTTCAAATCAGCATGTCTCCCTCTTCAATTTAATACATCCCTTTTAATGTCTGTTCTGCCTGAATGGCAGAAAGATAGTTACTCAACAATTACACTGACATTACAAGAAGATCTGGCAACACGGTCAGCTGTCAGATGTTTGACGTGTGTCTACTTATTATTATTATATATATATATATATATATATATATATATATATATATATATATATATATATATATATATATATATATATATATATATTAGTGTATCCCAAACCGGATCGGAATGTATTGCTATCTCCGTTATTATTAGAGATATATTTATCGGCCAGTACTGTGAAAGTGATCCTGTATTTCAAATCAGCATGTCTCCCGCTTCAATATAATACATTCCTTTTAATGCCTGTTCTGTTAAAACCACTGAATGGCAGAAATACACTGACATTACAATGGCGCTAAAGCGTAGATCTGGCAACACGGTCAGCTGTCAGATATTTGAAGTGTGTCTACTTATATATATATATATATATATATATATATATATATATATATATATATATATATATATATATATATATATATATATATATATATATATATAGAGTGTGTCCCAAACCGGAATGGAATGTATTGCTATCTCCGTTATTATTAGAGATATATTTATCAGCCAGTACTGTGAAAGTGATCCTGTATTTCAATTCCATGCTGATTTCAAATCAGCATGTCTCCCGCTTTAATATAATACATCCCTTTTAATGCCTGTTCTGTTAAAACCACTGAATGGCAGAAATAGATAGTTACTTAACAATTACACTGACATTACAATGGCGCTAAAGCGAAGATCTGGCAACACGGTCAGGTCATATATATATATATATATATATATATATATATATATATATATATATATATATATATATATATATATATATATATATATATATATATATATATATGACCTGACCTGACCGTGTTGCCAGATCTTCGCTTTAGCGCCATTGTAATGTCAGTGTAATTGTTAAGTAACTATCTATTTCTGCCATTCAGTGGTTTTAACAGAACAGGCATTAAAAGGGATGTATTATATTAAAGCGGGAGACATGCTGATTTGAAATCAGCATGGAATTGAAATACAGGATCACTTTCATATATATATATATATATATATATATATATATATATATATATATATATATATATATATATATATATATATATATATATATATATATATATATATATATATATATAGTGTGTCCCAAACTGTATGGGAATGTATTGCTATCTCCGTTATTATTAGAGATAGGGAGACGGTTAAATTGTAGAATTTCATGCTAGTTCCTCTTAAGTACTAATATCATCCAGAACCTGGCAACGGGTTGCAGAATAGTTGCTCGCGCCTATTACATGAAGTCTCTAAGACCGGTATAAAACTCAGAGTGCTACTGAACCCCCAAATCCTTAAGATGTCTCTATGCTCAAGCTTTGCTTAGGCCTCCGCTGCTTATTGAGGGAATCGTGGTGATTTCCACCTTTTAGATAGTAGCAGGGATCCATAGCAATGGATATAGAGGGGGTGTATATTGAAGGTGATATAACTAAATATGTATAAATTGAAAATAAAATATATTACCTCAATAGTCTCGTTATTTTATAGCCACACCCGGTACAACATGTATTAATCAAAACTTCTTATTAGACATTACTTACTTGTACTGTAGCAATGCGAACATCTATACTGGGAATCTCTACTATCACTGTCATCTTCAGAATTATCATCTTCGGTAACACTACTTGTTTCACCAGGTTCTTTGCTGGACTGTGGTGACGGTCGACTATCTGTTTCTACTGGTGCCGATCCGCAACGTCCTTTGTAAAATGAGTAAAAAGTTTAATAACCTCAAACAACAAATATAAATTTCAGTATGAAAACGATGAAACAAATGATTACTAAATGACAATAAATTATAACACTAGATGCAAAACTTAACTCAAAACTACCCCTAAGCAAAACTAAATTCTACTTCAAATTAGATTCTGAATCTATGGCACAAACTTGATTTTCTACTTAACTACCAAAATATACAGGGTTTTCTTTTCAAAAGAATACAAACATTTGGTATCTTGCATAAAAATAAAAAATATATATGAGGAAGTAAATTTTGAAAAAAACGTTATTTGATCTTTTTAAATTGTGGAACTAGAAAAAGCTTCTAACATTTAAATTTAATTCTACTTTCCTCCTTCGGTAAAATCTGCAATAACATGCCATAGAAAAGGCTAGATGCATTCTCACAACAATTAGAACCGTAGACCGGTTTCGCTCTCATTAGAGCTCGTCAGTACGGCATACTAATTGCTGCGAAAATACACCTATAAAGTAATACGGCTAAAGTAGCCAGCCTTTCAACACTAAGTGATTGGTGGACGTGCCGCCACCTAGTTGCGGAACCAAGTAGTATGTTGTCACACCAGCTCCAAATAACAGAGTGTTAAAAAATGGAGACTGTATACAACCAACTAACAATTTTAATAAATTGTCAGCCCTGGCCCATTTCTACCCTAATATAGGGACAAAGTATGTTAGGTTAGATGGATTCTCACAACAATTATAACTGTAGACTGGTTACGGCTAAAGTAGCCAGCCTTTCAACACTAAGTGAGTGGTGAGCGTGTCGCCACCTAGGCTGGCTACTTTAGCCGTATTACTTTATAGGTGTATTTTTGCTGCAATTAATATGCCGTACTGACGAGCTCTAATGAGAGCGAAACCGGTCTACAGTTCTAATTGTTGTGAGAA
The DNA here is from genome assembly GCA_964006375.1 of Tillus elongatus. Taxonomy (NCBI): domain Eukaryota; kingdom Metazoa; phylum Arthropoda; class Insecta; order Coleoptera; family Cleridae; genus Tillus; species Tillus elongatus. Next base: position 90,232,805 of record OZ023270.1, on the reverse strand, counting down.
TGCATCTAGCCTTACATACTTTGTCCCTATATTAGGGTAGGAATGAGCCAGGACTGACAATTTATTTAAATTGTTAGTTGGTTGTATACAGTCTTCATTTTTTAACACTTTGTGTTATTAGAGCTGGTGTGACAACAAACTACTTGGTTCCGCAACTAGGTGGCGACATGCTCACCACTCACTTAATGCCATATAAAAACGGTAGAAATAAATGTCACTTTGTGAACGTCCTAAAACATTTTAAAATATGTACATTTATTCCAATGAAATCTTGTTTTAAAATAAGAAACTTGCAATATTTCCTAAAAATGCAGTCTCTAATAAACAACATGTTCAGTGTTGTGATATTGTTGCACTTAAGGATTTAAAACCCTCTATTTAAAGAAACATATGAGAGTGTATTGATATCTTGTTAAATCTTGTTATTACTATGGACCTAAATCACATAACCTTCTCATGTCCAAAATACTCTCTACAACGATCTAACCTTGTCACAATTCTCAACAGATATGTATAATTCACGACAGGCAGTATGGATTCCGTCAGTGCAGATCAACTGCTGACCTCTTTTCCTTTGTCACCCATTCTTGGAACAAGTCTATGGAACTACACAGTGAATCCCAGATTGTCGCTCTAGACATATCTAAAGCATTCGACCGGGTCTGGCACGCAGCACTGCTTAATAAACTTCCCGCCTATGGCCTACCACCAAAACTCTGTACCTGGACAGCAAACTTCCTCTCCAACCGGAGCATTTCTGTTGTCGTGGATGGCCATGCCTCTAAACTATATCCAATTAATGCAGGAGTTCCTCAAGGTTCAGCTTTAGCCCTTACTTTGTTTCTTCACCACATCAATGACCTCCTCTCTAACACATCTAACCCAGTTCAGTTACGCGGACGACAGCACCCTCCACTCAAATATACAATATTCTAAGCTGGTCTCTGTGGATCTCCAAAAAATATTAGACTGGGGAAGTAGAAATCTTGTACAATTCAACCCCACCAAATCTCAGTGTTGCTTTCTTTCTCATAAAAGATACACCAGACCTAGACCCATCACATGAACAACCAAGTTATTCAAAGTAATGAGTCATTTTCACTTGATGGCATTTCTGTGGATCGAAATCTCAATTGGCACCAACATGTCACATCAATTGCAGAAGCGGCTGCTAAGAAATTAGGTTTCCTCGTCCGGGCTCGCAAATACTTTTCACCAGCTAATCTCTATACTTTATATACTTCACAAATAAGACCAAACCTCGAATACTGCTCCCACATCTGGGGTGCTGCTGCCGCTTTTACACTCGCTATCCAGGACTCCATTCAGAAAAGAGCTATACGTCTCATTGGTGACCTACCCTCACCCAAAGGCTGGCATCGCTTGCCCAACAACGTGCCCTCTCTCTCTCTTTTATAGATATCTGCACGGCCACTGCTCAGAGGAGCTTTCTTCCATAGTTCCTCCACCTGCTGCCCCCAACAGATCTACCAGGGGAACAGAGCGAATGCACCCTTTTACTGTCCAGGTCACCAGACATAGAACATCTTGTTATGCCCGCTCTTTTGTCCCGACGACTTCCAAATTGTGGAATTCCTTGCAGGCACATGTTTTTCCTTCTCCTCCGAACATCCAAACCTTCAAGTCCAGAATTAACAAGTTGCCTCTTTCCTCCTTGTTGACACCCACGGTATGATCGTATTTAGGCTGTAAGCCCTCGTGGTGTGTTGTTGATACAAAAAAAAGTCTGACAAATGTTACAAATTTACTGAGGATGAATATCGAATTGTGAATTTTAAATATCGCAATTTGCAAACTTTTTAAAGATATAGATTTAAACATATAAATGTAAGACAATATAAATATGAATATATCTGTACATTATTGTCTACTATAAGTAGGTAATATAATAATTAGAATAACTTAGAAAATTTTAATAGATTGTGGTCGCATTAGATAAGTACGGAGTTTGGTATGCAATAGTTTGATGTAACTAGTCTTAGATATCCTTCTGTCTGTCCTAATGTTCAAACCTTCTTATCCGTGCCCCATTTTGGTCTGTGATTCAAGCATTGACGGGTCGCTAGGAGCAAGTGTCCCAGTCTATTTCCTTAAATAATAAATTTAAAAAATATATAATATGTAGGGAAAGATGTATATCGAGGACCAGTTTCTAGGTAAAAGTCACACCTCTCTGATTTTCTACGTTTCATTATAATAGATCATAACGAAGGACAATGTGATCGTACTTTCGAAACTAAATTAGAAAAAACTGTGGCTAATGGAATTGAGCTTCCGAGCCCATCTAATCCATTTGAACTAACTAACTATGGATTAAACTTGGGTACGTTTCTATGGCCATGGGGAAATCATGATTAACTTAGTGTCAACTTTACAGACCATTCTACATTTAAAAAAAATTGGAAAAAAGAAAGGCGAGGAAACTTTACAACGCCGGTTTTTTGCGAGACAATGCCCCTGCACACAAATTGTATGTTGCCATGGAAAAAATTCGTGGTTTAGGATTAAAATTAAGACCCTGTTTATCAGATCTGACCCGACTTACAATTTATTTCCCGCCTGACTACCAAATCTTCCCTTGGCCGAAAAACGTTTGAAAGTGTGGAATTTTCTTCTGGTGAAGAGTGATAGAAACTGTGAAGACCTGGTTTACAGAGCAAGATAACCTCAGATAGGTTGTTCGGTAGTCACAGACTTTTGAAACTTCTAACGTGTGGGTTAGTTTTTCTAGCTCCTCTAGAAATTGGTATTTCTATAAAAAAATGTCCAATTTGAACCACTATGTACAGTTCACTTTATTTCCCGAAGATAAAATTGGTCTGGCCTTTTTATTTTGTTTTAAATAAACAGCAAATGTTGGTTGTAGTTGATGGTAAGTAGGGTTTTATAAATTGCTTTTTAGTTTTAAAATAGGCACAAAATAAATACTCAATTAATTATATGTAATACACATGCAAAAAATGCTTCAATTTTTTCTTTGTTTTCCCTTGTTTTTTTTTTGTTCACTATTTTTTATTCTTTTTTTTTGGCACTTGTTATGTTAAATGATTAAATGAAATCTTGGTTGCTCCATAATATACTAAAAACTTGTATCATTACATCATTGTAGCGTAAGATGGAGATAAATTTTATGAAAATACCAAAATGTTCTTTTCTTTAAAACAATAATAAATAATAAATGATTAAAAATTAAATAAAACACCCTGTATATTTTACTAGAGGTGACCTGAAAAATTCTTTAAAGGTATGTTTAAATGAGATGAATGGATGTGATGCTTTGTTTCTAATTTCTATTTTCCACTGCTCCCATGATGATTATGAATGAACATCTTTTTTAGACCACCCCTGTAGACACAGACAAACTTACCTGTATTATTATTTGCTGAATTATTACCTCCTCTACTGTTTCTGGTATTTCTGATACGCCTTAGTGAGCCTTGGCGTCTCCTTCGATGGGGACGATTGTTATTCGCCCCTGGTGTTTTCTTCCATAAATAGTAAAATTCCACCAGTTCGGGCTGTTAAACAATTTAAAATATAGACCATGTCACAACACAATACGCGTCGCGAACATAACTAAAATGTTGTTAAGAAGTAATAGATAATACAAGATAATTAGTGAGGTGATGAAAGCTTTTATTGTCTACATTTTATGTGGTAATGCTTCACAAAATAAAGGCAGCGGCGATTGGGTTATAATTCATTAAAAAAAACACTAAATATGAAAATGATGGTAAATTCACTTACCGTATCTCTGTGTGGTAACAGGTCTTTTCGTATCCTAAAGAAGTTTTTACCAAACTGTCTCAGTCCCTTGACAAATCTTTTAGTTTCTTCTTCTGACCATTTTTTATCTATGCCTTTTGGTACCGGACACTTAACGAGGGCTTGTAGTGCTTTTCCTGGATCGTAGCCTGAATCGTGTAACTGCAAAAAGAAAATTTAAATTTGTTAGATAACAACCTTTGTAATTTTGCTGAAAAAGAGGACAATTTTACTTTCAAGGGGGAAGACTTTTAGCATTATTGTTAACATTAAGCGGTGGTGCGATCCACCCCTAAAATCTTAGATGAGAAGGGGTGCGGTTAAGTAGCGCATCGTTAGGTTAGGACTGATTTAAATCTCTTTACAACAGTGTCTTATTTTTAGTGCATTTTCTTTTTAAAAAATCACTAATAAGGAGATCGTGACTTTTGAATTTTGAAAAAACTTCTTCAAATGAGCGCTATTTGGGGCCCCTGGAACCCAAATCCGAGGTCGGTTTGAGAGTTTATATATACACACACACACACATATATATATATATATATATATATATATATATATATATATATATATATATATATATATATATATATATATATATATATATATATATATATATTTATGTCACACCGCTGACTCCAAAAATAATGCGCCGTTTTTGATAACATTTGGTAAGTGCCTTCCTTTCGCAAGTGGCTTGAATAAGTTCGTTAGCCAGAAAAATCGGACTAGTTTTCTTTCGGAAAATGTTTATATCTCCGGACATAACAAAGTTAAGGCAACCATATTGGGGCGAGGGTTTATATCATAAAAAGAAAACCATGCACCAAATTTTGAATCTCTACGTTAAAATTAAACAAAGTTATAAGCTTTTTAGTTTTTATTCTTAAAAAGTCAAAAAAAGTCGCGATTCTAAACGTGAAAATTGACATGTTCTAGATAGAGAATCTACATGAACGGCTATGCAGCATAAATGTCAAAAAGCCTTAAGTTTCAGCTACAATCTTCATTGTTCTTTATTTTATTAAAATATTTGCAGAAAATTTATTTAAAACAGACCCTTTATGTGATGCTTTGGTAGCTTCAATTGGGCAAAGTGGAAGTTTTTTATGAAGAAACGGTGCTGGTAAGTAGTTTCTCCTTTCTATGGACTTCTGTAAGGTGAGTTTTTTACAGTTTGCATTTCTAGCTCCGTTGTAGCATGTTTACCTTGCACAGAACCTCAAATTTACTTTAGGTCTCTTAACAGCATTGTGGAGTTGAGATCACAGCACTTGTCCAGTGGTTAATGCATAAAGGGGTTCCTCTAAGCATATTTCTGAATGTTTTTCAAAAAACGAACAATACGCTAATCTGATAATTTACCTATAAATGTTGTTAAAATTTTAAAAATGGAAACAACGCTCGTGCCTGGAATAAAGTTCTCTTCGTCATTTTAACTTTAAATGTAATTTCCTTCTCCCGTTTCGCATCCGTTCAACACATTGGGCACAGAAAATATAGGAATTTACTTAAATTTGTCATTTATAATTGAAGGAAAATAAAACTTGTTCTAGTTATGTCTCACAAAATAGAATAATTTCTAGATTCTAAAACCTACTGTGACTATAATGAAACAACTTTAAATGAGACGAAAACCATTTCAGGTTAAGGGATCGAAAAATGTTTAAACAGTAAAATAAGCTTTCGTACTAAAAAAAAAAAAAAACAAGATTCTTATAAGGCGTAATACAATAGTGCATAATGATAGTCCACGGCAACAGTACATGTCATATTCAACTGACAAATTATTTTGATAAACGTTAGATTTACTTTCAAAATGACATGTAAATAAGTATTTTGTTGTCTGGCATTTTTAATACAAATGTAGGCATGCTCTTCTTACATTCATATTTACTTTTGACCATCACAATTTTACTCATAGAGTTGGATACAATTTTAGTGACTTTTGAATTTTAAAACGATTTCTTCAAATGAGCGCGAACTAGGCCCCATAGGACCCATATCCGGGTTAGTTTCAGTTTTTATCTGTTTTCATATATACAGGGTGACGGGTTTCTAGGGTAAAGCTCAATATATCCATTATTAAACAATATATGAGAATTTTTTTTACATGTTAATTATACGATGTCTGGAGCTGCATCTTATAAAATTATTTTTGCAATCACAGGTGGCCCCTAAGTCGCTGGTGATGCAATTTTTTTTCCTAATCGAACACGCCTTATATTATTGCAATTTTTGCATTTTCCATCGAAAGATAATGCATGTTTGTAAGAAAATAAATTCGGGACTCAGCCAATGCGTTATGGTAGCGATTTTTCATCAAATGTTTCTTTCGATAGCTTAATTTACTATTAACCCAAGGTTCGTTGGCCAGGAAACCAGTTTTTTGGGCACATTTGGAGTTTATTTTCGGAAGATTTTTGTATATTGTCAAACAATAAAGTTATTTTGATAAAATATGGTGGATTGTTTCTCCTATATAGGTTATACTGGTACCCAAATTTAATGCAAGCTTTCTTTAAAAAAAACATATTTCCTATTAAAAACATTTTTATGAAAATTCACTACCATAACGCCCTTGCTGCGTCCAGACTTTTTAAATTTTAAGTAGTGGGTTCTCAGAAATTGACTCCTAAATTTGAGAAAGGTTTTTTTTTAATTGCTACAAATATCGTCAAATGTTTGTTTTATCTGATTATCACTTATGAAAAAGTGAAGGTTGAATTTTTTTTTATTGTTACTGACAATGACTAAACTGTCGTCTTCGGTTTCTCTATTTGCGAAGAAAACCTTAGTGTAGGAGTGATTTTCATTTTATTTGTCCATCGGATCAGGTCAGGTCAGGTTGTTGCTTGGGCATTGGCGAATGTTGGTTTTTCCTGAACGGTACCCTGAGAGCGATGACACACACAGCGGTTTGTGCAGACTCGACTGCCGAGTCCTCTTGACGATGACAGACAGCGGTTTTTGTCGACCAGACAGTCTACGAGCAGATGAACGTTGCAATTGCCATGGAACGAATGTGTCTGCTCAAGTGAGAAAATGGACGACGACTTAAAATATAAAGTACTTTTGGGTTTCCTGTATTTACGTTGGAAGAGGTGAACCAATAAAATGAAGAATCGACGAATGTGAGTGCATTCAATCGTAAATGATAGCCTGACGAAAGGACACTTTAATACTGTCTTTGGTGAAGCACGAGAATATGAAGAATTAAAAAAAATATATACTCATATGTAAAAGGTTTCTTTTGAGGAACTACTTGGTTGTATAAAACGAACAATAACCAAGAAAAACACTCCGTTGAGAACTTCTATTCCACCAGAAGCAAAATTGGTCATAACCCTCTCCGTAGCCGCAGTGTGAAACAACTGCTCGTTATAAACCGCTGTGTGTCAGCTTTCATACAAAACACTGTAAATAAGTGCCGTTCCAGCAATAAAACGGTACGCGTTGCTTGTTGTCAACGACGTGTCGAGTCGGCTCCTCAACCGCTAGGCGACATCTGCGGTAGTGTGTGTTTGGCATCATTTGAATGTACAAAGATATATGCCGATTCGGTGGTAGAGTCGATCACCGAATATGGACAAACCACTGTGTGTGTCATAATTGTCGCTATTCGGCCGATTCTAATCCCAGATTATTTCACGGCATGCATACACAGCACCCGGAAAAACCCAATGGTTGGTCTGGAATTTTTGGTGATCATATTGTTGGCCCTTTTGTCTTACCTGATAATCTGACTCGAGATATCTACTTGGAGTTGTTGGAAAACGCCATTGATGCATTGTTGACTGACATCGAGAATGACGAGCATTATCTCAAAGACAGTTGGTATATCAGCATGGAGCTCCTCCACACCACGCTTTCCTTGTTCGACAATCTCTCGGCCACAGACCTCCAAATCGGTGGGTTGGGAGAAGAGGTGCCATAGAATGGCCCGCACGATCGCCAGATTCATCACCCCTAGATTTATTTTCGTGGAGTCATATAAAAAGAGTAAAATTTATTCTACTAAGCCCGATTCCTTACAAGATTTACACCAGCTGCTCGTAAACAAATGCTGCCAAATCACTCCTGAAATGTTACAGAATGCGCGCCGACGTTTTGAACAAAACTTGTACTATTGTATGGTGGTTGGTATTGATGGTCAAAATTTTGAATATTTGATAAACTGGCATGTAAGTTTTTGATAAATAAATTACTCCGCTTTAGAAGTCAACTTCAGAACCCAGAGCTTCGAATTTAAAATATAAGGCACCGTTGAAAAGAGATTTAGACTAGCTCTAAAATGATGCACTACTTGATCCTCCTTGTCGTTTAAGACTTTAGGGGTGGACCGCACCACAGCTTGGGATTGGTGTTGCAATGTTGAAAATAAGCCTAGAAGTCTCCATCCTTGAAAGCAAAATTTACCTCTTTGGATAATTTTCAACAAAATCACAATAATTGTCTTAAAGCGCGCCTGTTTCTCTCGTGAAATGGCTTGTCTTATAATAACTAACAGTAAAAAAACTACTCACCACATCCAGAGCGTTGATGGTAGTATCATCCCTTGAAGCCGCATCTTCGGGACAACCTCCGTCACACATCCCAGCAAAGGCGGCCATAGACCTCGCAGCTCTTAAGTACATGAGTAGGTCAGAGTCTAAGGTCATGGCAGGCACCCATCTGAGCTCCTCTCTGGTACGTGATTGCTCCGGGTCCGGAGATAACTGTTCCGGGGGTATCCCTGGACGGTAATCCGGAAGTCGAGCCTATGTCATGATATTATTACAAATGTAAAAGCAAACGATTATACATGCTATTATTTACAAGCCAGAAATGATTCTGGGGATATTTCATGACCAAAGTCTTTAACGATATTAGTTCACATCCCTACATAATTTATTTTGTGAATTAGATTATCAAAATAATAGGTCATATTATGTAAAATTGTGTTTTAGGTATAAAACAAAAAATAACTTCCCAGATTCGGCTTCCCTCAGAAGATATTCCAATTAAAACAATTAGTTTATACTGAGTCCGTAAAATCGGGTCACCAAGGCGCTGGAGTCGCGAGGAATGCTTTTACGCAAGATCCGACAACACTAGCGTGTAGCTTGGCTCCACTCCTACAAATCCCTACCACTCCGAGCTGCCTGCGGCGCTTAGGCTTGGTCGTGGTCTGGCAGCCCTTTACGATGGAGCTTCCACTCACCGCTCTCGTCAGGTAGTTCTGTGATTCGTTTTTGGTGTTATAAGGACACTACGCTATAGAAATTTATTGTCAGTTATGTGAAGACTATGGGCATAAAAAACGAGCGGAAATGGCGCAGAGACTTTAAAGACGGACGTACAGGCGTCCATGATGAACAGCATGCCAGGTGGCCATCGGTTTCGGAGGAAACGATTGCAAAAGTATTGAGATTGCAATGCTTGAAAATCGATGGGTGACGATTCGGTAGTTGTGCCAATTGATTGACTATCGCTAGGACTTTGACAGAGAATTTGCATTATTACAAGGTGTCTGCAAGGTGGGTCCCCAAAATGCTCACTGAAGATCACAAACGGCAACGCGTTGAAGCAGCCCGCGAATTCCTTGAGTGAAAAGCACGAGGTGGCGAGGAATTTTTGGTCGGCTGGTTACCACTTTGAAGGCTAAGAAGCATGCGTATGTTGGTCCCATAAGAAAAAACAAATCAGAAATCCCGCCAGAGTTTTTATCCAATCGCAAAAGAGAAATTGGATCTTCAGTATATGGTTTTTCAGAAAATCTAACTTTGGTGTCTTACGTACCAAAAAATAAATAAAGCGATGTTATTACTGTCATCAATAAATCCAGCTCAAGATCCAGAAGTCAATAAAGAAGAAAGTGTTAGTTTCTAGGAGGGCGGGTCAATAAGTCCGTGACTTTTTGAATGAAACAGGTTTTTTGACAAAAAATCATTTTATTTCTCAACACAATCCCCTTTGAGCTCTGTACACTCCGTCCAACGTTTCTTCAATTTTTTTATCCCTTCCAAAAAATAAGATTTGTCGAGGTCCTCAAAATAGGTATTTGTTTGTGAGATGATTTCATCATTGGAGTCAAATCTCTTTCGGCCGAGCCATTTCTTTAAGTTTGGAAACAAGAAATAGTCACTCGGGGTTAAATCCGCACAACAGGGCGGATGATGGAGCAATTCGTAGCCCAATTTATGCAATTTCGCCATGGAGACTACACATGTGTGCACCCTTGCATTATCTTGGTGGAAAAGAACTTTTTTTGTTGGCCAAATGCGGTCGTTTTTCCATCAGATCGTCATGGAATCCGTTCAATAAGTTGGTATAATATTCGCCATTGATTGTTCTTCTCTTTTGAAGGTAATCAATGTGGATTATACCGCGTGCATCCCAAAAAACGGTCGCCATGACTTTATTGGCTGACAAACACACCTTGGCCTTCTTCGGCGCCGATTCGCACGGCAAATCCCCTGCGCTGCTGGAACTGCGGCAAGGTGGGACATATACGGGGCGAATGTTGGGCTCTAAGATCACGCCTAAGGGAAAAAGTGAAGCTAAGGCCGGTAACCATTTGTCAGCTTAGCGATTCTGGCAACGTTCTCGTCGTAGACGGATACGTAAGCGGTAATAAGACCCAGATGGTCGTCGACACAGGCGCACCTAGGACGATTATTCGCCGCGACATGGTTCCAAGATGGCGAGTAAGAGAACCAGACGGAGTGTACAGAGTAAATGCGGCCGGTGATGATCAGATCCAGGTATTTGGCGAGACTGGCATCGAGCTGCAAATTGGGACATGGAAGGCAAAGCAGAGAGCCATAGTAGCCGCCATATCAGACCCGACTATAATTGGCTTGGACATACATCAGGGCCAGTGCGATAAACTTGATCTTGGCACTAACACCCTGACTATCGGCGGTGTAAAATAATAATATCGCTTGGCAGTAGCCTGGTAGTGCGGAAAATCACCATAGAGACAAATAGCAAAGTCTGCCGTGAAAGTGTCATTCAAGTGAAGAGAGCTGTAAGAGGAAGAGACGACCCAGTTACTCAGCCAGAAGCAAGTGGAGAAGAAAGTATGAGAGAAGTACAAGACGAAGGGTGCAAATACCACGTAAATGTGAAGCCAACCCAGAAAAATGTCAGTAAACAAATTTGTTGGAACAGAGCTGATGTCGACAGGATGAATAGGGCCCGCCGAGATATTTGTGCAAGTAGAAACATCAGAACAACAGCAACTACACGAATGAACCAGTACCACCTAAGGACTTCGCTTGAAGAAAGCTCCGACATATTGACTAGAAGGAAAACCATCCACTCTGCGGTCGGAATGCATATACGAATAGAAAGCGACCGCATGAAGACCCGTTATGACGGGCCACCTAATTCTGCTGGTTTTAAAGAAGAAGATCGGGTGTTGTTCTACAATCCAGTACGACGCAAGGGGCGGTCACCGAAACTACAGAAATTATGGGAAGGTCCTTATAAGGTAGTCAAAAGGATCAATGACGTTGTCTATCGAATTCAGAGGAGCTCGAAGAGCAAGATGAAGGTGGTCCATATGCACAGACTTACGCCATTCCAAGAAATGTCAGAATTCGACCGGGACGATCGAATATAAGAGGCGGGCAGTGTCACATTTGTCTATGATAATTAAGTTTATGGACTTTGTTGCTTCTATGGTCAGATGTCAATTATAAAGTGTGTTGGTAAGAGCGAACACTCTGGAATGATATTTCTAGAAGGGAACAGAAGTGACAGGTGTAGAAGGTCTAGAATCTCTATGGACAGTATAAATAGACGAGCGGTGCGCAGAGCGAGTGAGTTCAGTATTAAGTCGGTGTGGAGAAGAAGTGATCATAGCGTATTAAGCGAGTCAACGGTAAGTGTTGGTGTTTAAGAAGCGATCATAGAGGGCGAATAGTGGAATAAAATTCTATGGACATTTAATAATAGAGAAACATTTTAGTTGATACTGGTGTTGGAAAATAGTTACTTATAATAAATTAGTAGTTTGAAAAGCTGTGTTTTGTTAGTCAACGAATCCAGAACCCCGCAGAACGTAACAATATGTTTAAAATCGACAAAGAACAGTTTGAGAAGAAAAATTCTTGTATGTGTGTTATGGAGTCAGTTTGACTCCTGTCTGTGCTTGTGTAACATAAGTTCTTGTCTGTGGTTAATGGTTAAATACTTATTGCTAGCTAACATTTTTCTCGACTTGATTCTGACATTTAATTGACTGTTCTAATCCCGAAAATATTTTAATGTCTCTCCTCTAAACTTTTCTAGGAAAAAATAAACTTGTAAACATCTCTTACAACACATCTACACTGTAAACCAGGTATTGGCGAAGTAAATGTAAACAAAGCGATGGAAAAAGTTATCAATATAAAGACTATTAATAATATTAAAGTGTTTAATTATTACACCACCAGATGGTTCAGGGTGGGTACTTTACAGTTAGACTTCGCCACTACAGTTATTACTGAATTTCCTCAATAAAGATATTATTCATTTCCTTAATGCGTTCAGAGAACGAGGAACCAACCTTGTCTGAGGGCGGCTCCTCTGGAACTTAGGATGGCTCCTCTGGAACTTAGGATGGCTCCTTTGGAACTTAGGATGGCTATTGGGCGTTTGTTTAGTGCCTTGAAGCTGGACCAACCACTTCAACCCGGACCAAAAATACTTGTGGAATATTTCACTAAAAGTTTATTAGAAATGTACTCTGCAAGTTAAGAATATATTAACGTCACCCATCAAAAGTTATAAACAAATAACCCGGCTTCAACCTGAACCTGCACCGGACGTAAGAAAACCTGGTGGGACATTTACTAAACATTGATTATAAATGTACGAGGGCGTGTCAGTAAGTCCGTGACTTTTTGAATTTTCCGCCTCTTCACAGGAAGGACAACACTGCTCCTGCCAACAATCATCTGTCAGTTGACTCCTGTGAAATTTTGAACAATCTGCGTCATTTAGTTTGTGTTAGATAGCCATTGAAAGCAGACAACCTCTTGAGTTATAACGAAAATTATTTTTTGCGGAAAAAACCATCACTCAAACCAAGGCTAAGCTTGATAAATAATATGGGAACTCTAAACCATTAATTTCCATGGTAAAAAACGTGGTTTACTGAATTTCGTTGCAGCCGTACAAGCACAAATGACACCGAACGTTCTGGACGCCCAGTTGAGGTCGCTACACCCGAAACAACTGAAAAAATTGTTGGCCGACCGGAGATTGAAAGTGCAGAAGATTGTGGAAGCCATAGGCATATCACATGGCTCAGTGGTTTTGATTTTGCCTGATCACTTGGGTATAAGATGGGTCCCGCCGTTGCTCACAATCGACCAAAAACGCAATCGTGTGACAACTTCGAAGAAGTGTTTGGCGTTGTTCAACCGCAATAGGGATTAATTTTTGCGGCGTTTCGTAACCGTGGACGAAACACGGATTTACCACAACACACCAGAGACCAAGCAGCAGTTAAAACAGTGGGTTTCTCCGTGCGAATCGGCTCCGAAGAAGGCCAAGGTGGGTTTGTCAGCCAATAAAGTCATGGCGACCGTTTTTTGGGATGCACGCGGTATAATCCACATTGGTTACCTTCAAAAGGAAAGAACAATCAATGGCGAATATTATACCAAGTTATCGCACCGATTCAATGACGATTTGAAAAAAAAACGACCGCATATGACCAAGAAAAAAGTTATTTTCCACCAAGACAATGCAAGGATGCACACATGTATAGTCTCCATAGCGAAATTGCATAAATTGGGCTACGAATTGCTCCCTCATCCGCCCTATTCTCCGGATTTAGCCCCGAGTGACTATTTCTTGTTTCCAAACTTAAAGAAAGGGCTCGGCGGAAGGAGATTTGACTCCAATGATGAAATCATCTCACAAACAAATACCTATTTTGAGGACCTCGGCAAATCTTATTTTTTGGAAGGGGTAAAAAAATGGAGAAACGTTGGACGAAGTGTATAGAGCTAAAAGGAGACTATGTTGAGAAATAAAATATTTTGTCAAAAAACCTGTGTTTCATTCAAAAAGTCACGGACTTATTGACCCGGGCTCGTATTAGAAAAGTATAAAATGTATTAGCCCCCCCCTAAGAAAAGTTATAAACAAACTCGGCTAACTTCAACCTGACCTGACCTGACCTGACGTTAATAGAAAATTTTCTTGCAGAGTAAATTTCTAATAAATCATTAGTAAAATATTCCGTAAGTATTTTTGGTCTGGGCAGAGGTGGTTGGTGCAATTTCAAGGAGCTGGTTTGTTTACTTTTACTTGGCCAATATATAAAACAAGACATTATATACCATACAATACGCTATATACAAAAGCCTACTAACTTATCTAAGTATTTCTAAGAAAATAACAATAATACAGTCAGATAACAATGAAACACAAATACACCGCTGGTTTTAAGTAGTACGTCAGTAGTAAGTTGTGTTAAAACCAGATCTACCATGCATATAATAACCATTAAAAACCCGACTTGTCTGCCAATATTACAGTCATGCCAATAAGGTTTATTACACATTAATACAGAAACAATAAAATCCAATTTTTTTTCTAGAGAAATCTTGCTAAGAGGTGTAAAATATAGCCCAAATTTTGAATCAAAATGACTATGAAGCACTCATTTACTAGTCTAGAATACTAAAAATAAACGAAGTTGTAACAACAAAATAAGAACAAAAATTACGGTGGGCCAATCTTTGACGCCTGTAGAATACCGTCTTCAATGCTGTGTAAATTAGGCTGAACTTCCGCTGACTACATATAGAAATTGTATCAAAGTTTTTATTGTTTCTGTAAAGATATGGTTAAGAAATTTTGAATCGTAAAAATTTTGAAGGGTTACCGTGTATGTCCGTTTTTCGAATACGTACATAAATATCTTTTACCTGGTTTGCTGAACCAACCCTTATTTCACCTTGCGTTGTTGCCATATTTCCAGTAGCGGGTTTTCAGGGTACGACGAGACGATCTATCCAAAAAGTCGACTTTTCACATTTTGTCTGTAACAATTAAAACACAATATTAGATTTAGCGGGGAAGCTGGCCGGAATGTTGCGCAAATAAAAAGTGAGATCAAAATTATAAAAGTCTGGACGCAGCAATTGCGTTGTGGTAGTGAATTTTCATTAAAATGTTTTTAATAACAAATATGTGAGTTTCTTTAAGAAAGCAGGCAAGAAATTTGGTTACCAGTATAATCTATATAGTAAAAACAATGTGCCATGTTTCATCAAAATAACTTTATTGTTTGAAACTCGTTTCTTGGTCAACCTTATAGATTAATAGCAAATTGAGCTCTTCAAATATGAACCATTTAATCAAAATTCGCTACCATAACGCACTTGCTGCGTCCCGAATTTCTTTTCTTACAAACATGCATTATATTTTGATGAAAGATGCAATCACATAGGGCGTGTTCGGCTAAAGAAAAAAATTGTATCACCAACGACTTATGGGCCAACCTGTGATTTTTTAAGATGTAGCTCAAGACACCCTATAATTAATGTATACAACTTTTTTCATATCATGTATAATAACGGATATATTGAGCTTTATTGATTTTTTACGAAAATTCGACAAAAATTATATACCATTAAACGATAAACTCTATAGCTAAGACTACTGCCAAGCATCAGAGGAAGGGTCTATTTGAAATGAATTTTCTGGGAATATATAAGGAAAATGAAGAACAATGACGGTTGAAACGAAGAGTTCAGGGTTTGTAAAACAATCTTCTTGGGACATTTTCTTTCCATATGCCGTATTAGATTCGGGTTCTTTGCCTAAGTATTGCCAATTTGGACGTTTTAAATCGCGACTTTGCCGTTTTGAGGAAAACCCCAATTTATTTTTCTTTAAATGCCTGTAACTTTTTTGTCTTTTAACCTACAGAGCTAAATTTTGGTACGTAGTTTACCTATAACGATGTACCAAGTTTGGTGGCCCTTAATTTATTTTCGGAGATATAATGTTTTTTCGAAAGAAAATACAAAATTTTCCGGGAAAACCTGGGCTGATTTTCCTGGGCAACGAATTTATTCAAGCCACTTACAGGAAGGTATTCACCAAATTTAATCAAAAGCGGCCCATTATTTTTTGAGTTATCGGTGTGATACATCGTCGTCAGTGACCACGAAGACTTGAACGCTGCAGTTTGAGCACATTTTAAGAACAAACCAAAAGAATGTTTTTCAGGGGTATCGAATTGTTGCTGAAACAATAATACGTGCATTGATGTTGGTAGGGGGACTATATTGAAAAATAAAATTTATCTACGCAGTGTCTTTCATAGTCAGTCAGGCCATGAAATTTTGGTGCTTACCACGTATGTTTAGTGTATTGCACACTGAACATAGTACCTCTGTTTCTATGAAGTGGGATAAACCTTTTTAAGTAAATTTTATCGAAGTTTTATTGGACATGCGATTTTGAGCTATTATCCTTATCAGAAACATCGACACGGCAAAATTAAGATAACTGCGTAGTTGCAAGAGTGGGAAACAACAGAACGTCCATTCTTTAAGCGCTCAATGTATGTACGATACCCTCATTATGATGGCCAGCCTGGCTCTGGGGTACATTCCGAGGGCATGGAGACTGGCCAGGGTTGTATTCATTCCTAAACCTGGGCGTCCAACAGACCAGGCAAAGTCCCTGAGGCCAATAAGTCTCATGTCCTTCTTGCTAAAAACAGTGGAAAAACTGCTCGGCCGGCACATTAGGGGCGGTGTACTGGAAGCATATCCCCTACACTGCGGACAATATGCATACAGAGCAGGATTCTCAACAGAGACAGCACTGCACCAACTGGTGCTGAAACTGGAGAATACGCTGGAGAACAGGGAGGTGGCGCTGGGGGCCTTCCTAGACATAGAGGGGGCCTTTAGCAACACCTCGTTCGGATCGGTTCTGGCAGCTGTCCGGGAGCGTGGAATAGAGAAGACCTGCTGCCGGTGGATCGGTTCCATGTTCAGGTATAGGGCGGTGTTCACCTCACTCTCGGGAGGGACTCTGCTGACGGGGCGGGGTCCCTTGCTCTGATGCCTAGTCGTGGACTGCCTGCTGGGGAGGCCCTCGGGAGGGGGGTATGAGGTACAGGGCTATGCGGACGAGACAAGCAGTGTGGGAGCGCATGCAGACTGCACTGAGAGTGGTGGAAGGGTGGACGGTTGATCAAGGGCTCGGGGTGAGCCACGAGAAAGCAACCGTCGTGCCTTTTACGTGGAGGAGGAAGTGCGACATCCACAGAACTCTCACTCTATACGGTAGGAGTATTCCAATGGCCAAGGAGCTAAAATATCTTGGGGTCGTATTGGACTCTAAGCTAACCTGGATTGGTCACATTGGAAAAATATTGCGTAAGGCAGTCATGACCTTAGCCGTCACTAGTCGGCTATATGGAAAAACGTGGGGACTAAGACCTAGTATGGCCCACTGGCTGTACACAAGGGTGGTCAGACCATCGTTAACATACGCGGCACTGGTCTGGTGGCCTAAGGTGACACAATCCAGTGCCAAACTAGGCAAGATCCAAAGGATGGTTTGCCTAGGCATCACAGGGGCCATGTCTTCAACCCCAACAGCCGCCAATCAACCAAAGGTTGCAGTGCTTAAAAAATGTATGTACGAGTCACTTGCATTTGTTAAAGATTTCAACGACTTACGAGGCTCGATCAATAGGTACCAGTGTTTGAAGACAGGTGGCGTTGCTGAGGGAAGTTGGCATTACCGTCGTGTGCTGTCATATGTCAAAAGACGCCATACTAAATTTCAGACTGCTTTATTGGTTAGTTTTTATTTGGCAACCAGTTGTATCGCAAGTGTTTGGTATTTCTCGATAAAATGGAAAAAGTGCAATATCGATCCGTAATTCACTTTTTATTGTTAGGTCAAAAACGTGCAAAATTGGTGAAAACGGTTTCGAATGAGCCAGGAATCCTCCGAAGATGATGCAACAACAGGAAGGACGGTGGAATTGGTGACTGACAACAAAACTGCCGCTCTTAGGTTTGTTCCAAGCAGCAGCTTCTGGATCATCATAAAACTGATGTCAGAACTTTATGGTCGATTTCGCGTGCAGGCGTTGATTTTGCACCGTTTAGAAACGGCACGAAAATAATACGAAGTTGGAACGGTTTTCTGTTACTGAAAGTTTTCTGTGTGGGATTTGAATGACTTTCGCCGTCTGACAGTTGAGGGTTTGATGGACTACCTAGCTAAATTTAGTCAATTTTAAGTTTTAATTTTTAATAAATAATTATAATTTAGACAGCCTGAGAATAAATTCTTTTGTATTTATGTAAATAATAATTATGAATAATAACACAGAAAATAAGGGGCATTTCGGTTAGTGTAAAAATTGAAATATTCTTGTTTCTATCTCGTAAATCAAAGGAATGGTTAAATTTATTTCTTGTCCTTACTATCACATATAAAATTAATTTAAATTTAATAATTTTAGATATGCAAGAGTTCATTGTACTTAATGAATATTTCATAAATAGTGTCCCAAGGTCTTTTATGATACAGGAGGAGAAATGCTGCATGCAGACCTCATTCACAACACCGTAGTGCGTGGGAGTTTTGAGGTACTGTGAGACTCCTACTCACTAAAACTACCTCCCATGGAGTACCGGACCTCACTTCCTACCTCCGTCGGAAAGATATCACGCAATGACGTTTGGGTTTGAATGTTTCCATTCTGTTTTATTTTTTTGCCGCGGGGGCATTAGCGGGTAAGTATAAGCTTTGGCGGCTTATGCCTGTGTGGAAGTTGCTCATCGTAGTCGGTGGCACTACGGAGAGGAGCATTTGGGTGAGAAGCGGCTTATGCGAACTGAGTTGTGGATAGTTGAGATATAAACTCAAGTATCGAAGGCACTCCCAAGGTCTTTGACTACAAATACGGATTTAAATTAAATGGTTCTTCCTTCTTGGTTGCCCTAGCACTAACAAACCATCAACCTAACTTAATTCAATATTCGATTGCAAGTCACTCTCCTTCCAACCTCATATTTTTTAGCAAAAGGTGAAAAGGGGTTATTTACAAAATATTGTTACAAAGCACTTCAATAGACGTAGGTGCGGTGTTGCCACATCTCCAGAATTTCCCCCAACATCTGGGAATTTTTGCACAATCTGGCAACACCGCCTCCCCACCCCCCCCTGGGGGTGCCTGGGGTGACCCCCCTCAGGCGAAGTCTCAACCCTCTAGGACCAGAAATAACGAAGTTACCAACTTGTACCCCGTCGGAACGGATAACTGAGGTCTGCACATTCCGAACACCCTGTATATACACCCTGTATACGCAGAGAACCCTTACACCCTGTATACGCAGAGAGATCTTATAGTTCGAGAAACACCTCTTGTGTAACATAGGAGTGGTGACCACATTTGGATCACCTGTATATACATCCCCCTGTATACACACGGGACCGATCTGTATTCACAGAACCTTCTAGTAAAAGAAGGTCCTAGAACGTTCTGGAATGGAACACTCTAGAAAGGAGGGGAAGGTACGGCGAGTATATAAAAGCGAAAGCAAGCCAGCCCGAGTTAGTTCAGTTCAGTAAGATAATGTGGTAGTGACTTGAAGAAGCAGTGTAAAGTGTTAAGAGAGTAGTGACTGTAGTACCAGATTAGTGACTTTTGTTGAGAGTAGTAATTGTAAGGCCAGTAAATGAAGTGTTTTGTGAGAGAGACATTCTAGAAATTTTATTGTATCCATACTTAGAGTGTAAATAAAGTTGTTTTGTTAAAATTAAAAAGTCTCACTTATCCAGAACCCGGAGAAAACGCAACAATTTGGTGTCAGAAGTGTGGGATAAGTGAGTGAAGAAGTGAACAAGCAAGCTAGCTGTAAATGGTAAACACCAGATCGACTGACTACGACAAGATGGCTGAAATCAAAGAGTTGATGGACTTACTGAAAAAGCAACGCGAAGAAGACGAACAACGACGACAAGAAGAAGAAAGAAGACGGCGCGAAGAAGACGAACGACGGCGGCAAGAAGATAAAGAAGACCTCAAGAGGCAACGCGAAGAAGGCGAACAACGACGACAAGAAGAAAGAAGACGGCGCGAAGAAGACGAACGACGGCGGCAAGAAGATAAAGAAGACCTCAAGAGGCAACGCGAAGAAGACGAACAGAGGCGACAAGAAGATAAAGAAGAGCTCCGAAGTATGTTCCACAATATAAGAGTCGATGTAAAAGAAGAAATTGAACAGATCAACGAACAGATAGAAAACGTGGACAAGAAAGTAGAAAATGTGGACAAGAAAGTAGAAAATGTGGACAAGAAAGTAGAAAATGTAACAGAGGATTTGAATAAACGATGGGAAGAAGTAGAAGGGTTGAAAGAACAAATGAAGATGATCATGAAAGGAACAGAATGCACACATAAAGAACTGACTGAACAGTTGATCGTCCAGACTGATAGAACTGAACCAAGAGGAGTTACTGGAATGGCCCCAGTTCAAAATCGCCCGGAGGCGGATGTACCAGCCGTGCAGCAGCCTCATGGAACCTTGAAGCCGCCGACCTTTGACGGAGAAACATCGTGGCCCATGTACAGGAGGCAGTTTGAGGCGGCAGCTCTCAGCAATGGGTGGAGCGAACAACAGGCAGCAACTGCTCTGATTCTCTCGCTTCGAGGTAAAGCCCTAGAAATCCTCCAGAACATCCCGGAGTCGAAACAGCAAAACTACTTAACAGTGATACAGGCCCTAGACTTGAGATATGGTAACAAGTACATGAGCCAGGTCTACCAGACACAACTAAAGTCAAGGATCCAGAAGCCAAATGAGACGCTGCAAGAATTTAGTGCCGAAGTGGAGAAACTTGTGCGACTGGCATATCCCCAAGCCCCAGAAGAATTTGTCAACCAGATAACCGTCCAGACCTTCATCGATGGGGTACTTGATAATGAAATGCAACAAGCTTTAAGGCTCGGAAGGTTGAAAACACTTACGGACTGCGTAATTTATGGCTTGGAATTTGAAGCAGCGAAGAATGCATCTCAACCTCGACGCAACAGGCTGCGCGAGGTGAAGGAGATAGAGGACTTTGCAGACACGACAGCGGAACTAAGGCAAGAAATGAAAATGATAAAAGAAGCCATAAGCAAGCTCACTGCACCGGTTGGGGCACGTAGGATGAAAGCAGATTGGTCAGACATAGAATGCTACAAGTG
Organism: Tillus elongatus; assembly: GCA_964006375.1. Classification (NCBI taxonomy): domain Eukaryota; kingdom Metazoa; phylum Arthropoda; class Insecta; order Coleoptera; family Cleridae; genus Tillus; species Tillus elongatus. Next base: position 90,211,795 of record OZ023270.1, on the reverse strand, counting down.
TGGTAGGAAAGGGCACATAAGTAGGCAGTGCTCACAAACCCAACAGGTGGCTCGCAGAAGACAAGAATACACCAACAGGGAGCGCCATCAGGGAAAACGACCTGACGCCAGTGTAGGTGGGCGACACGTGGCATGCGAGACCCAGGGCCCCAAAGTCAGGGTCTCCACTATCAGACGCTACCGCGAGAGCCTCGTTATACCTGGTAGCATAGACGGGAGACAATGCAGTTTCACCATCGATACTGGCGCCACTAGATCCGTTGTACGCCCAGACATGTTACCAAACAAGTCGGCACTCACTACCAACAAACAGCCTGTGTTGCAGACGGCAAAAGGGGATAGAATACCCGTGCATGGAGAGGCCACTGTTTACATTAGGCTGGGCAGTACTGAGCTACAGGTAAGGGCTGTCGTCGCAGAAATCGTCGACGAATTTATTCTGGGCCTGGATTTAATGGAAGATTTCGATGTCCTATCAGTAGACTTCCAGAATAAGATCTTGAAAATCGGTAACGAAGAGTTGTATTTATCTCCAACAGCAGGCGAAGCTAATCCCAGGGTGAGACTTATTGTCGACGAGGATACGCGGATTCCTGGTAACAGTGAGAAGATTGTCAGAGCCAGACTAGAGAAGAAACTTGATGGTATGTCTGCTCTCATAGCGGAGCCCCTAAAAGATAGACATGATGGTGCCCTCGTCGCACGATGCTTAGTAGACCCGAAGAGGACAATACCCATAAGAGTGGCTAACGTGCAAACTAACAGGGTCACATTGAAGAAAGGTGAGGTTATCGCCACTTGCGAGCCCATTGACCGAGTGACGTTGTCAAGAAAGGTGACACCCACGGCATTAGACAGAAGACTGCCAGTAGAAATGGTAGAGCGCTTCAAGAATTCTTGGGGCCAATTGAACGACATGGAGATGGAAATGGCCCTGAAGTTCGTATTGGAGGAGGCCGATATTTTCGCTCAAGATAAAATCACAGGCCGTACGAGTCTAGTGCAACACAGAATTAATACTGGCGACGCAAGACCAATTAGACAGCCGCCGAGAAGACTGCCTTTTGCCAAGCAATCAGAAATCAAGGCGATGGTTAACGAAATGCTGGAAGATGGTGTGATTGAGGAGTCTAATAGTCCTTGGTCGTCCCCAGTAGTTTTGGTCACCAAGAAAGACGGCACTATGAGATTTTGCGTGGACTATAGGAAGCTGAATGATGTCACCAAGAAAGACAGTTATCCCCTGCCCCGGATCGACGACACTTTGAACACTTTGGCCGGATCAAAGTGGTTCTCTACATTAGACCTGAAAAGTGGCTACTGGCAAGTAGAACTCCATAAAGACGATAAGGAGAAGACTGCTTTTTCAACCGGGAATGGGTTGTACCAATTCAAGGTCATGCCATTCGGCTTATGTAATGCTCCTGCCACCTTCGAGCGACTAATGGAGTTAGTGCTGAGAGGACTTACATGGGAAACATGCCTGGTGTATCTCGACGATGTCATGGTGATTGGAAGGACTTTCGATGAACACCTGTCGAATCTGAAGCAGGTTTTCTCCAGGCTGAGAGGTGCCAATCTGCAACTCAATCCCAAGAAATGCGTCCTCTTCCAGAAGAAAGTGAGTTTCCTCGGACATGTCGTTTCTGAGAAAGGGATAGAAACTGATCCAGAGAAAATAAAGGCAGTAAGAGACTGGCCTGTGCCGAAGAACAAACATGAGGTCAGAAGTTTTCTGGGACTTTGCAGCTACTACCGACGCTTTGTGAAGTACTTCAGCAGCATTGCGAAACCTCTACATAGCCTAACTGAAAATAAGGCCGAGTTCATCTGGTCACCAGATTGCCAACAGTCTTTTAGAGAACTCAAACATCGTCTTCTCACTGCTCCTATACTGGCTTATCCTCAGGACGAAGGACTGTTCATACTGGACACTGATGCTTCCCAGTATGGCATTGGGGCAGTACTCTCGCAGCTCCAAGCCGGAGAAGAAGTTGTGATAGGCTACTTCAGCAAAACGTTCGGAAAAGCAGAAAAAAATTACTGTGTAACCCGGAAAGAACTGCTGGCAGTTGTAAGATCCATCGAACATTTCCACAGCTTCCTGTACGGAAGAACATTCCGCGTGAGGTCAGATCACTCTGCTCTGCAATGGCTTCTGAACTTTAGAAATCCTGAAGGACAGATAGCACGATGGATAGAGAAACTGCAGAGCTACGACTTCCGGATTGAACATCGAAGAGGAAGAAGTCACGCCAATGCAGACAGCCTGTCGAGAAGACCATGTTCAGTGCATGAATGTAAATTTTGCGAGCGACAAGAGAACAAAGAGATCGACAAAGTAACTCATCAGATCAAACAACTGGTGGCAGGACAGAAGAATAACACCGATCTAGACGTAAATCTTGAATACATCAGAGACGCACAGAAGACAGATCCAGACTTGAAAAATATTAGAGAATGGCTACAAAAGGGGAAAAGACCTGAGTGGCACGATGTGTCCCGGTTTGGGGCGGAGGTTAAAGGATACTGGCTACAATGGGACTCATTGTGTCTAAAGAATGACATGATCACTCGAAAATGGGAAACTGCCGATGGTAGAGACTGTATATACCAGACCGTTGTGCCAAGTGAGTGCATAAGCAGTGTTCTTCAAGAGTTACACAATAGTAGAAGTGGAGGCCACTTTGGGGTCAACAGGACTCTTGCCAGAGTGAGAGACCGCTTCTATTGGATAAACTGCCGAAGAAGCGTGGAAGAATGGTGCAAAAGGTGTGACCAATGTGCTTCAAAGAAAGGACCAAAGACCCGATCCAGAGGAAAAATGATGCAGTACATCTCAGGTACACCGTGGGAGAGAGTTGCCGTAGACATCGCAGGACCTTTTCCCATCACAGAGTCTGGGAACAGATACATAATGGTGGCGATGGACTACTTCTCGAAATGGCCTGAAGTTGCGCCGATCCCCAACCAAGAGGCAACGACCGTAGCAGAAGCCCTGATGGAAAATGTAATATCACGGCATGGCGTACCCTTGGAGATTCACACCGACCAGGGCCGGAATTTCGAATCAGAGGTCTGGAAGAGCCTAATGGACTTGCTAGGCATAAAGAAAACGAGAACAACGCCACTCCACCCTCAATCAGACGGCATGGTAGAACGGCATAACAGGACCATCAATCAGTATCTTGCTATGTTTGTCGACGAGAATCAAAGAACCTGGGACAAGTTGATACCTCTGTTCCTCCTAGCTTACAGAAGCTCTCAGCATGAATCTACCGGCTACACTCCATCCATGATGTTGACCGGCAGAGAGATGCGGTTACCAATCGACATGACGAGACCACCACCGAACGAGGACATAGCGGACCTAGCTACGTTACCTGAGTATGTCGCCGACCTAGAAGGAAAACTGCGCACTATACACAGATGTGTCAGAGATAGGCTCCTCTTAAGCAGTGACCGGATGAAGATGCGCTTGGATCGCAGAGCAACACCCCATACATTCAAGGAAGGTGATGCAGTGTGGCTGTACCAACCAACAAGGAGAAAGGGCCTCAGTCCCAAACTTCAGAAACCATGGGAAGGGCCATACTTGGTGACTAAGAAAATTAACGACCTAGTCTACAGAATCCAGCTGTCTCCAAGAACTAAACCCAAAGTTGTTCACATAGAGAGGTTGAGTCCCTATCGGGGCAACGAACCCCCAAGTTGGCGGCCGGTAAATACTGTTCGGGACGAACAGTCTTAAGGAGGGGGGCAGTGTTACAAAGCACTTCAATAGACGTAGGTGCGGTGTTGCCACATCTCCAGAATTTCCCCAACATCTGGGAATTTTTGCACAATCTGGCAACACCGCCTCCCCACCCCCCTAGGGGTGCCTGGGGTGACCCCCCTCAGGCGAAGTCTCAACCCTCTAGGACCAGAAATAACGAAGTTACCAACTTGTACCCCGTCGGAACGGATAACTGAGGTCTGCACATTCCGAACACCCTGTATATACACCCTGTATACGCAGAGAACCCTTACACCCTGTATACGCAGAGAGATCTTATAGTTCGAGAAACACCTCTTGTGTAACATAGGAGTGGTGACCACATTTGGATCACCTGTATATACATCCCCCTGTATACACACGGGACCGATCTGTATTCACAGAACCTTCTAGTAAAAGAAGGTCCTAGAACGTTCTGGAATGGAACACTCTAGAAAGGAGGGGAAGGTACGGCGAGTATATAAAAGCGAAAGCAAGCCAGCCCGAGTTAGTTCAGTTCAGTAAGATAATGTGGTAGTGACTTGAAGAAGCAGTGTAAAGTGTTAAGAGAGTAGTGACTGTAGTACCAGATTAGTGACTTTTGTTGAGAGTAGTAATTGTAAGGCCAGTAAATGAAGTGTTTTGTGAGAGAGACATTCTAGAAATTTTATTGTATCCATACTTAGAGTGTAAATAAAGTTGTTTTGTTAAAATTAAAAAGTCTCACTTATCCAGAACCCGGAGAAAACGCAACAATATATTATTAAATTTAAAATCACCAAACCACTTAAAATTTTGAGGTTAGTGTAAAAGCAAACAAATTTTAAGAAAACAACAAACAGCTGACGAAAGTGACATACAGCGCAAGTCAGTCCACACAATTTTAGATTTGGAGTAGGTATCGAAATGACCGCCCTGAAACGGTTCGCAAATGAACATAAGTTTAGTTGGAACGCTGCAGTGGCCGTCCAATAAACGATCATCTCCCGGTTGGAACGCGATTTTAGTACTGCGCATGGTTGTGACCGTTCTTGAACGGTTTCTTGCGGGGTTGGAACCAACCTCTTGTCGAGAATCTCGTATTAAGCGACCGACGCTTGAAAGTGAAAGAATTACAAAAGTATCCGGGTTTTCAGAGACAAGCGTGCACTGAATCGTCCACGAACATTTAAGCATACATAAATTTAATGCAAGGTGGGTCCCCAAACATCTTTCAGCAGTTCAGCGCTAGCGTTGTGTTGAATGTACCCGATCCTTTTGGAGCTCTCTGGAGAAAACCCTATGGACGCTTTGAAGACAATTGTCATAGGGGATGAAACTATGGTTCTCTACTATGACCCTTTGTTCGATAGAATGGAGGCGTAAAGGAGAAGCACCGCAAAGAAAGTTCAAGGTCTGTCAGCCGACAAAAAGTGATGGCTACGATTTTTTTGGGACTGTGGGGGTATTTTCCTCATAGACTTTGAAGAATGCAACACCAGTCAGTGGGACATATTGTGGAACACTCCTGCATAAGTGACTAAAAAATATTCTGGAGAAAAAACGTTGGAAACTGGCCAGAAGCGTGCATTTGCTCCATGAAAATGCACCGGTGCACACTGCTGGAATTGCACGAGCCGCAATTCGTGACTGGGGTTTTAAACAAATTGATCACGCTCCGTATAGTCCTAATATGGCCGACAGTAACTATTACCTATTTGGAAATTTGAAAAAGGACCTTCGCGGGCGCCATTTAAGTGACGACGAAGAGGTGAAAGCTGTCGTTTGGGCACATTTTGAGGACAAACTGAATATTTTTAAGGGTATCGAATTGTTGACACGATGTAATAAGTGCGCTAATGTTAGGGGAACTATATTGGCAATTACCTCGTACATACAAATTATCTGTCAGGATACAGCTAATAATGATAATAATAAAGATAATAAACAGCATAACAATGAAAATAATTGTTTGCCGTTTCTTAACTTATAACAATTTGGGTTTATTTCCAAGCTTTCAATACTGTTTTCTGACTTTTGTATAGCTACAACAATTGTCCTTTTGTATATAATATTAAATATATTTTATTGCATGTATAATTTCCTAACATTTGCATAATTTGCTTTTCCTTTATAACAGCGATAACTCTTGACGATTACTGTCATTAAAAAACTATCGTGTCATTAAAAATTATCGCTTTTCAACAGTAATTATATACTTGATTATCTTGCAAATATTTATTCACGCCAGTTGTGAACAATAGCAACGGTAAAAATGATGATACGTGTCAGTTTTATCGTCTATGTACACATGAAATATACCCGTTGCATTGATAACACGCAACTGAATTCAGTGGCTGCTGTTAGGGGAGAGTCTAAGGGTTAACCACTTGGCAAAATATTAGAAGCTCCTTCTCGTTTTAGTGAATTTTCATAGAACAACTTCAGTAATTCCAAATATATATATATATATATATATATATATATATATATATATATATATATATATATATATATATATTCCATACAAAAGATAAGAATAAAGCCACCGAAATGTCAGGTATCTACGAGACACGTTGGGCAGACTAAAAGAACCACTGTAAACAGAGTTAAGCAACATCTGCCACAGCTGAGATAAAGTAGTATAGACATCATATCACGTGTGGCTCAACATATTTGGAATAATAATCACCACATAGATATGTGTGTTTCTGTTTCTTTAACGTCGGTCTATTTCCGCGACTATGGCCAATCACCGACGCCAGGGAGCAGTTTCACCTCACTATCCTGGAAATTTTGCCGAACCCCTGCCTTTATGTAAGGAGGGTAGTGATCTGTTACGTGTCCAACATCGCATGGACACGGGACCGACGGCTTTACGCTCCCTCCGAAGGGCGGAACGTGCAGACATTCAACTTGCTCAAATACAATGCCAGAACCTATGTTGATGTTAATGTTATAGTATGTACTGATAAAGTGAAAGGAGTAACCTGGGATCGAACCCAGTACCCTTCGGTTCAGAGGCACACGTTCTTACCCCTGGACCACCGAGGTTCCTCACCACAGAGATAAAGAAAATCTTAAGCTTATAAAAAATGTTAGACAACCGCTGAAATTAGACGCATCTGAGAGTATTTATATCTCTAAAGCCATAAACAACAAAATTTGCCTAAACCGTGCTCCGCCACTGATTAATAGTTCGATATTCACACTGCCTCTATGATATAAAAGGTATTCCGAAACTAGGTAGGTACAGTCATAACAGTATTTTAAAAAGGACCTCTGCGATTACAATATGAACGCAGAAAGTTTGCCTGTGATTCCTCCCTCTCTAGATTATCGGTCTTTCACCTAACACGTAGTATAAATACAGGGTGGCTAATTAAAACTTCCTACCTGGAAAAATCAGAATACAAAAGCCGAGACACGTCGAGTTGGTTTTCAAGGGGGATACATGATGACGCAAGTTTTAATGTCTTGGAACCTACCTCGTACGCCGGAGCGTAAAGTACCCTTAATTTTAAATGGAACCCTATGTTCAGTGACACCTCATTTTAAAGCTGTTCACAGCAACATACGACTTTTTGAATTTTGGTGTGGACATGGAAATAAAATCATCACTGAGAGAATAAGAAAATATATATTTGAATGCAAAAATGTTATTTAATCAAATGTTCAAATTGTTTTCCCTCCACTTCCATACAATAATAATATCTTTGCTCCATTTCCGAACAAACATTCCGAAGCATTTCGGGTGCTTTCTGACGACATTCTTCAACAATTCGCCGACGAAGCTCGATGGTGTTATCCAAAGGAAGGTACTCACTAAATTTGATCAAAATTGGTCCATTATTTTTTCTAGGTTCTAGGGGGCATAGAAATTTATTTCAAAATTCAAAAGTTCCCAACTCCTCATTAGTAAATTATTTGAAGAAAATGCACTAAAAGTCGTATGTTGTCGTGAGCAGAATTGAGAAAGCTTTAAAATGAGGCATCACTCAATATAGGGTGCCATTTAAAATTTAAGGGTACTTTACGCCCCTGCCTGAGGGGTAGACTCTAAGAGACCAAAACTTACGCCATCATATGACGCCCTTGAAAACACAATCGACGTGTCTCGGGTTTCTTTTCTTTTTCTTTTTTTAATTCAGATATTTTCCAGGTGGAAAGTTTTAATTGGCACATCCTGTATAATGTATTGTAGTTAAGTACTTTATAACTTTTCATCCTCTGATAACTAACTTTGTTAGTTAAACGATAGTCAGGTCATTAAAAGATGTGTTGTCGTGAATTGGGTTCTAGAAGTGTACTTATATACTAAGTGAAGATTGGAACCTGTGATGAGCACTGATAAGTACACTTGGAGAGCCCAAATCACCACAACACATTTTAAAAAGACCTGACGATCGTTTCACTAACCAAGTTAGCGTCATCAGAGGATGAAACATTCTAAATACTTAAAAAACTAACATCAACTTATATACCGGATCTCAGGTAAAGAGATCGAACCGAGATGAGACACTAGTCGTAGGCAAATTCCACAGTGTATTGTATTTTTATCGCCTGACCAGGTCTTTGCGCCATCCTTATTGCTTTATCTAAAAAGTGTCCATCTGTAATAGTCTTGAGAAAGTTCACCGACCGCTAAATTAACAACGGTTCCTTTGGCGGCAATAACTGTATACTTGTTATCGGTAAAAACGTGCCGAAAACGTTATGTGAAAACGTGGGAATTTTATTTAGCAAAGTAATCTATCAAGTGACTCGTAATTGGCGCTGGTGCACTGTTCATACATTCTTTGTTGCAACTATATTTCGCAATATATACGCTCTCAAACCCATTCAGCTGACCTGGTTTTCTAACATTTTTTATTAATTTCAGATTTTCTTTATCAACGTGATGATTACTATCCCAAATATGTCGGGCGACGGCAGACTTATCTACAGTACCGTAACGTAATTGGGATATGTGTTCTTTGAATCTGATTCCAATCGATCTTTTTGTTTGTCCGACGTATTTAAGATTACAATCTTTACAACTTATTTCATAAATTCCCGACATTTTTTCCGCGCTATCCTTGTCTTTTGGATTACCTAGCAAGTTTTTTAAAGTATTTGTTGTTGAAAATGCTACCTGTAAGTCGACTTTTTTAAAAATGTTGTCTAGACCCCTCGTGATTCTAGGTTCAAATGGTAAGCAAACAAAGTTTTTTTCCGATTTTTCTCTTCTGAACGTCGTTGATTCCGTCACCATTTTCTTTGTTTTCTGTTTGTTGATTAATTTTTCCACTAAGCCAGCAGTGTATCCGTTATATTCGGCCACGTTCCTAATATAATTTAATTCTTTGGTATATCTACTTTTGTTTAAAGGAAAATTAATTAACCGATTTACTAAAAAATTCAGACTGGCCATTTTTTGTGCGTACGTATGATGTAAGTCGCTCGGGATGTAGCTTAAGGTAGTGGTTTCTTTTCTATAGACATCGAATTCTAAAGTGTCTTTATTCTTGATAACTAGTACATCTAGAAAGGGTAATTTATTATTAGTTTCTAATTCGTGGGTAAATTTTATAGAATCAAATTTATTGTTTAATTTGGCAATAAAATCTTCTATTCTGAGTTATCAAGAATAAAGACACTTTAGAATTTGATGTCTATAGAAAAGAAACCACTACCTTAAGCTACATCCCGAGCGACTCACATCATACGTACGCACAAAAAATGGCCAGTCTGAATTTTTTAGTAAATCGGTTAATTAATTTTCCTTTAAACAAAAGTAGATATACCAAAGAATTAAATTATATTAGGAACGTGGCCGAATATAACGGATACACTGCTGGCTTAGTGGAAAAATTAATCAACAAACAGAAAACAAAGAAAATGGTGACGGAATCAACGACGTTCAGAAGAGAAAAATCGGAAAAAAACTTTGTTTGCTTACCATTTGAACCTAGAATCACGAGGGGTCTAGACAACATTTTTAAAAAAGTCGACTTACAGGTAGCATTTTCAACAACAAATACTTTAAAAAACTTGCTAGGTAATCCAAAAGACAAGGATAGCGCGGAAAAAATGTCGGGAATTTATGAAATAAGTTGTAAAGATTGTAATCTTAAATACGTCGGACAAACAAAAAGATCGATTGGAATCAGATTCAAAGAACACATATCCCAATTACGTTACGGTACTGTAGATAAGTCTGCCGTCGCCCGACATATTTGGGATAGTAATCATCACGTTGATAAAGAAAATCTGAAATTAATAAAAAATGTTAGAAAACCAGGTCAGCTGAATGGGTTTGAGAGCGTATATATTGCGAAATATAGTTGCAACAAAGAATGTATGAACAGTGCACCAGCGCCAATTACGAGTCACTTGATAGATTACTTTGCTAAATAAAATTCCCACGTTTTCGGCACGTTTTTACCGATAACAAGTATACAGTTATTGCCGCCAAAGGAACCGTTGTTAATTTAGCGGTCGGTGAACTTTCTCAAGACTATTACAGATGGACACTTTTTAGATAAAGCAATAAGGATGGCGCAAAGACCTGGTCAGGCGATAAAAATACAATACACTGTGGAATTTGCCTACGACTAGTGTCTCATCTCTGTTCGATCTCTTTACCTGAGATCCGGTATATAAGTTGATGTTAGTTTTTTAAGTATTTAGAATGTTTCATCCTCTGATGACGCTAACTTGGTTAGTGAAACGATCGTCAGGTCTTTTTAAAATGTGTTGTGGTGATTTGGGCTCTCCAAGTGTACTTATAAGTGTACTTATATGTCTAATAACGAGCCGCCAGTGGTGAATGTAATATACACTATGAAGATAAATATACAGTACGTGCTCCGTACAATAGGTATTAGTCATTTTAAAGCAGATAATACCTACTTAAAGTATACTCAGGCTGTTTGCTTAGAAATCGACTTTTGTTTGTTTAGGACAAATTTACATTTCAGCACGTCACACAGCTGGAGCTGTTATGCAGGTTCTGTGAAAGGGATAAGAACGAAGCTGCAAAAATACTCTTATTTTGCTCACAGAAGCTGCCATAATAGACCATTTGCATGGTTTTTTAAGTGAATTTTCATTAAGAAAATCGTATCGACGGTGAGACTTTCGGAAATTTTCTTCAAATGAGCACGAATTATGGCCTCTGGAACGCATTTCCAAGGTCATTTATATATATATATATATATATATATATATATATATATATATATATATATATATATATATATATATATAGTATTAAGTTTTCGTGACGGTAATAGTGTTATTTTCTTAAAAAATTGTCGGAAAGCCGTCAGTTGCAAAATAAAACTCTTTATTAAAAGCCGAGCTTTCGGAAAAGTTTATTCCATTCTCAAGGCTACAACATGGAAAGGAAAAAGTTTTCAATTTACTTAAAACTTTTATATTTTTCCTAAGTAAATTGAAAACTTTTTCCTTTCCATGTTGTAGCCTTGATAATGGAATAAACTTTTCCGAAAGCTCGGCTTTTAATAAAGAGTTTTATTTTGCAACTGGCGGCTTTCCCACAATTTTTTAAGAATATATATATATATATATATATATATATATATATATATATATATATATATATATATATATATATATATATATATATATATATATATATATATATATATATATATATCCAACCGATAACTCAAAAAATACTTCACTGATTTGGACCAAATTTGAGAATTACCTTTATTTTGTTAATGGCTTGGATGAGTTCGTTCATCGGATCTTGACGCCAAATTTTTCTTAATAAAAAATTTAAAAAATATTTTCTAAACGCAATATCTCCCAAATTGTTTAAGTGATTGAAACGAAAATTTACAACTTAAAAGAACATAGACAGGCGGGGCTGCGTACCAATTTTAAAGTCTTTTGAACAAAGAAAAATAAAGTTATTTTAAATTAATATTAAAATAATCCTCGACATTACTTCAGATTCTGCAATGCAATATCTACAATGTTAGACAAAGACAGATGACGTTACCTGAACTGCCCTGCTATTTAAATAAATCGTAGATAGAAACAAATGGAAGTTACATTATTGCAACATGTCAGCATGTAGAACATTGAAGAGAAGTGCGACAGGGACGCCATCTTGGTGCGGAACCAGGTAGCATTTTGTCACGGTAGCTGTAGTTAACACAACATGTTATAGGTGGAGACGTGTACAACGTTTTGTATTTTACAACTGACTTTTAACTAACCTACAATATTTAAGACATGGATATAAATATTGAAAATAAATATTGAACGATGGTTATAAATGAAAATTGTGAGGTAATGACTTAAAACAATACAATTTTGCGTAAAAAAAGGAAATCTGTATATCAGTAAATCATATTCTAAGAGCAGTGTTAACACTTGGTTTTTAATGTTTCTTAATTGAGCCACGACAGGACCCCTTAGATATTATTATTATTATAATTATTATTGTATAACCAGGGGAAATAACTAATGCACTATGTAGTAATAGCAACAGTATCGGCATTTTAGTGAATTTTCATTAAGAAAATTCACTAATAGAGAGGTATCGACGGTGAGACTTTTTATAGTTTGTCTCTGTGCGAAAGACAATATTTGTTAGGTTCAGTGCGTTAAATTTAGTACCACGGACGTCAATGTTCTTTGCAAGCATCAAGACCTGGTAGTCCAATGTAGTCTTGGACAAAAGCTAGGTTCCTACACTCGCGAATTGCGAAATCGCCGCGAAACGTATTCCTATTGGTTTATTTAAAATAATATCGTAAAACTGTTGTTTTTTATTAGTTTTTATAAATGTGTTTTACTAATTTTTGTGTGCATACAGTATGAAGTGATTTTTAATCAAACTTCTGGCTCTTAACACACGATCTAAATGTCTTCTCTACTTTTAAGTTTGTGTAGCCCCGATGTTAATTAAGGGCCACCCTTTATTATACTTACTTATCTTGTGCTTATATATGTAATATAAACATAAAAAAAGAAGTGAAACAGCTAGTGAATGTATTTACTTTAGTGCTGTATTCGATATTATCTGAAAAAGGCATTATAAGCGACGTTGTGAGATGTAATTTCGGTAAATTTACAGTTTACTGCATTTAGGGTTGTTAGAATTTTTTTTCAGAAACATGCTTAGAACCCTCCTTGGATGCACAAGCCACAAGGCAAATTTGGTGCAAACAACCCCTAAGAAACTTAAGTTACCAATAATGAATAGGGTTGGGGATGAAATATGACCGGAAAATGCTAAAAAAAATATTTAGTCGGACTTTGAAAAGATGCGTTTTTCACATTTTGCAGCAATATCTCCTTTAAACCCTGTCTACCCTGCACCGCATCCTTATTCGCCCAGGTCCGGTAACTTTCTTGGGGGTTGCTCCCAAGAAATATTTCTTGTGCTTTATGCTTTGCAGGTAGTTGTATGCATGCACAAGGGAACGAAGAACCCCCTGTGTTTTTGGGTGAGGAGGCAGAAAGCCTCCTCGACCTGGGGGTTGTTCTTCCTCTTCTGCAACCACGGGAATTTTTTTATGTTCAGCTTTCTAGTGTATTTTTTGTTGAATGTACTTCCTGTTGATTAATTTCTTTGTTTGAGTTTTGTATCCAAATTACTGTATAAATATTTGTGATAGAGCTCATGTTTTTGCTTGCCTTTCTTTACCTTAATTACTGCTCCTAAGTAAATAAAGTAATGTTTTATAACCTTTAATATAAGGCCAAATCACTATAACATTGCTCTTATGAAAATTCACTACTTTAACGCACTTGCTGCGTCCCGAACATTTTTTTTCTTATCACATCTGATAGACATCCCACAAAGATGAATTGAAGGTTTTTTTTCATTTCACATAATACAAGAATAACGATGCCAAAAATATTTGAAAATGCGAATTTCATAATTGATCTGAAACACCACTATTTTGACGCCATGAACACGTCACGGGACAGTACAATAGTCAACAATGACTTTGTATATCTGTGTTTACATCCTGTGTTATTGATTGAATCTTGGCTTCTGCACGTGATTTTATTTGATAATATGGAAAATAAAGCTTATATAAATACTGCATAGTACCAATGTGTTCAAATACGACTATAAAAACCCCAGAGAAACTTTTTCATCCTCTGCTGACGCTAACTTTGTCAGTGAAACGATCGTCAGGTCTTTAGAAAGATGTGTTGTGGTGATATGGGTTCTCCAAGTGTACTTATCGGTAACTATTTTTAAAGATCAATAAAAGAAAAATCGAAGGCTTTAACTTTGTTGGTGAAACGATCGACAGGTCTTTAGAAAGATGTGTTGTGGTGATATGGGTTCTCCAAGTGTACATATCGGTAACTATTTTTAAAGATCAATAAAAGAAAAATCGAAGGCTTTAACTTTGTTGGTGAAACGATCGTCAGGTATTTAGAAAGATGTGTCGTGGTGATATGGGTTCTCCAAGTGTACTTATCGGTAACTATTTTTAAAGATTAATAAAAGAAAAATCGAAGGCTTTAACTTTGTTGGTGAAACGATCGTCAGGTCTTTAGAAAGATGTGTTGTGGTGATATGGGTTCTCCAAGTGTACTTATCGGTAACTATTTTTAAAGATTAATAAAAGAAAAATCGAAGGCTTTAACTTTGTTGGTGAAACGATCGTCAGGTCTTTAGAAAGATGTGTTGTGGTGATATGGGTTCTCCAAGTGTACTTATCGGTAACTATTTTTAAAGATTAATAAAAGAAAAATCGAAGGCTTTAACTTTGTTGGTGAAACGATCGACAGGTCTTTAGAAAGATGTGTTGTGGTGATATGGGTTCTCCAAGTGTACTTATCGGTAACTATTTTTAAAGATTAATAAAAGAAAAATCGAAGGCTTTAACTTTGTTGGTGAAACGATCGTCAGGTATTTAGAAAGATGTGTTGTGGTGATATGGGTTCTCCAAGTGTACATATCGGTAACTATTTTTAAAGATCAATAAAAGAAAAATCGAAGGCTTTAACTTTGTTGGTGAAACGATCGTCAGGTATTTAGAAAGATGTGTTGTGGTGATATGGGTTCTCCAAGTGTACTTATCGGTAACTATTTTTAAAGATCAATAAAAGAAAAATCGAAGGCTTTAACTTTGTTGGTGAAACGATCGACAGGTCTTTAGAAAGATGTGTTGTGGTGATATGAGTTCTCCAAGTGTACTTATCGGTAACTATTTTTAAAGATCAATAAAAGAAAAATCGAAGGCTTTAACTTTGTTGGTGAAACGACCGACAGGTCTTTAGAAAGATGTGTTGTGGTGATATGGGTTCTCAAAGTGTACTTATCGGTAACTATTTTTAAAGATCAATAAAAGAAAAATCGAAGGCTTTAACTTTGTTGGTGAAACGACCGACAGGTCTTTAGAAAGATGTGTTGTGGTGATATGGGTTCTCAAAGTGTACTTATCGGTAACTATTTTTAAAGATCAATAAAAGAAAAATCGAAGGCTTTAACTTTGTTGGTGAAACGACCGACAGGTCTTTAGAAAGATGTGTTGTGGTGATATGGGTTCTCAAAGTGTACTTATCGGTAACTATTTTTAAAGATCAATAAAAGAAAAATCGAAGGCTTTAACTTTGTTGGTGAAACGAACGACAGGTCTTTAGAAAGATGTGTTGTGGTGATATGGGTTCTCCAAGTGTACTTATCGGTAACTATTTTTAAAGATCAATAAAAGAAAAATCTAAGGCTTTAACTTTGTTGGTGAAACGATCGACAGGTCTTTAGAAAGATGTGTTGTGGTGATATGGGTTCTCCAAGTGTACTTATCGGTAACTATTTTTAAAGATCAATAAAAGAAAAATCGGAGGCTTTAACTTTGTTGGTGAAACGATCGACAGGTCTTTAGAAAGATGTGTTGTCGTGATATGGGTTCTCCAAGTGTACTTATCGGTAACTATTTTTAAAGATCAATAAAAGAAAAATCGAAGGCTTTAACTTTGTTGGTGAAACGATCGACAGGTCTTTATAAAGATGTGTTGTGGTGATATGGGTTCTCCAAGTGTACTTATCGGTAACTATTTTTAAAGATCAATAAAAGAAAAATCGAAGGCTTTAACTTTGTTGGTGAAACGACCGACATGTCTTTAGAAAGATGTGTTGTGGTGATATTGGTTCTCCAAGTGTACTTATCGGTAACTATTTTTAAAGATCAATAAAAGAAAAATCGAAGGCTTTAACTTTGTTGGTGAAACGACCGACAGGTCTTTAGAAAGATGTGTTGTGATGATATTGGTTCTCCAAGTATACTTATCGGTAACTATTTTTAAAGATCAATAAAAGAAAAATCGAAGGCTTTATTACTTTACAATTTCGCAAGACACGTTATTCTATAAAACATCAAGTTGTCTCCGATAAATAAGTTATCGCCTACTCTATCTAATATAACATCTAACAACGTCTAGTATTACGCCACCCATTGTGCTTCTGAAATACGAATAATAACCTGTAACTTTACACTATTATTATCTACCTATTACCACGGTTATCCCATTAGCTACGGGTTTTATAATCGCAGTTGTAAACCATTAAAACTTTTATTGCTATAATATACCTAACGATCTCCTTATAGAATGTCTACGTTCTTCAAAAATTTTAATCTTTTCTGCAAATGTTGGTGTGTCATTACAAAGAGTATTCTAAGAAACGGGCAAGGATGGGATAGCCGGTAGCCGGTTTGTATTAGGCACTGTTGTATACGCTCATGAGAATAAAAACCAACGCTTATAATAACACTGACCAACGGCGATTTTGGTGCCAACGATTTTTCAACTGTTCCTGGGTAATTGCAGAATCCAAAACAGCCATTAGATTTCATCTATCACATCTAGTTTTTGAGATTAGCTATATTTATCGTTTTATCTTTTAACTTATGTAGGTACTTTTCACGTTATTGGCTCCGTCTGCCAGTTAAAAAAACTTTGGGCGCAGCAAGTGCGTTAAGTGAATTTTCATTAAAATGTTTTTAATTACAAATATATCGCTCTAATGCGAGCAGGCATCTATTTGGTTACCAGTATAACCTATATAGTAGGAACAATGTACCATATGTTATCAAAATAATTATTTGAAAATGTACAAAACTTTTCCGAAAATAAACTTTAAATGTTTCTGAGAAAACTAGTCTCCTAGCCAATGAACCTTAAGTTAATAGCAAATTGAGTTATTGAAATTTGAAACATTTAATGAAAAATCGCAACCAAAACGCCCTTGCTGCGTTCATACAAAAAATTTCCGAAATTAAAGTTAACTGTTGGTTTCCTAACCAACAAAACTTACGTTAGTATCAAATTGAGTTATTGAAATTTGGAGGATATAATGAAAATTTGCTACCAAAACGCACTTACTGCGCCCAGATTTTTTCTTACAAACATGCATCATATTTCGATAAAAAATGCTAAAATGCAGTAACGAATTTGTTCTACGAAAATTAGCTAAAAATTATAGACCGTTAAACCATAAACTTTACTAAACCTACTGCAAAAGCATCAACTTAACTAAACCGACAGCCAAAGCATCAGAGAAAGGGTCTATTTGAAATGAATTTTCTGTAAATATTTTAGTAAAATGAAGGGCGATGACGGTTAAATCTGAAACTTAAGGGTTCGCAGAACACTCTTCTTGCTACATTTTCTTTTCACAATCCGTAATTGTTTCACGTTCTTTGCCTAAACATTACCAATTTTGACGTTTAAAATTGCGAGTTTGACGTTTTGCGGATAACTCCAAAATCAAAATTTTGATACATGGTTCACTCTTTATAATATAAATACGCGTACCAAATTTGGTTGCCCTCACTTTGTTATTTCCGGAAATGATAATTTTTTTTAGAAGGAAAACGAAATTTTCCGGGAAAACCTGGTCCGATTTTCCTGGCAAACGAACTTATCCAAGCCACTTTCAAAAGTATATATATATATATATATATATATATATATATATATATATATATATATATATATATATATATATATATACATAGGATCTCCCCATTAGTGAATTTTTTAAAGAAAATTCACTAAAAAAGAAAATTTGAATCACCAACGACTTATGGGCAATCCTGTAATTGTAGAAATATTTTTTAAGATGTAGCTCAAGGCACCCTTTAATTAATGTACACATTTTTTCGTATCGTGCATAATAACGGATATATTGAGCTTTAAAGATTTTTTACGAAAATTCGACAAAAATGATATACCATTAACCGATAAACACTATAGCCAACACTACTGCCAAAGCATCAGAGAAAGGGTCTATTTGAAATGATTTTTCTGGGAATATGTTAGTAAAATGAAGGACAATGACGATTGAAACTAAGACTTCAGGCTTTATAAGACCTTATTCTTGAGACATTTTCCTTCCATAGCTCATATTAGTTTCAGGTTCATTGCCTAAATATTACCAATTTTGACGTTTAAAATCGCGACTTTTGACGTTTTGAGGAAAACCCAAATTTATTTTTCTTTAAATGCCTGTAACTTTTTTTGTCCTTTAACCTACAGAGCTAAATTTTGGTAGGTAACTTAACTATAATGATATAAACCCGCGTAATTTGGTGGCCCTTACTCTGTTAATTCCGAAGATATATTTTTTTTCGATTTTTTTCGAAAGAAAACACAAATTTTCCGGGAAAACCTTGGCGGATTTTCCTGGCTAACGAACTTATCCAAGCCACTTGCGAAAGGAAGGTACTCACCAAGTTTTATCAAAATCGGTCCATTATTTTTTTAGTTATACGTGTGACACATAAACATTTGGGTTCCAGGAGTCCTAAATAGCGGTCATTTGAAGAAATTTTTTCAAAATTCAAAAGTCGGAATCTCCCCATTAGTGAATTTTTTTTTAAAGAAAATTCACTAAAAGACAACAAAAATACAGTCAAGTATATATTTTTACATACATTCATTACTTATCACTCACAAATTTTCTTCTATAGAACTTTCTAGCATGGAGTTTACTTGGACAGTCTCGCTGAAGACTCACAACAGGAAGTAGTCGGCCATCATCTGGCTATACCATCGCCCTTGATATCGATCTTCCATAGTTTTAATGTCCTAATGGACTATTTCTCCCTGTTCTTCACTACAGTCACCTACGTTTTCTAGAAAACGATCTAAGTGATTGAGGAGGTAGTGAACTTTAATGCTCATTGTACAACCGAGACCATACAAGTTTTAAAGCATATTTTCCACTAACTCTATGTAATTTCTCTGCCTTACTATTTCCAAGAAAAGTTTGTACTAATTGAACAAATGAACACCAAGTGTTATAGATTAAATCTCGTTCATTGATGGGGTAAATTGGGGTCTTTAATAAGCTGCCTTATTTGAGAACCATCAAATATGCCGGCTTTTAATTTTTTGTACTAATCGCAGGAAATTTACGTGTCAAGTAACCAAAACAAGGTCCATCTCGATTTAAAGCCTTTACAAACTGCTTCATAAGCCCCAATTTAATATGCAAGGGTGGAAGTAAGATATTTCTCTGAGAACCAAAGGTTCGTTGTCCCAAAGACATATATATGGTGGATATGATGGATATATACACTTTGCTGTCCAATAAGGAGCAAGTTAACCATTTTTAGATCAACACAAATTGCCCACTGATGTTCTTCATACTTAACTCTTTTCAAGTGTGTGTAAGAAGGGGCAGGGGTGAGGTGGGGGGTGTACTGTGTGACACCTGTATATCTTAATATCTTACATTATAGAACATTTTGAATGACATATAGGGTGACGTCTTAGGTGTATCACCATGTACGATTGCAAAATCATGTAACACGTGTGGAAACTATTCTTAGTTATCTTTATATAATATAGAAGTCAATTTCTTGCATAACACAAAATGTGCCAGTAACGTCTGTTTGCTACATTTTGTGTGACATATCTCATGCACCGGAAACGGCAAGTTGCTGTAAGCTATCATTATTTACATGGGTAAATTTGCAGATCAGCGCCATATCCGCTTTCTGAAGTTTTTTCAAAAAAAAAATTACTTAAGACCACTCCCGTATGCGTAAACCACAAGAGAAACGTTGTGGTTTTAACCCCCAAAAAAGTTACGGACCCGAAGCGTATACAGGTGCTGCGAGAAGGAAATATAAACGCAAAATTCGAGAAAATAAACAGCTCAGTTGGACATCCATAAGCTGCTTTTTTTCACATTTTGTAATTATACTTCCTATTGTTTATCTTGCACAGCAGTAATCAAAATGTACTTTAAACAGCATATCCAAAGTAACCAATAATCGGGAACGGGAAATCCAATCTCAACAAGATGATGCACGTGCTCTTACTTCATCATAAAGCCAATTACTTTTTTTTGCTTCCAAAAGCATTTTGTATAGTTTCCTAAATGATATTGCTGTGTTTATTCAATTTAGTATAGGTAGATACATGGATAATATCAAATCTTGGTGCTTAATGTCTACAAACTGACAGGTAAACATAGGGCCACAAATTAACTTCACATTATAAGTTGACTACATGGTACGTACCTACTACATGCTCATAATAGATTACAAATATGTGTATGTTAAAAGAAAATGTATGAAATCATAATATTTTATATTGTAGGTAGTTTCGCCAATTTAAAACAATACACCCCAATAAAGTTAAACATACATATAAATAGATTTTAGTGAATTTTCGTAGAAAAAATTCACTAATGGGGAGATCCCGACTTTTGAATTTTGAAAATTTTTTTACAAATGAGCGCGATCTAGGACCCCTAGAACCCATATCCGGGGTCAGTTTCAATTTTTATATGTTTATTTATATATATATATATATATATATATATATATATATATATATATATATATATATATATATATATATATATATATATATATATATATATATATATATATATATATATATGTGTATCACACCGATAACTCAAAAAATAATAGGCCGATTTTGATAAAATTTGGCATGTGCCTTTCTTTTGTAAATGGCTTGGATAAGTTCGTTAGTCAGGAAAATCGGATGAGGTTTTCCGGGAAAATTTTGAGTTTTCATTCGAAAAAAATTCGTATCTCAAAAAGTAATAAGCCGATGTTAATAAAATTTGGCATGTACCTTCCTTTTGTAAATGGCTTTGACAAGTTCGTTAGTCAGGAAAATCGGATGAAGTTTTCCGGGAAAATTTTGAGTTTTTATTCGAAAAAAATTCTTATCTCAAAAAGTAATACGCCGATTTTAATAAAATTTGGCATGTACCTTCCTTTTGTAAATGGCTTTGACAAGTTTGTTAGTCAGGAAAATCGGACGAGGTTTTCCGGGAAAATTTTGAGTTTTCATTCGAAAAAAATTTTTATCTCAAAGAATAATAGGCCGATTTTGATATAATTTGGCATGTACCTTCCCTTTGTAAATGGCTTTGATAAGTTCGTTAATCAGAAAAATCGGACGATGTTTTCCGGAAAAATTTTAGGCTTCCATTTGAAAAAAAAATTATCTTAAAAAATAAAAAATCTATGATAACCAAATTTGGTAGGTAGGTTTACGATAAAAAAAGTAAACTATACACCAAAATTTAGATTTCTATGTTACAAGAAAAAAAAGTTATAATAAAATATTTTGTGCCAGATCATTTCTATGAAAATTCACTACCATAACGCACTTGCTGCGTCCAGGCTTTTTTAAATTGTGTTTAACAGAATGAAAAAAAAACCAGTTAATAAGATTAGAGTTCTTGGCAATGTGAGGTAACTAATTACAACATAAGCTTACAAAAACAATTAAGCTTAGATTCAAGTTTTTGTCATATCCTGTTGTTTTTCATTTAGAATTTCTGGTCTATATAATATATTATATTAAAGTAGATTTGTATGTAAGTACCTACCTACTTATAATGTCTTATTTATTGTGTGAAAATACGACAGCGTCTATTAAGAAAGCATAAAATCAATCTCGTCAACAGAAGCATAAAAAAGGTATAAAAACATAACATCTGTTGCGAAAGACTTGAAATCTCACTAAAGTTTTATAATGTACTTGAGTTACCACGATAAAATCTATGAGTTGAGTATATTCAATAAAAAACAAACCACTTGACTAATAACAATAACATTACAGCCAATAAATTATAATTAACGTGTAAGAGCTCAATAAATCAGCCCCATTGTACCTAATCAATTATTCAACGATACAAGGAAATCGAGTGGCATGAGAACGAATTTAAAATGCGCATAATTTAGTAATTTACGGAAACTAGTAAAGTCTAATAAAAAAAAAACATCGCTTGTCGAGGCACACACGATATTATCGGGCCGTTTTAATTAACATGACAGCTATAAAACGAACATAAAACCGTATCTGTAGCTGCGTCCAAAATAAACAGTCCATTAAAGAAACAAGCCACCATTTCCTTGGGTTTTAGCCCGAAACAAAAGGTCGTCGACGCATTAAATTCAAACATCAATTAAGGTAAAAAGAACGGTTTACACAATTTACTAATTTGCGCGGATATCGTAAATCGCCCCGTTGAACAAAGACAGATGCTGTTTATTGAATTTACACGTTCAGATTAGTAGGTGTTTCACGATTTGACAAATTAACTACGACCCCCACTACTTTATACGCTGTATACATAACAATTAACTTGTCAATTGGGTTAATTACAACATTAAATTAGCTTAAGCCCTTTTAAAACGCCGAAAATCTCACAAAAAGCAACAACAAATACACATATGCTAAAGATTTACACAGAGAAAACGCCTATTCAGCGAAAGAAACACAATTAACGTACCTTGAATGCAATCACTTCGTGTGAGGAAGTCTTTATGTGGATTTCCTACACTATACAAAAACAACGAACTCACAAAATATTCCTACACAAACTGTACACTACAAGCACACGTTATGAAATAGTTTTACACATTTAATTTATCCATATTTACTAGAAACGGACCCAAAATACTGTTTAGATTTATCGATCTAAGTCAGCCATTTTAACTTTAGGCAGGCTTCTTTCATTTGTTAACTCGCTCTTTATAAGGTGACTCCATCTGGCGACATGTTGATTGACTAATAATTCCCAGATGATTTGCTCCCCTTCTTTTCTCGTCTATGCGGTTTGATTTTGATTGTAATTTGCGGCATCGATTTTGAAGATTATCAGGCCTATCAGATGGAAACAGAAAAGCAAATAAAACTGTTTATGCGCTGTGCTTGTCTTTATAAAAGAAATATGGCACAGCGAGACCGCAAAGTACATTTAACAACTTCATTGTTTCTCAACAGTAAAGCTGGTTTCTACAATGATTTATGCCTATAAAGTATTTTGTATATTACCTGATATTTATTTACTCATTTTTTAGCAAATTGGCCCAACAACATAATCGTTTTCTGTCTTTAATACGTCAGAAACGTCATATAACACCCCATAATAATTTTTTTCTCAACTATTAAACAATATCATTGGCCATCTGCTACGTTTTTGTACCGAATAGGTATAAATTTTATTATATACCTATTTAAAGTTCTTTGTCTATCGCCAGGTTCATAATTCAGACGCCAATCGCAAACGTATTCTCAATATTGGTTCATTGTATAATATATCGTTAAAATGGCACATAATGGGAATTTGTGCATTTATACCTATAAACTTAGGTTTACAGTAACTACAGAGTGTTTTATTACTCAAGTAAAAACACCGGATCTTTTATAAACGATAAAAAGCAAAATATAAAAATCTAATACTTTTGACATAATTGACATAAATATACTATATTATCTTTGATTTGTAATAAATTCAGATTAGATGAGGACCTTTAATTTTAAGTAGACTCAAGAAACTATAAATTTTTCGAAATCTCGATATTTTTATTTTGGAATTTTCTGTTCTTAATCTAATATACGTCTCGGCAAAAATTAATTTGTAACTGATGAATGATAGGTGGCTAAGGAAAGAAGCGTTCAAGGCCATCTACTCCACTATACAAATACAGTGTACTCTCGATTATCCGGGCTAATGGGGAGGGGGCGGGGGGTTTAAGTCGGCAACACGGATAATTGAAAAAAGGGATAATACGAACACAATTAAAATGTAGCTATGTATATGTATGTATGTATGTATATATATATATATATATATATATATATATATATATATATATATATATATATATATATATATATATATGAACACACATACATATACATATACACCTACCAAAATAATTGGAATCAGTTATGATGATTTCAAGTTTTTCTTTCATAGTTAAAACGTGACTCAGCGACATGCTGTATGTATGCCGAATTTAATAAAAGTTCGGGACGCAGCAAGTGCGTTATGGTAGTGAATTTTCATTAAATGCTTCAAAATTGAATAAGTCAATTTTCTGTATACTTAGAAAGTTGAATGTTGGTAGGTAGTAAGATCTTCCACAATGAAACATATTCACCAAATTTCATCAAAATAGCTTTGTAATTTTCGAAGATAAAATTTTTTTCGAAAGAAAACTCAAATTTTTCCCGGAAAACCTGGTCCCATTTTTCTGGCTAACGAGCTCATCCAAGCCATTAATAAAATAAAGATTCTTGCCGAGTTTCATCAAAATCGATTAATAACTTTTTGAGTTATCGTGCGGATAAACACACACCCAAATATATATATATATATATATATATATATATATATATATATATATATATATATATATATATATATATATATATATATATATGTATGTATGTATGTATGTATGTATGCATAAACATATAAAAATTGAGACTGACCCCGGATATGGGTTCTAGGGGTTGCTGTTCATGCTCATCTGAAAAAAATGTTGCAAAGTCTCACCATCAAACCTTTCTATTAGTGATTTTTTTAAAATAAAAATTCACAAAAAAATAGACCTTGAACACACACTCTCGCTTTGAGATCGAAAATCAACTGGCGAAGTAGGTAATTTCGGTAACCTTCATAAATTGAAAAGAAAGCATAGTATATACAGAATTATGTTTAGCAGCTGTGTCGCTCTCAAGAAAAGTTTATTTTGTTCATTTCTCCCCTGAGGCAATTAAAATTTTACCTTGACATAAACATTCCCGCATATCTTTCTCGGCGTTCCTATTGTGACAGTGCCACGTTTGGAGATAAACAGACATCCATCATTCATCACAACAAAATAAGCAATCTGTTACAGGTTATTCTGCATATACATACTACTACACTACCCACAAGTTCTATAGACAGGCCCGTAGATGGTCGTTCATTTTTATTACGCCGGCTCCACACATTGGAGCCAATGTTGGGGCCAACAGCGTTTGTCCTATGCGTGTATGAACGAAATAATGTTGGCGCCAACGTTGTGTTACAGGTTATTCTGCATATACATACTACTACACTACCCACAAGTTCTATAGACAGACCCGTAGATGGTCGTTCATTTTTATTACGCCGGCTCCACACATTGGGGCCAATGTTGGGGCCAACGGCGTTTGTCCTATGTGTGGATGAACGAAATAATGTTGGCGCCAACGTTGGGGGACGTTGGCGTTCGCGTTGGGAGTAACCCGTCGGTTGTCGGTTTATTTAAAAAGATCAAAGGGATTTGCCTCGTCGTTCTTCATGCCGACCATAGATTGGTTTCGTATTCAGTTGTAGTAAAGACGTCAAGGCGTATAAACATATGAAGTGGAGCATTATTAAAAATGTGTTGGACAAATGAATTAGTTTTAAAATTTATAGAACTGTATCAAATGGAATCGGTTCTATGGAACACCCGCAATTCTCAACACAAAAATAGGAATGTTGTGATAGACGCATGGCACCGTATACAAGTTGCCATGAACTGCCAATTTGCAATTGCCGAACTAAAAAAAAGAGTGAGTCATTGATGTCCACTTATAGACTACACAGCAGAAAAATAAAAGAATCTAGTCGTTCCGGTGCATCGACAGATGAACTGTACACAACTAATTGGTTTGCATATGCTCTGATGGACAGTTTTTTGGGACCAGTATACAAGAAAGATGATTGACATGAAAAAATAGTGCATATAATGAAGGAAAAAGTTTAAAAGTATTTATCATTATATACACGTCATTATACTTAATGATTCCGTAATCTATGGAGAGTTGTAACCCACCATCTCCTTTTACGAGGACTTCTTTTTTGTAGAATTAAATTTAAAATATAATTGTTAGCACTCATTACGGCAAATGCACACAGCGCAATTTCTTTTTCACGCCCAGACATATTGACGTTGGCCCGGTGCTCGAAGAAATGAGTTTGGCACCAATGTGTAAGAACTCTAATAAAACTCATCGGCAACATAGTCAAGTTGGTCCAAACGTTGGCCCCAACATTGGCTCCAATGTGTGGAGCCGGCGTTAGGGATATTTACTATATTTGTGAGAGAGGAAACGAAAAAATTGAAATTTCGGTCGATTCCTGATTTTAAGTTTTGATCAATTTCTTAACACGGAAAATCCGCAAACCGGATAATCCGGACACAAATGATTGAGAGTATACTGTAGGTGGCATTCCAAAAGACTAGTTACAATAATTAATTCCATTATTTGGTATATTATGTAAATTCAGCAGTTGTACGCAAATGAACTCATGGTTTGCTAATTATTATTTTATTAATCCAAGACCCAGTAAATGTTTAAAAAATACCAATTAAAAGCTTTAACAATCAGTAAATCATTTCATAGAACAATTTGTACAATCTTTTAAAATAGGGAAAACTCCTGAAACATATCCCATTTATATAGGAATCATCTACAGAATATTTTATGTTAGTCTATAGTTACAGATGTCCTATCACAAATAAGTTTTTCTATTTCTGTTACTATGTACTTGGCTACATTGCCTGACGTTTTATATGTCAATGTCAGTTACCAGTTGTTTTGACATCCCCATTTAATTGTATATTTTTTTATTGTTTTCTATAAATGCCAGGGTTGAATTTGAATTGTCCTTTAAATGTAGGTATCAGATCAAAAGTATTTATAGCCATTTAGACACATCCACAAAAAGCAAGAAAATCAAACTGTACATCTTTAAACATGGAGGAATTAAAGCAGAAGATCCTGACTTTGCTTAATAAACAGGTTATATTAGAAACTAGGTAAATGGGTTGGACATATATAAATATAAAATTCTATTTTAGGGAACCAAAATACCTTCAATGGGGTTTTCTGACGAAATGTACCACTTTTCGCAGATGGAAAATTTATCCATAAACAGCAAAACAGTTTCAGAGTCAGATAGGCCAGCTGATCAGGATATCTTGGAAAGTATCGAAGCTGCTTATTTTTCAATGAACGAGGCTTTCGATATATGCAGATTTGAGTTAGAGGTACGTTATTTGTTAATGATATACAAGCCATAATATCTAGAATGTCACTGAAAAGCTATGATATGGAAGTCTTATAGATTTTTCTGTTTTTCTTGGCCATTAGCGTTTTATGATAACTGTGATAACATATTTAGGGCCAGCGAATTTCGTGCTTCTATTTTTTCCTCTAAATTTATTCACCCTTCAATGTCAAAGAAGTTACACAGACATAAAAATTGCAAACGGGGATCTGTATATTACATACTAAAATCCTCATATTTTTTTTATAGAAATTACCGGAAACTCTAGAATGCGATCAAATCCAAAGAGATTTTAAAAATCTTAAACAGCAACATCAAGTTGTTTCAAAGAAAGTGCTCCAATTAATTTTAGAACATCAAACTGCCTGCAATGAGGAATTTAAGGAGGTGGTAGAAATTGTAGAAAAAATTAAGGAGACCCTAGATTTATGTAAGAAAAGCAGAAAAGAACTAAACGTTGCTGGAAATCATGTGAGTGCTAGTTTGGGCATACTTGCTAACTTCAGAAAGCGTAAGCTGGCCCAGAATCTGTTGAACAATCTGAACACCATAAAAAACTTGGTAAGTATTACACGTAAACACTTTGTTTGCCAGATTTAGGTTCTATTGAATTCTTAAATGTCATTCTGGAAATTATTTGTTTTCTTCCTGATATTTAATTTTAGCTATCAAGTATTTACTATTTAAGACACCGAATTATTTAATTGTTTTATTTGACAGCATTCATTTGATACAAGAGTTCAGCAACTTCTAAACGAAGAAGATTACTCAGGTGCAATATTAGAATTGAAAAGATGTCAGAGAATTGCGACAAAGTATAGACATTTTAGTTGCGTTGCTGCTCTAACCTATAAATTGCAAGAAACTTTAGAAAATACTGATAACCAGTTGGACCGTGTTTTGTCTCAGGTAAATACAAAAGTGGTAAATGATGATTTTCAACTTAAAATTAATTGAAATGTGTTACTCAGTCTTGTGAGCTGAAGACTAATATTGCTAGATGGTAGGTAATGCAGGTTAGTTAATTTAGGAAGCTGCAAAATATACCTCTCCACTAAATTTGCGGGTAACTTCCCGCACTTTTTAAAATTTGTTTTTCAGAAACTTGCTTAGAAGGTAAAAGGTAAAAATAGTGTCAGACTTGCATGTAAGATACCAAACTTTATCTATCAGCAGTCCTTTTATCTAAAACTGTTCGGGAGGTTGTCTGCAAATTCACCGATACCTCCTATTAACAGAACTGTAACTCCATCTTGCGATTTAAGTTACATGTTACTTAAGGTGGATGTACTGTTTCTCTAGTGGTAATAAAATTCATAATGGTGATTTTTTTATAGACATGTTTCCATTTTGGTGGTGAGAGATATCACAAGTTACAAATGGCCTATAATTTACTAGAAAAATCTCAAGTATCCATGATAGACAATTTACATGTCCACTATATAACAGCTATTTATAATAGTTCCTTCAACGTTGTACATTCCTATGTTACATCACCAGATGTTTTAGAGAGTAGCGATACGTCTGGCAAAAATCCATATAAGATATTATGTCAGGTGAGTTTTATTTTTGTTATCTTTTATCCAGATTTATTCTTCATGGAATTTGCATGGAGTATTACATGAAATTAAAATGATAAATTAAATTAAATTATTTATGTTACGATAAAATAGTTTAGGTGCCTTCACAGCACCTACATTTATCATGATGGAATTGGTAAAACTGTTGTTTTAGTTTCACATAATCGTTTTTTAGCTTTTGTTCTTTAATTTCAGTCTGTTGACACCGATGTGTTTATACCGTGTCTAACACACTTGTGCAAAGTGCTTTTTAAAATAATACTGAGCTATCATCAGTTGGTTAAATGGCACAATAATCAAGAAGGTGATGAAAGCCGTGATGCACCAAATTTAGATGTAGAGATCGCCATGAGTAAACAAAAACTAGAACACAATGTAATCAAAATCTGGGACGATGTACAAAGAAAAGTTTCAAGTCTGTTACTCAATGCCGATCTGGCTAATTATAAGTTTGACCAGTTTGTGCAGGTGTTGAGCGTTGTTCACAGGTGAGTTACAGTTTCTTCCAGTTTACCTAAGATGTATGAGTTTGAGGTTCAAATATCTAAGGTCAAAGCGCACAAAACACTTCTACACAATCCCAGTCAAGAAAACCGGCAAGCATTTAACGACACAAGAAACCGCTATGTCCTCATTCTTTCTGAGGCAAAAAACTCGTTTAATAACCACATCAAAAACAAAGTCCTCTTAAGCTCCAGCGGCAGCAAACCCTTCTGGACTCTTGCTAAATCTATTGGGAATAATTTCTGCAAGAGCACGTTCCCACCTTTTATCTCAGGGGATGAAATTGTTTCTACCGCCCTGGGCAAGGCTGAACTTTTTGCCTCGTTGTTCGCCGGCAATTCTATTCTCAACCCACCTCCAAATGTTCAACCACCAACATTCCCCAATGTTGCGCATAAAATGACGGATATCATTTTCAAAACTAAAAAGGTACGAAAGATGCTCTCTTCTCTTAATACCAGGAAAGCCTCTGGCCTTGACGAGATCCCAGCAATTGTTCTCAAGAAATGCGCACCAGAGATTGCTCCTGTCCTGACTCTTCTTGTTTCAGACATCTTACAGTAGAGGCATATTCCCTAGTAACTGGAAAACTGCTCGAGTACAACCCGTCCCCAAGAAAGGATCCAAAGCGCTTCCTAGCAACTACAGGCCTATTTCGCTCCTTTCAGTCTTCTCTAAAGTGATGGAAAAGTATATAAACACCGAATTACTAAAATTTCTTGAAAAACATAGTCTAATCCACGACAGGCAGTATGGATTCCGTCAGCGCAGATCAACTGCCGACCTCCTTTCCTTTGTCACCCATTCTTGGAACAAGTCTATGGAACTACACGGTGAATCCCAGATTGTCGCTCTAGACATATCCAAAGGATTCGACCAGGTCTGGCACACAGCGCTGCTTAATAAACTTCTGGACTATGGCCTACCACCAAAACTCTGTACCGGGACAGCAAATTTCCTCTCCAACCGGAGCATTACTGTTGTCGTGGATGGCCATTCCTCTAAACTGTATCCAATTAATGCAGGAGTTTCTCAAGGTTCAGCTTTAGCCCCTACTTTGTTTCTTCTCCACATCAGTGACCTCCTCTCTAGCACATCCAACCCAGTTCACAGTTACGCGGACGACAGGACCCTCCACTCAAGTATACAATATTCTAAGCCTGTCTCTTTAGCCCAATTAGATGAGGATCGCAGACTCATGGAGGGTTCTGTCTCCGTGGATCTCCAAAAAATATTCGACTGGGGAAGTAGAAATCTTGTACAATTCAACCCCACCAAATTACAGTCTTGCTTTCTTTCTCATAAGAGATACACCAGCCTTAGACCTATCACAATGAACAATCAAGTTATTCAAAGTAATGAGTCCTTTTCACTTGTTGGCATTTCTGCGAATCGAAATCTTAATTGGCACCAACATGTCACATCAATTGCAGAAGCGGCTGCTAAGAAATTAGGTTTCCTCTTCCAGGCTCGCAGATACTTTTCACCAGCTAATCTCTATACCTTATATACTTCACAAATAAGGCCAAACCTCGAATACTGCTCCCACATCTGGGGTGCTGCTGCCGCTTCTACACTCGCTATCCTGCACTCCATTCAGAAGAGAGTTATACATCTCATCAGTGACCCTACCGTCACCGAAAGGCTGCCATCACTTGCCCACCGACGTGCCGTTGGTGACCTTTCTCTCTTTTATAGATATCTGCACGGGCACTGCTCAGAGGAGCTTTCTTCCATGTTCCTCCACCTGCTGCCCCCAACAGCTCTACCAGGGGAACAAAGCGAATGCACCCTTTTACTGTCCAGGTCACCAGACATAGAACATCTTGCTCTTTTGTCCCGAGGACTTCCAAGTTGTGCAATTCCTTGCTGGCACATGTTTTTCCTTCTCCCTCAAACCTCCAAACCTTTAAGTCCAGAATTAACAAGTTGCCTCTTTCCTCCTTGTCGACACCTACGGTACGATAGTATTTAGACTGTAACCCCTCGTGGTGTGCTGTTGAAATAAAAAATAAAAAACTACATGGTGAGTTATAAGGTCGCGTCAAACTTCAGAGCTTTATTATACATGTAAAAAACAAAAATATTGTTAGCAGTTTTTATTTGTATTCAAGCTATATCATAACTAAAGTTCTCCACACATATTATTTTCATCTAATATATAACATATTTCTCGCTGATTTTAAAATTACTACATCTCTAATTAATTAAATAATTTATGCCCAAAGATGTACACCCAATTACAGGTGCACTTAAAAATAATTCAAAATAGAACAGTAGAAATTAAAGGAGAAGCAAAAACTACAAATTGGAAAAAACAAATGACTAAAAGTCTAGAAAATTCATATCATACACATGGCTTACAGCATTAAAGTACTCACACATAACATAAATAGGGCTCTTAAAAAGAATGTTAGTCCTAACCTGACCTACGTAATATACCACATACAGACTTGGCATGGGAAAACTCAAGCTGTGATAATATGTCAGGTCAGGTTAATCAGGCATTTAACTAGCTTGTAAATAAATATTATACATGTTGACTCATCTAACGTCTGGGCTATCGAAATCAAACACGGCCAACAGGAGAACATTTCTAAATCCCTGACGAGGGTAAACACTCTCGATTCTAAATTTAAGGTATTTTAAATATTGTCACTGAATACTCTCTAAACGTAACCTCTAACCATTCTAACGGAAAGAAGATACGAGGACCATATTCTAGATTGTAATGTACTAAGCAAAATACAATGCTTTTCGAGCACATAAATCATTAAAATATTTACAGTTTTCGCAACTCCCACATTTTTAAGGCCGCGTCTACAACAGACTCAATGTGTGATTCAAAATTAAGTTTGGTATCACAAGTTATGCCGAGGTCTTTAGATGAGCAGGTGTGTGATGGTAGCTTTGAGTTAATCTTATGTTCATATTTAAATAGTTCCAGCTTTCTTGTATAACAGTACGATATCTATTTATCTATGTTACGAATTAATCTGCTTACTTTACACCAATGTTGAAGATAATCCAAGTTCCTCTGAAGAGTGCAACATTCATCCACGGGTGCATTTTCGAGAATATTTTGGGATCATCTGCAAACATAATATGTTCAGAGTGTATACCGGTTCTGAGATCATTTATAAAGATGATAAAAAGAAGCGGTCCCAAGTTTGATTCTTGTGGGAACCCAGACCGACCAACAAACAAACAGCTTACAAAGTCATCATCAGTTAAGTAAGAATGGAAACACTGCAAATTTTACATGTAAATCCAAACAATGTAATATGTAATAAAACAGTGTGATCAGTCTGGCTACGCTGATCCAAGGCATTGCAGACATACTGAGTAAAAACTGACAAGTTAGTTATTTGTAGCGTTTCAATATAAATCCATGTTTTGATGGTGATATAAGCTGTTCAATGTTTGAATAAATATATTCACACAAGCAAATTATAAAAACTTTGAGACCATAAAAAAAACGTATTGGTCTGTAATTGCTGATATAATTGCATTTACCACTTTTATAAATTAGACAGACTTTCTTCGATTTGCTTGGAAAACTGCTAAATTTTAAAGCTAGATTAAGTATTATTGATAATGGATATGCCAAGCTACTTATACCATGTCTTAACTGAAATATATGGTATCTGCTCTGGTCCGAAGTAATTCTGTTTTAATTACATTTACCACTTTTAGAAATTAGACAGACTCTGGCTATCTTCGAAAATTCTTGGAAAACTGCCAAATTTTAAAGCTAGATTAAGTATTATTGATAATGGATATGCCAAGCCACTTATACCATGTCTTAACAGAAATATATGGTATCTGCTCTGGTCCAAAGTAATCATATTCTTAAGTTTCTTAGATCCCTGGTTATATCAGACTCAGATATGACAGGTATGTTGATAATGCACTGAGTGTTATTTACAGGGACTACTAGATTATGTTCCTCAAAACATCAGACTGCAAATGCATTGTAATCAAGATAGAGTTTCTGCCACATATTTAAATTTCTTGCCCTCGAAAAACCCCACATGCTAATTTTCACGTCAAAATTTTAATTTGACTGGGACTTATTCTGAAAAACTGACAAAAACAAATAACTTTTAACACGCTGTATTTAAAAAAACTAAGCATTTGCGGACCCATGTTTATATGAAAAATAGTTTTATTTTTTTGTGCTGAATGTGCACCTGTAACACTTGAACACTTGAAACACCCTGTATATATATATATATATATATATATATATATATATATATATATATATATATATATATATATATATATATATATATATATATATATAGTAGACTCTCGATTTTCCGGGAGAGTTGAAAAAAATACTTTTCTAGTCAATCGATTTCCCGGTTAAGCCGCAAATCGCCGATTTTCTCATATAAAAACGCGACAAAATCCTACATGGCATATGTTTTGGGAAATAAAGAACAAAGAAATGTCAATTAATTAAACATATTAAGAGGCTTATATGTATTACATTTTAAATACATATCTGCCTGTACATATCTATTTAGTGAAGTAAGAGAGTATGTTTGTCTGTTTCCTTGAATCATTTACTACCTTTCAATGAATTGTATCACGTAAATTGCGCAACATCATCTTTTCGGAAAGCATCCCATCTTCCTGTTGTTCTAAATAACTGAGTAACTGTTCACTGTAGTTTAATTCGGCACTATGTCTGGTTAAACTATAAAACCATGGCCTTGTCTAATTCGTCATACGTCGCAGTTTTCATGGTTTTCCGTTTAGACGTACCACACACTATCGGAGGTAGTGGAAAACTCCAGGATTTTGTTTTTGTTTTTTACAATGTAATGCAGAGTTTGATCGCCAACTCCATACTCAATCATTAAACTTTTAACTGAGACCCCATTTTCATTTCATTTCCAGCTTTTGCTCAATAGCTTGGACAACACGCTTTCTCTTGAGACATTTTGATTGCAGTCGATTTTCACTTACGCACCGAAATGACTACTAAGAATACCAAAGCTGAAACTTTAAAAGCACCAGTTTCGACTAAAACTAAAATTGCATGCATTGAATGCGATGACTGTTCCTGGTCGGAACATAAACTCGAGTCTTATTTATTACTTTCCGGAAATGGCTCGTTATGATAATAACTTCCACTAGGATATCTAAAGCTTTGACGAACCGACACAATTCTCTGAGAAGATAATATAAACTACCTGCTTACGGCCGTCGGTAACTAAGGTACATACTTTAAATTGTTAGGACATTCATTGTGTTATTCTTGTGATAAAATATTTAATCGTAAGTATGTAAATGAGGATCCCGGTTAATCCGCTTCCTGGTTAATAAGCTCCCGGTAAATCGAGAGTCTACTGTATATATATATATATATATATATATATATATATATATATATATATATATATATATATATATATATATATATATATATATATAGTTGCGTTTTCTCCGGGTTCTGGATAAGTGAGACTTTAAATTTTAACAAAACAACTTTATTTACTATCTAAATATGGATACAATAAACGTTCTAGAATGTCTCTCTCACAGAACACTTAATTTACTGTCTAAATATGGATACAATAAAGGTCTAGAATATCTCTCTCACAAAACACTAAGTTTATCTGGCTTTACACTGGTTATTAATCTGCACACAAGTCTCTACACTGGTACTACAGTTTAACACTTCACACTAGTTACTGCTTCTTCGAGTCACTTAAACATTATCTTACTGAACCCTGGCTGGCTTGCTTTCGCGTTTATATACTCGCCGTACCTTCCACCACTTTCTGGAGCGTTCCATTCCAGAATTTTCCAGGACCTTCTTTTACTAGAAGGTTCTATGAATACAGATCGGTCCCGTGTGTATACAGGGGGATGCATATACAGGATGATCCAAATGTGGTCATCACTCCTGTGTTACACAAGAGGTGTTTCTTGTAATATAAGATCTCTCTGCATATACAGGGTGTAAGGGTTCTCTGCGCATACAGGGTGTGTATACAGGGTGTGTATACAGGCTGTTCGGAATGTGCAGACCTCAGTTATCCGTTCCGACGGGGTAAAAGTTGGTAACTTCGTTATGTCTGGTTCTAGAGGGTTGAGACTTCGCCTGAGGGGGGGTCACCCCAGGCACCCCCAGGGGGGTGGGGAGGCGGTGTTGCCAGATTGTGCAAACATTCCCAGATGTTGGGGGAAGTTCTGGAGATGTGGCAACACCGCACCTACGTCTATTAAAGTGCTTTGTAACACTGCCCCCCTCCTTAAGACTGTTCGTCCCGAACAGTATTTACCGGCCGCCAACTTGGGGGTTCGTTGCCCCGATAGGGACTCAACCTCTCTATGTGAACAACTTTGGGTTTAGTTCTTGGAGACAGCTGGATTCTGTACACTAGGTCGTTAATTTTCTTAGTCACCAAGTATGGCCCTTCCCATGGTTTCTGAAGTTTGGGACTGAGGCCCTTTCTCCTTGTTGGTTGGTACAGCCACACTGCATCACCTTCCTTGAATGTATGGGGTGTTGCTCTGCGATCCAAGCGCATCTTCATCCGGTCACTGCTCAAGAGGAGCCTATCTCTGACACATCGGTGTATAGTGCGCAGTCTTCCTTCTAGGTCGGCGACATACTCAGGTAACGTAGCTAGGTCCGCTATGTCCTCGTTCGGTGGTGGTCTCGTCATGTCGATTGGTAACCGCATCTCTCTGCCGGTCAACATCATGGATGGGGTGTAGCCGGTAGATTCATGCTGAGAGCTTCTGTAAGCTAGGAGGAACAGAGGTATCAGTTTGTCCCAGTTTCTCTGATTCTCATCGACAAACATAGCAAGGTACTGGTTGATGGTCCTGTTATGCCGTTCTACCATGCCGTCTGATTGAGGGTGGAGTGGCGTTGTTCGTGTTTTCTTTATGCCTAGCAAGTCCATTAGGCTCTTCCAGACTTCTGATTCGAAATTCCGGCCCTGGTCGGTATGAATCTCCAAGGGTACGCCATGCCGCGATATAACATTTTCCAACAGGGCTTCTGCCACAGTCGTTGCCTCTTGGTTGGGGATCGGCGTAACTTCAGGCCATTTCGAGAAGTAGTCCATCGCCACCATTATATATCTGTTCCCAGACTCGGTGATTGGAAAAGGTCCTGCGATGTCTACGGCAACTCTCTCCCATGGTGTACCTGAGATGTACTGCATCATTTTTCCTCTGGATTGGGTTTTTGGTCCCTTCCTTGAAGCACATTGGTCACACCTTTTGCACCATTCTTCCACGCTTCTTCGGCAGTTTATCCAATAGAAGCGGTCTCTGACTCTGGCGAGAGTCCTGTTGACCCCAAAGTGGCCTCCACTCCTACTATTGTGTAACTCCTGAAGAACACTGTCTATGCACTCACTTGGCACAACGGTCTGGTATATACAGTCTCTACCATCGGCAGTTTCCCATTTTCGAGTGATCAAGTCATTCTTTAGACACAAGGAGTCCCATTGTAGCCAGTAGCCTTTAACCTCCGCTCCAAACCGGGACACATCGTGCCACTCAGGTCTTTTCCCCTTTTGTAGCCATTCTCTAATATTTTTCAAGTCTGGATCTGTCTTCTGTGCGTCTTTGATGTATTCAAGATTTACGTCTAGATCGGTGTTATTCTCCTGTTCTGTCACCAGTTGTTTGATCTGATGAGTTACTTTGTCGATCTCTTTGCTCTCTTGTCGCTCGCAAAATTTACATTCATGCACTGAACATGGTCCTCTTGACAGGCTGTCTGCATTAGCGTGACTTCTTCCTCTTCGATGTTCAATCTGGAAGTCGTAGCTCTGCAGTTTCTCTATCCATCAGGCTATCTGTCCTTCGGGATTTCTAAAGTACAGAAGCCATTGCAGAGCAGAGTGATCTGACCTCATGCGGAATGTTCTTCCGTACAGGAAGCTGTGGAAATGTTCGATGGATCTTACAACTGCCAGCAGTTCTTTCCGGGTTACGCAGTCATTTCTTTCTGCTTTTCCGAACGTTTTGCTGAAGTAGCCTATCACAACTTCTTCTCCGGCTTGGAGCTGCGAGAGTACTGCCCCAATGCCATACTCGGAAGCATCGGTGTCCAGTATGAACAGTCCTTCGTCCCGAGGATAAGCCAGTATAGGAGCAGTGAGAAGACGATGTTTGAGTTCTCTAAAAGACTCTTGGCAATCTGGTGACCAGATGAACTCGGCCTTATTTTCAGTTAGGCTATGCAGAGGTTTCGCAATGCTGCTGAAGTATTTCACAAAGCGTCGGTAGTAGCTGCAAAGTCCCAGAAAACTTCTGACCTCATGTTTGTTCTTCGGCACAGGCCAGTCTCTTACTCCCTTTATTTTCTCTGGATCGGTTTCTATCCCCTTCTCAGAAACGACATGTCCGAGGAAACTCACTTTCTTCTGGAAGAGGACGCATTTCTTGGGATTGAGTTGCAGATTGGAACCTCTCAGCCTGGAGAAAACTTGCTTCAGATTCGACAGGTGTTCATCGAAAGTCCTTCCAATCACCATGACATCGTCGAGATACACCAGGCATGTTTCCCATGTCAGTCCTCTCAGCACTAACTCCATTAGTCGCTCGAAGGTGTCAGGAGCATTACATAAGCCGAATGGCATGACCTTGAATTGGTACAACCCATTCCCGGTTGAAAAAGCAGTCTTCTCCTTATCGTCTTTATGGAGTTCTACTTGCCAGTAGCCACTTTTCAGGTCTAATGTAGAGAACCACTTTGATCCGGCCAAAGTGTTCAAAGTGTCGTCGATCCGGGGCAGGGGATAACTGTCTTTCTTGGTGACATCATTCAGCTTCCTATAGTCCACGCAAAATCTCATAGTGCCGTCTTTCTTGGTGACCAAAACTACTGGGGACGACCAAGGACTATTAGACTCCTCGATCACACCATCTTCCAGCATTTCGTTAACCATCGCCTTGATTTCTGATTGCTTGGCAAAAGGCAGTCTTCTCGGCGGCTGTCTACTTGGTCTTGCGTCGCCAGTATTAATTCTGTGTTGCACTAGACTCGTACGACCTGTGATTTTATCTTGAGCGAAAATATCGGCCTCCTCCAATACGAACTTCAGGGCCATCTCCATCTCCATATTGTTCAATTGGCCCCATGAATTCTTGAACCGCTCTACTATTTCTACTGGCAGTCTTCTGTCTAATGCAGTGGGTGTCACGTTTTTGGACAATGTCACTCGGTCAATGGGTTCGCAAGTGGCGATAACCTCACCTTTCTTCAATGTGACCCTGTTAGTTTGTACGTTAGCCACTCTTATGGGTATTGTCTTCTTCTGGTCTACTAAGCATCGTGCGACGAGGGCACCATCACGTCTATCTTTTAGAGGCTCCGCTATGAGAGCAGCCATACCATCAAGTTTCTTCTCTAGTCTGGCTCTGACAATCTTCTCACTGTTGCCAGGAATCCGTGTATCCTCGTCGACAATAAGTCTCACCCTGAGATTAGCTTCGCCTGCTGTTGGAGATAAATACAACTCTTCGTTACCGATTTTCAAGATCTTATTCTGGAAGTCTACTGAAAGGACATCGAACTCTTCCATTAAATCCAGGCCCAGAATAAATTCGTCGACGATTTCTGCGATAACAGCCCTTACCTGTAGCTCAGTACTGCCCAGCCTAATGTAAACAGTGGCCTCTCCATGCACGGGTATCCTATCTCCTTTTGCCGTCTCCAACACAGGCTGTTTGTGGGTCGTGCGTGCGGACCTGTTTGGCAACATGTCTGGACGTACAACGGATCTAGTGGCACCAGTATCAATGGTGAAACTGCATTGTCTTCCGTCTATGCTGCCAGGTATAACGGGGCTCTCGTGGTAGCGTCGGATAGTGGAGACCTTGACTTTGGGGCCTTGGGACTCGCACGCCAGCTGCCGCCCCCTTACACTGGCGTCAGGTCGTTTCCCTGACGCCGCTCACTCTTGGTATATTCTTGTCGTCTGCGAGCCACTTGTTGGGTTTGTGAGCACTGCCTACTTATGTGCCCTTTCCTACCACACTTGTAGCATTCTATGTCTGACCAATCTGCTTTCATCCTACGTGCCCCAACCGGTACAGTGAGCTTGCTTATGGCTTCTTTTATCAACTTCATTTCTTGCCTTAGTTCCGCTGTCGTGTCTGCAAAGTCCTCTATCTCCTTCACTTCGCGCAGCCTGTTGCGGCGAGGTTGAGATGCATTCTTCGCTGCTTCAAATTCCAAGCCATAAATTACGCAGTCTGTAAGTGTTTTGAACCTTCCGAGCCTTAAAGCTTGTTGCATTTCATTGTCAAGTACCCCATCGATGAAGGTCTGGACGGTGATCTGGTTGACAAATTCTTCTGGGGCTTGGGGATATGCCAGTCGCACAATTTTCTCCACTTCGGCACTAAATTCTTGCAGCGTCTCATTTGGCTTTTGGACACTTGACTTTAGTTGTGTCTGGTAGACCTGGCTCATGTACTTGTCACCATATCTTAAATCTAGGGCCTGTATCACTGTTAAGTAGTTTTGCTGTTTCGACTCCGGGATGTTCTGGAGGATTTCTAGGGCTTTACCTCGAAGCGAGAGAATTAGAGCAGTTGCTGCCTGTTGTTCGCTCCACCCATTGCTGAGAGCTGCCGCTTCAAACTGCCTCCTGTACATGGGCCACAATGTTTCTCCGTCAAAAGTCGGCGGCTTCAAGGTTCCATGAGGCTGCTGCACGATTGGCATATCTTCTTCCGGACGATTTTGAGCTGGGGACATTCCAGTAACTCCTCTTGGTTGAGTTCTATCAGTCTGGCCCATCACCTGTTCTGTCAGTTCTCTATGTGTGACTTCTGTGCCTTTCATCATCATCTTCATTTGTTCATTCAACCCTTCAACTTCTTCCCATCGTTTGTTCCAATCCTCTGTTGCATTTTCCACTTTACTGTTCACCACTCCTATTTTATTGTCCATATTTTCTACTTTCTTGTCCACATTTTCTACTTTCTTGTCCACATTTTCTATTTGTTCGTTGATCTGTTCAATTTCTTCTTTTACATCGATTCTCATATTGTGGAACATACTTCGGAGGTCTTCTTTATCTTCTTGTCGCCTTCTCTCGTCTTCTTCGCGCCGTCTTCTTTCATCTTCTTGGCGCCGTTGTTCGTCCTCTTCGCGCTGCCTCTTGAGGTCTTCTTTATCTTCTTGTCGCCGCTGTTCGTGTTCTTCGCGTCGTCTTCTTTCATCTTCTTGTCGCCGTTGTTCGTCTTCTTCGCGTTGCCTCTTGAGGTCATCTTTATCTTCTTGTCGCCGCTGTTCGTCTTCTTCGCGTCGTCTTCTTTCATCTTCTTGTCGCCGTTGTTCGTCTTCTTCGCGTTGCCTCTTGAGGTCTTCTTTATCTTCTTGTCGCCGTTTTTCGTCTTCTTCGCGTTGCCTCTTGAGGTCTTCTTTCATCTTCTTGTCGCCGTTGTTCGTCTTCTTCGCGTTGCCTCTTGAGGTCATCTTTATCTTCTTGCCGCCGTTGTTCTTCCTCTTGTCGTCTTCTCTCGTCTTCTTCGCGCCGTCTTCTTTCTTCTTCTTGTCGCCGTTGTTCGTCTTCTTCGCGTTGTCTTTTCAGTAAGTCCATCAACTCTTTGATTTCAGCCATCTCGTCGTAGTCAGTCGATCTGGTGTTTACCATTTACAGCTAGCTTGCTTGTTCACTTCTTCACTCACTTATCCCACACTTTTGACACCAAATTGTTGCGTTTTCTCCGGGTTCTGGATAAGTGAGACTTTAAATTTTAACAAAACAACTTTATTTACTATCTAAATATGGATACAATAAACGTTCTAGAATGTCTCTCTCACAGAACACTTAATTTACTGTCTAAATATGGATACAATAAAGGTCTAGAATATCTCTCTCACAAAACACTAAGTTTATCTGGCTTTACACTGGTTATTAATCTGCACACAAGTCTCTACACTGGTACTACAGTTTAACACTTCACACTAGTTACTGCTTCTTCGAGTCACTTAAACATTATCTTACTGAACCCTGGCTGGCTTGCTTTCGCGTTTATATACTCGCCGTACCTTCCACCACTTTCTGGAGCGTTCCATTCCAGAATTTTCCAGGACCTTCTTTTACTAGAAGGTTCTATGAATACAGATCGGTCCCGTGTGTATACAAGGGGATGCATATACAGGATGATCCAAATGTGGTCATCACTCCTGTGTTACACAAGAGGTGTTTCTTGTAATATAAGATCTCTCTGCATATACAGGGTGTAAGGGTTCTCTGCGCATACAGGGTGTGTATACAGGGTGTGTATACAGGCTGTTCGGAATGTGCAGACCTCAGTTATCCGTTCCGACGGGGTAAAAGTTGGTAACTTCGTTATGTCTGGTCCTAGAGGGTTGAGACTTCGCCTGAGGGGGGGTCACCCCAAGCACCTCCAGGGGGTGGGGAGGCGGTGTTGCCAGATTGTGCAAAAATTCCCAGATGTTGGAGAAGTTCTGGAGATGTGGCAACACCGCACCTACGTCTATTAAAGTGCTTTGTAACAATATATATATATATATATATATATATATATATATATATATATATATATATATATATATATATATATATATACATATAAAAATTGAAACTGACCCCGGATATGGGTTCCAGGAGTCCTAGTTCACCGCTCATTTGAAAAAATGTTTGCAAGTCTCACCATTGCTACCTCTCTTCACTAAAAATGTTTGCTCTCAATGCACTGCAAATTGTACCTGTTATATTTGTTATTTTTTTTTTTTTTTTTAGGTTAATGCAAGTCGGTGAAGAATTTTGCTCTAGTAAATCTGAAGATTTGCAGGAATCAATAAGAAAACAAAGTGTGAATTATTTTAAAAGTTATCATGCACAGCGGTTAGAAGAACTAAAAATATTCTTGGAGAACGAAATGTGGGAAATTTGTCCTGTTAAGGTTTCATTTGATATCTTACAACTCCAGGTATGTCATGTGATACAGTATTGTATTGTAATTAATGTGAACATTGGGAATTTCTGTATTATTTCAACATGGCAACACTGCTCCGACATTTCTGACAGGTACTTCTCGGCATATCTCATAAGGGATCCTCCCTTAATCACGTGAGGAATGGGGGGGGGGGTATGGTGGTGCTAAGACAAAGCGTGAGTTAATGTCTACACTATCTGGAAGAAAAAAAATTGAGAAAGTGCTTACCACTTCTAAAGTTTGAATATTAGTAGCAACACATGATGAATTTTTGAAAAATCATTAAAAGTGAAATAACTGGAAAACCAGAGGACTTTGTATAATGTGATATATAGTTTATTATGTTGCAAAATAGATGTACTATCACTGTCTCAAATGAATGCAACCACTTACACACCTGTATAAAAGTTAGTTTTTTTTATTGCAACGTCAGCATTTTCCTTTACTACTAC
Organism: Tillus elongatus; assembly: GCA_964006375.1. Lineage (NCBI taxonomy): Eukaryota > Metazoa > Arthropoda > Insecta > Coleoptera > Cleridae > Tillus > Tillus elongatus. The sequence continues at coordinate 90,169,201 of OZ023270.1, read as the reverse complement.
TATATTACTTTCCAATTGGCATACTTCAAATACTGATAATCAGACAATAATTTACTTTAGCACTTTCCTTTCTTCTGCCTTTAAAAAGTATATATTGAGAAGGTTTGTAATTGCTTATATGTTTTGCAGGAATTCAAGTCGCTGAGATCAGTACTTAAAAATTTCAAACATCAACCGTTGAATCAAAGCATTCCAGTTTATTCCACAAATTCAACTGACTGTTGTTCATCTACTCATTCACAAGATGGTAGTAGCATTATAGGTAAGTGATAAATAAATAATTAAAAAATAATAATTATTATGTACTACACATTTTGTAAAATTTCTATGGAATATATTTTCGCCTGACTATATTTTAAAATTGCTTAGTGACTTAGTCTTTTTTTTTTTTTTTTGTTCCCTCAGGGCTCGTCCGCGGCCTTGCCGCCCCGATAGCACCGGTGACTTAGTCTTAGTGGTTCGGAGAAGCGTTGGGTATCGGCCATGCATATATAAGTATAATTATTATTATGAACGATAAACTACAGCAACAAATGAGGAGCTCCTGCATTAATTGGATACAGTTTAGAGGAATGGCCATCCACGATAACAGAAATGCTCCGGTTGGAGAGGACATTTGCTGTCCACATATAGAGTTTTGGTGGTAGGCCATAGGCCGGTAGTTTATTAAGCAGCGCTGCGTGCCAGACCTGGTCGAATACTTTGAATATGTCTAGAGCGACAATCTGGGATTCACCGTGTAGTTCCATAGACTTGTTCCAAGAATGGGTGACAAAGAAAAGGAGGTCGGCAGTTGGTCTGCGCTGACGGAATCCATACTGCCTGTTGTGGATTAGACTGTGTTTTTCAAGAAATTTTAGTAATTCGGTGTTTATATAGTTTTCCATTACTTTAGAGACGACTGAAAGGAGAGAATAGGCCTGTAGTTGCTAGGAAGCGCTTTGGATCCTTTCTTGGGGACGGGTTGTATTCGAGCAGTTTTCCAGTAACTAGGGAATATGCCTCTATTGTAAGATGTTTGAAATAGACGAGTCAGGACAGGAGCAAGTTCTGGTGCACATTTTTTGAGAACAATTGCTGGGATCTCGCCAAGGCCAGAGGCTTTCCTGGTATATATATATATATATATATATATATATATATATATATATATATATATATATATATATATATATATATATATATATATATATATATATATAAGAGAAGAGAGCATCTTTTGTAACTTTAGTTTTGATAGTGATATCCGTCATTTTATGCACGACATTGGGGAGTGTTGGTGGTTGAACATTTGGAGGTGGGTTGAGAGTCGAATTGCCGGCGAACAACGAGGCAAAAAGTTCAGCCTTGCCCAGGGCGGTAGAAACAATTTCATTCCCTGAGACAAGAGGTGGGAACATGCTCTTGCAGAAATTATTCTCAATAGATTTAGCAAGAGTCTAGAAGGGTTTGCTGCCGCTGGAACTTAAGAGGACTTTGTTTTTGATGTGGTTATTAAACAAGTTTTTTGCCTTAGAAAGAATGCGGACATAGCGGTTTCTTGCGTCGTTAAATGCTTGACGGTTTTCTTGATTGGGATTGTGTAGAAGCTTTTTGTGAGCTTTGGCCTTTTCAAGTCTGGCCTGGTCACCGGATTTAGAGAACCAGGGCTTTTGAGTGACTGCAGAGGTTTTCTGTGTACGTGGAATAAATAATTCCATGCCAGCTTGGATAATGTCGGTGCCGTTTTGTGAGATATCAGAGGGGTCAGGATGAGAGAAGCAGACAGACGCCCATGGAAATGAGGAAAAGTAATCTCGCATTTCGTCCCAGTTTGCGGAGTTGTAGTGCCAAACGATATGTGGGTGTGATGACTGTGTGACCTCGGGTTGCATTGCACAGGAAGCAGTGACCATTCTGTTTGAGCTGTGTGTTGGGATGCGAGGAAAGTAAGTAGGTTGCTGAACCATGTTGGCTATATTCTAGCTCGTTTATTTTTTTATGGAAATTCTTGGAACTACTAGTGCCAACTAACATCAAGATTAAGGAAACAAACCTTAAAGTGCCAATGAGCTTTGATATCTGTAGTTATATTTCAAGCTACTCAACATTTAAAAGTGAATATAACCAGTTTTGTAGCAAAATTAGGATATAACTGATTTTGCTGCCAAACACAAACTTTGAATTAAAATTTTATCAATATATAACCTCTTTTGTTCACAAGCGACGTCAGAATCGTGTAGAGCTCATGTAAGTCTTATAGAAAGCATTATTTACTTATTTTTCATAAAATGTGGATATAACGGGTTTTGCACGTGAGCTCCTCAAATGTCTATGTCTATATTGCAATATAAAAAGTAACAGTGTAACGCAAAGTTCATTATAATATTGCTCAAATTGACGTTTAAAGGCACCAATGCTCCCTGCCGCCGCCATCTCACTGGGTAGAGTGTTACATTCATTGAAGTGTCGAATAGAAAGAAAGTAGAGTTGAAAATGTGTACACAGCTGCTCCTTCCTCAGCTTAAGGTGATGCCCGCATAATCACTGGGCTGTGTCCAAAGTGACGAAAGGCGAGTCAGGTTCAGGAAAAATCCATGTGTAATACCGAATAAATAGATTAGATCCGTTCTAATCCCTCTGGATGACAGAGTGGGCAACACTAAATGTGTCAGCCACTCGCCATTAGCCATGTGTCGCAAATGACGAGCCCACCGGGTTGCAGCGCATTGAACACATTCCAATAGGTCAATGTCCTTAATTAATACCGGTGACCACACCGATAACCCATACTCCAGAAGTCGTCGAACATATGCTACATATGATCTTTTAGCAAACCTACGAAATGGGTCACAAAATCCCTTCTATGATCTCTTAGCAAACCCACGAAATGGGTCACAAAACCCCTTCTATGATCTCTTAGCAAACCCACGAAATGGGTCACAAAACCCCTTCCTAAGTGAAAACAGCATGGGATTAGTCCTCTTCACAGTAGCAGAAGTCTGCGACAACCAAGAAAAGTTACCCGCTATGGATACTTTCAAGTTGACATGCACATTTTCCGTGGCAAGCAATTGACCATCGATAGTAGATAAAATATGAGTTTCTTGGATTGTTGGCACCCATGTGCAGGACAGAACACTTGCTGAGATTCAGAGGTATACACCAAGTCAAACACCATTCACCAGCAAAACTAAGATCTTCCCAAAGGTGCACACTATCTGTTGTTGGACAGGCAAACAGCTTAATCTCATCTGCATAGGCACTATGAATAGATTTTGACGGACTTAAAAGATCAGCGGTGTACACAAGGAACAAAACGTGTCCCAATTAAAAAGGTATATCAACGGTCAATGATTCAGATACCAAAATATTAAAAAATGCATACACTTTTTATTTTAGTGAATTTTCACGAAGAAAATTCACTAATAGAGGGGTATCGATGGTAAGATTTTTGGAAAATTTCTTCAAATGAGCGCGAATTAGGGCCCCTAGAACCCAAATCCAAGGTCAGTTGAAAAGTTTATATATATATATATATATATATATATATATATATATATATATATATATATATACAGGGTGATTCATAAGTGGTGACCAAAAATGAAACCCCATGTTCTTTGAACAATTTTAGAGAGGGTATGTCCTATGAAAATGTTTCCCATAATGCTTCATTAAAAAGATACAGGGTGTTGAAGTTGAATTTCAAAAAATAAAATTTCACAATTTTTTAAAAAGTAGTACATATATTTTGCTGAAACTTCGCATGTGTAGGCTGCTATGGAAGGCGTGTATTCTACCATAACAATTGAATCGGCTAATCCAGCAGTGTCGCGTGGACCCACATGTCATTGGTAATCCCTCAAGAAAAAAACGGGTACGCCAATGATATTTTTTCATATTTTTTATTTTTTGAATCTTACTTTTATTCGTGAACAAAATGATTCCCTCGATAATTTTCTGTACGACGCTTATTTGTCGAGTAAGCAATGAATCAGGTAAGTGTTTTAGAGCACAGTTCATGATTTTTAACCAGTCGTTGTTTGGTAGAAAATCACAATGATACACTTTTATGCCTCCATTGACCTGAATACACGCACGACATCTTTTTGATATGAAAAATTTAATGTCTTGATAATTTTTTGTACGACGATTATCTTTGTTGTATTTTAGTAAGTAGTAGTCTGGTTTGCCAAAGTTGTCATTAAGTTTCACTTGATGTTTAGGTTAACAAGTTATTATTTTGAATATGTGTAAGTGGTAAACTTTATAAAATAGCAAAATTTTCTACTCTTTTACTTCTTATAATGGAGTACACCTCAGAAGAGTATGCAGATATAATTTTTATCTACGGATATGCTGATGGAAATGCTCTAGCTGCATGTCGGGAATATCAAAGTAGGTTTCCCCACTCGCCGTCAACCTACACCAAGGGTTTTTTCTCGATCGTTTTCAAGACTTCGGCAGTGCGGTATTGGATAACGTCCTGACGCTAGAGCTAATGGTAGAAGACAACATCAACTTGAAGACTTCTACAAGTACTCGGAGGATTGCCAAGCAGTTACAATATTCTCAAAGCTTTGTTTGGAGAACTTTACATCGAGAAGCCTTACATCCATATCATCGACAGAATGTTCATTGCCTTCTACCTGGAGATAATGTTCATCGACGAGTCTTTTGTGAATGGATGTTGGAAATGAACAATCAAACTATCTTATTCCCTAATCTAATCTTCTGGTCTGACGAATCAACATTTACAAGAAATGGTATTTATAATTCTCATAATGAGCATGTCTGGTCATTGAAAAATCCACATGCAACAAGGACTCACACATTTCAACATAGATTTTCCATTAATTTATGGTGTGGTATTTTTAACGGCTCACTGTTCATGGAAGTGCTGTCACAACGTATAAATGGATCTTCGTACTTAGCGCTCCTAGAAAACCGTGTAGAAAACATTCTAGATGACATTCCACTAGCAACAAGAGGTATAATGTGGTACCAGCATGACGGTGCACCAGCGCATCATAGTCGAAACGTTGTTACATGGCTACATAAACATTATAATGAAAGATGGATTTGCAGAACTGGACCAATACATTGGCCTGCAGGATCACCGGACTTAAACCCACTTGACCTCTATCTCTGGGGTGATTTTAAGCGACTGGTCTACAGTGAACAAATAAATACACCAGAGCAGCTACAACAACTGATAAATAATGCTTTTTGTCATATTCAAGCAACAATGAATCCTCAAGACATTAAATTTTCCATATTAAATAGATGTCGTGCGTGTATTCAGGCCAATGGAGGCATTTTTGAACATTTATTGTAATAAATAAATTACTATAAGCCTGATAAAAGTGTATCATTGCGATTTTCTACCAAACAATGACTGGTTAAAAATCATTAACTATGCTCTAAAACACTTACTGGATTCATTGCTTACTCGTAAAATAAGCGTCGTACAGAAAATTATCAAGAGAGTCATTTTGTTCACGAATGAAAGTAAGATTCACAAAATAAAAAAATAAAAAATATATCATTGGCGTATCCGTTTTTTTCTTGAGGGATAACCAATGACATGTGGGTACGCGGGCCACTGCTGGATTAGCCGATTCAATTGTTATGGTAGAATACGCGCCTTCCATAACAGCCTACACCTGCGAAGTTTCAGCAAAATATATGTGCTACTTTTTAAAAAATTGGGAAATTTTATTTTTTGAAATTCAACTTCAACACCCTGTATCTTTTTAATGAAGCATTATATGACAATTTTTTATAGGACATACCCTCTCTAAAATTGTTCAAAGAAGATGGGGTTTCATTTTTGGTCATCACTTATGAATTACCCTATATATATATATATATATATATATATATATATATATATATATATATATATATATATATATATATATATATATATATATATATATATATATATATATATATATATATATATATATATATATATATATATATATATATATATATATATATATATATATATATATATATATATATATATATATATATATATATATATATATATATATATATATATATATATATATATATATATATATATATATATATATATATATATATATATATATATATATATATATATATATATATATATATATATGTATGTATGTATGTATCCAACCGATAACTCAAAAAATACTTCACCAATCAAAACCAAATTTGGCAATTCCATTCATTTTGTTAATAGCTTGGGTGAGTTTGTTACACCGTTTTGACACTCACATACTTTCAGAAAAAAATGTGAAAACTGTTTGAAAACACAATATCTTTCAAATTACTAGAATTATGAAACTAAAACTTTACACGCACGTAGATATTGTATCAGTGGTCTTCTCTATCGAATTTGAACTTAATCGCTTCAGTAAATTCTGAGTTATAACCAAATAAAAAATAAATAATTTGCAATCTAACCTGACACTAAGTGAGTGGTAAGACACGAAGCAACGTGCCGTCACCTAGTTGCGGAACCAAGTAGTATGTTGTCACACCAGCTCCAAATAACACAAAGTGTTAAAAAATAGAGACTGTATACAACCAGCTAACAATTTAGTAAATTGTCAGCCCTGACTCATTTCTACCCTAATATAGGGACAAAGTATGTAAGGCTAGATGTATTTCCGCCACAATTAGAACCATAGACCAGTTTCGCTCTAATTAGAGCTCTTCAGTACTGCATACTAAGTGTAGCGAAAATACACCTATAAACTAATACGGCTATGGTAGCCAGTCTGCCAACACTAAGTGAGTGGTAAGACACGAAGCAACGTGCCGTCACATAGTTGCGGAACCAAGTAGTATGTTGTCACGCCAGCTCCAAATAACACAAAGTGTTAAAAATAGAGACTGTATACAACCAACTAACAATTTAGTAAATTGTCAGCCCAGCCCATTTCTACCCTAATATAGGGACAAAGTATGTAAGGCTAGATGTATTCTCGCCACAATTAGAACCGTAGACCGGTTTCGTTCTAATTATAGCTCTTCAGTACGGCATACTAATTGTAGCGAAAATACACCTATAAAGTAATACGGCTATGGTAGCCAGCCTTCCAACACTAAGTGACTGGTAAGACACGAAGCAACGTGCCGCCTACTTGCTTGGTGTTGGCCTTCCCACCACTGCTACTACATGGAGGTTAAATTGATAGGTATTAGTGTCCCCTGATCCCAGACTTTCGCTGGTACACCCTTCCTGGGATACCCTGTATATTTCTTTTTTTTTCTTTTCAGGAAACTATTTTATTAGATATATTGAACACGGAACACCATTCGATAGTGGCTTAGATGAAACTGTTATTGAAGAAGACATACTTGCCTCGGAAAACGAAGCATCTGGATATTTTTCAGATGATAGTGATGATGAAAGCGAAGAATTGAAGAAAGATTTTGTTGATGAGTTTGCCGACGAATACACAAACAACAGGTAAGAAGTAATTCACAGATTTACGATACAATAATTAATACTAATATAATCAATTACTAATATCAGAAGTTCTTGGACATGTCAACATATACAGGGTTTGGCAAAATCGTGGCACACCTTATTTCTGACCTTAGTTTCAAATGGGTTAAAATTTGACCCGAATGAAATTTTCTGTATATTTTGAAAACTATTTAATGACACTTGATTTTTGTCATCTGCCATTTTTGCAGTGCGTTACATTCAATGACATCTAACATTTCTTGACAAAACTGCAGACGCTTATCAGGATTGTTTTTATTCAATTGGTGCAGTTGTACTTTATAAGGATAAAATTTATCGATTTTAATATCGTACTCACAGATTGTTCACTAATGTTGTGCTTTACGGCCAGTTTTGGCAGCGAAGTCCTTGGTTGTTCATGTACACCTAACAGGACCTTATTTTTTTAATTGTCCTTATTTCTAGCTGTTTTTCTTCCACATCCTGAAACATTTCTTACACTTCCTGTTTCATTTAATCTGCGCAAATTTCGTGATACTGTAGATTTTGAAACTGGACCTAGGCATAGGCTATTGGGGTACAATCCTTGCAGATTTCTACCAATATGTGAATAATTTATATCAAAAATAATAGAGGACCAATAACAAATGTTCTTTTTAAATGTAAATAAATTAATAGTTATAATATTTTCTGTGTCTCTTGCAAATTTCCATTGATTTAGTTAATATTGCAGTTCTATTACACAAACTGTGGTTGCTTCTAAATCCAGACTCATAGTTGTTTAATAGGTATCTTATTTTGTCTATATAAATTCATACATCTGATTATCTATAACCTTTTCTAATATTTTTAACAAGCATAAAATAGTGTTTGCAAGTTTGAATTCTTCTATTTCTACTGTATTGCTTCTAACCTCAGACTGATAGTTGTTTAATAGGTATCTTATTTTTGTCTATAAATTCATACATCTGAATATATATTACCTTTTCTAATATTTTTAACAAGCACGGAATAGTGTTTACAAGTTCGAATTCCTCTATTTCTTCTGATATTTGTTTATTTTTGTCTATAAATTCATGCATCTGATTATATATTAGCTTTTATAATATTTTTAACAAGCATGGAATAGTGCTTGCAAGTTTGAATTCTTCTATTTCTTCTGTATTGCTTCTGAATCCAGACCGATATTTGTTTAATATTTTATTTTTGTCTATAAATTCATAAATCTTGTGATGCCCCGGCTAAGCAGAGGCCTGACGGATAGGTTGCCAATCCGTCATTCAGGCGTGACCTAAATATTCTATGTTACATATCCTCGGGCGCCATCTTTATTCCCTATTAAATAGGCCGAGGTCAGATCTCCGTGAGGACTTCTGCTAAGGCCCTCGTAGAACACCACAAAGTCACTGTTTCATAACAGCCTTGTCCTAGGGTAGCTCAAGTGGAGAAGAAAACTATAGCCAGGGGTCGAAAGTTATTATATCCTGTAGAGTTCTTGGAAGTTAAGTAGGCTTTAATTACTTACTCCCGAATAATGGCTGTTTTCCTAGCTTACAAAGTTGGAAGCAGAAATATTATAAACAGGTAAATATCAATTACGATATACCTCCACTAGTTACAATCCATCACAGGATTCTAGTTTAAATACACACTAGTACAAATATCTACAGGCAGTGCAGTGAAACGCAACTAATTTCGTAAAAGCTTCTAATAATATTTAAAATATCTACAAACGAAAAATGACAACAATAAAAATCCATAAATTATGAAAATAAATTCGCTACAGCTCATGCGATTAAAGAGAAAACATATCTCAGGTCAGATAACGTTATCTCTGATAAGACATTCTTTCATAGATAGAAATACGTTACTATTTAAAAATACAATGATATTCGCCTAGAATAATATTTGTGCTATTTATAACAAATAAAGCATGATATTAGCATTAGCACAGCAATCAACAAGTCATGTTAAAGCAACAGCAAGCGGAAAGCGACATACACATGCATCAAATGGGAAATGGCCCCACTATAAATTCCGCCTCAGTCGGGGTTCTATCTTCCCCTGGGCTTTATTCCCGTGATTTCCTTCAATCCTACTCTGCTATGTGGGTAAGCAAACGGTTCCCACTCATATGACTCTAACCTGCTAACTAATAAAACCGGGTAACTTGTCTCCTATTTCTGTCGAACACCCTGTATAATGAACAGTCCCATCCAACGGTTACGTACCATTCTGAGCAGCTCCATGCGTCTCCCAAGGACATACGTCCCTCAGGACAAATGTAGGCTACCCAGTACAGCACAGGTTGTCGGACACACTAAATACTACTCCTTTAATCAACAGCGTCCGTGCTCCCGTTTCCCTTATATGGGTAAGAAACGTGACCAGCTTGTAACATCTAGGCTGGGCACTCTATCTAATCAACCACCCTGTCTAGCAATCACAGACCATTCAGAGCAGCTCTATGCGTCTCCCAAGGACATACGTCCCTCAGGACAAACGTAGGCCACCCAGTACAGCACATTATAATTCACTAAACACCCTAGATCCACTAGAATACGGTATAATCATTTACCTGATTTTGACTTTCCTTAAATGGGTAAACACACGAACAGTTTCATTACTCCTACATATAGTACACCCTATATACACTTTAAATCCTAACACGCTTTTAATATTACACATAGAACATCATTAATAAAACACCCAGTTGTCTATTTCAGTTTGCAAATTATACTTCCCCAAGTTTCCGAAGCATAACTAACCTTGCAAACCACGATAGTAGAACACAGTCATTATAGACTCTCGTTCCTTCTTATCCAACAAATAACATGCTGCTTCCACTACTACGTAGCACAGCGAAAAACTTCCCAGTTGATTTACCTAGCTGTCGGTCACACGATACTCGGAATTACCATACAACCACCTGAAACCTCTTGACTCGGCTGCGTGCTGAAGGCATCTCCCGGTGGCGTTTCATCTTTCGATGGTCTATTTGCCATACGCTCCGCGACGCACCTAAAATGAATCCCATTGCGCGTGACGGACAGGCGCTATGCCTTTCATCATACACGCTTCATGTTCCGCTCGTGGCGACTTTTCATACTTTGAAGTGTTCCTAAAATAAGCCGAATTTATTACCTAGCGAATATTCGTTATTTAAACCGCCTAAATGAATTGTTCGCTATTCAAATAACCCTAATAAATTCGAACTTCATTACAATCTGATTATATATTACCTTTTTAAATATTTTTAACAAGCATGAAATAGTGATTACAAGTTTGAATTTTTCGATTTCAACTCTATCGCTTCTAAATCCAGACTGATATTTGTTAAATATCTTATTTGTGTATATAAATTCATACATCTGATTATCTATTACCTTTTCTAATATTTTTAACAAGCACGGAATAGTGTTTACAAGTTCGAATTCTTCTATTTCAACTTTATTGCTTCTAAATCCAGACTGATATTTGTTTAATATTTTATTTGTGACTATAAATTCATACATCTGATTATATATTACCTTTTCTAATATCTGTAACAAGCATGGAATAGTGTTAACATGTTCGAATTCTTCTATTTTTACTGTATTGCTTCTAAATCCAGACTGATATTTGTTTAATACCTTATTTTTGTCTATAAGTTCATATATCTATTTATATATATATATATATATATATATATATATATATATATATATATATATATATATATATATATATATATATATTGCTATGGTATTCTACTTTACTTGATGGGTAGTATATACCTGCAAACATTTATTTTAGAGCTGAGAACATATGTCTTAATCATCAGGTTGGGTTCCTTATAATTACAGCTAGCTTCTACTAATTAAAATTCACTAATATGTGTTATTTAAATTCATTTATTGATTTTCACTTGATCAAAAATTGATTTCGCTCTGCACAGATGGCTATACAACAATTTTGCTGATTAATTATCAACCAAAAACAATACTTCCGTTAATTACAATCTGTTATACATTCCATTTAATTCATTACACAAATTTTACGGTGTCTATTTGACACACATTAAATACAAACAGAAACGTTTAAAGCATTCATTACATAAACATAAATTGAAAAATCCTATTAAAACATTTAACTGTGCCGATATGACACTCGTTAAATACAAAGAGATATTTTAAAACATTCTTTACATAAATATAACTTGAAAAATCCTATTAAAACATTCTGGTAACATTATAACTAATTACACAATTAATTAAACATGGATACTACATAATCAATATACATCGACAAGTCTACAGAGATCAAGGTCTCTTTCCGTTTATTTCAAACAAAATTTTTGTTTTTGAAATTTATTAGCACAAAAATATTTGATTGGTGCTGTTAAAATGGTGAAATTCAACCCGCACTGGTCAATTTAGGAAAAGGTAACACTTACTGACATATTTTCCATTGGATTATTTATTGTTCTTCCATTAATGCGGCCCTTGATTAATTATTATTATCTTTCTAATTTGTCCATGCCATAATTTACTGTCCATTTATTGATTATTAACGGATTTACTTCGTTAACATATTGATATATTTATTCCATAGTTGTAGCACTCTGGAGGTGTTTTATACTCTCCCTTCGATGCACTGTGGAATCTCTTATGTCAACTTATATAATTATGACGATGATCACCTGGTCTGGTAAAGTGATACTGATGAATTCACTGGATGGAAAAGACCCCGGACCCTCTCGGACCGTTGCTTTTATTAACTCTCTTACAGGTGAAAAAACGCTATTGTTCGTCACACCACCTGTGTTTGAGTTTTCCGTCAAACCTTTAGTGTCTTTTTACGTTTTTTTCTTACGCGCACATTACCTTAATATTCCACAAACTTTTGTTTTTTACAAATGACCTCCGCTCTTTTACCACATTGAGTCTTTAGCTAGCTTGGTCATATCTATTTTTTACATACAATAAAATCAACAGAACTACATTTATTATCTACAATCTCATTCTCCCTACAAAACTGAAGCATTGTTCTTGGTTTCTTTACGGATATTTCTAGTATATAATATAATTTTTTTTTACTCGAATGTAACTTAACATCGAGGGTTGCTACATGGGTCACTGACATTCATGTCGGGCGTTGACATCTCCTGCCAAAACTCTTTCATTGCTACATTAGGGTGTATACATTTATTTTATATATACTAGTATGCATAAATTTCCCGTTTTCCCAGTAAAATTTCGTAATCTTTCCTATCATTTGTTATCTATAGCAATATATATATATATATATATATATATATATATATATATATATATATATATATATATATATATATATATATATATATATATCACCTTTTCTAATATTTTTAACAAGCATCTAAAAGTATTTACAAGTTTTAAATCTTCTATTTCTACATTATTTAACACTTTCCTCAAATTGGGTTACGCCCCTTTTGATTTTTAGTATAATAAAGATAGTCATATTAGTAAAAGTAACAGTTTTTTTTATTCAGCGCTAGTTTTTAATACCTTTTAGCGTTCTTCTAAAATTATTTGCAATAAGTAAGATTCCTAAAATGTATTAACATTTTTTAATTTACTGTATGATTTGATTTGTTACATTCAACATACATTTTTTTTTACAGGCCTACATATAGTGATCGTCGAGAGAAACATAACCATAAAGCCCCGATACTGACAAATACGACTTTATCAGTCTTAAGACAGATGGGGAAATATCTGCAGATGTCAAGACTATTGAAACCGATAGCTCACCAGATTATTTTCTGCATGAATCAGCTCTTCGATTTTTATCTCTACACAGTGCATTCTTTCTTTACAAGTGATTTGGTGAGTTTAGAAATTTAAATACACAAGTTTTAGCACCCTTCCTTAGACTTAAGATCATGTGCCAGGCACTCAATAATAATAATAAAAGTAATATAATTATTATTAATAATAATAATAATAATAATAATAATAATTTATTAGTGCCAGGATTACACACAGCAATATGCACAGGTCACAAACAATACAGATAAAATCACTTAAAAAAGCTACACACGTAAAATCATTCAAAATTCTAAACATTAAATCATCCAGAAACCCTGGAAAACTTCACATCTAAATTCTAAAACTCAAACCTCAAGAACTCTTCCACCGCATAGAAGGAATTTCTCAACAGAATTTCCCACACTCTGTTCCTAAACATGGGCAACGGCAAGTCTCTGATATAAGCAGGTATTTTATTGTATAATTTAATTGCCCAATAGCCAGTCCCACTCGGACATCTCTCCAGTCGCCAGTAGATGGGTACAATGTCCCCCCTTGTTTCGTACGATAGGTATGGATATCTCAGTGACTCTGGTATTCACCCACATTCTCCCTATGTACATCAAATTTTCAAAGATATAGAGTGCCGTTAATGTAAGTATATTCATGTGTCCAAAGAGCGCTCTACAATCATCCCTGTAACCGGCATCACACCCAAAAATGTTGTGCTCTCCAACAGTGCCTCCGCCTTGTCAAGTTGCCTCATAGAGAACACCATTCTATTTGTCTTTTCTCTGTTAAGCAGCAGATCATTTGCTGCAAACCATTGTTCGGCCTCCCCCTGAGCCGCCACCGAGCCCCCTAAGGAACCCCCGAGACTATCAGTGGTAACAGATATCGTCGTATTATCGGCGAACAGCGTGAACTCGGCGGAATCGCCACACTTTGGCAGATCGTTTATATATATTAGGAACAAAATGGGTCCCAGGACGGACCCCTGTGGTATACCTGTAGAAATATCATTTATATTGTGTAGTTCTTCAATAAGATTTAAAGCTAATAAACAAATAACTAAGAATAATAAATACAGATGGAGAGATTTCTTCCCTGGCTTCATAAGCGTTTGTTTTCTTCTCTATAACCGATTTAACTTTTTACAGCCAGAGAAGAAGTCTCTACAGTTTTTAAGATGTAATGGCAAAATAACCTCTTTTTTTGTTTTTCCAGTCTGTTGCCAGTTCATCCTTATACTCCAAAGAACTGAGTTCCACACTAAAAAAGATCACTGATAATTTAATAATCGAATGTTATCCAGAAGACGCAGATGATTCTCTCAACTTTGATGGCAGAATATTGAAACCTGATATCTCCCCAATGGTAGACCTGACTAAAGCGGAAAGTTTACATGGTCTGTCCGAGAGGATCGTGGCAGTTGAGAGTCTAGTATTTCTTTCAAGGCAGTATGAAGCGTTACAAGAATATATGGAGTATCTGGTACCACCGACTAATAAGATGATGTTGCAACAGTTCTTCTCACAGGTAAGCCATAACGAATTACTGTTAATTATAATATACATCTAACTGTGAGAAAAGTACAATTCCAACATATAATTTTATAAAAGCTGATTTTATTGGTTTATATGGGGCACTTTGTCAAGTGGATTGGTCATTTCTATATGATCCTGATGTTTCTGGTACTGAGTTATATACAGTGTGATTATAAAGTTTGGTGCATGATTCATAAATTTAGTTTAAAAAAAAACACCTAGGCAGGTTAATTTTATCTTTTCAATTGCCAACTTACAACATAAAAATTACATTTATGACGTCACCTATTTTTGAATGATATCATAACTTTTTTAAAATGACAACCGTCTTTTTTTTTGCTATTTTTCCATAGACCTGTGCTTATTACTTAAATGATGATGAAACAAAATTGGTACCTGACAATAATTCTTAAAAAAAAAAGTCTAGAGGCAGCAAGCACGTTATTGAAGTGAATTTTCATAAAAATGTTTTTAGTAGCAAATATGTCTCTTTAATGCAAGCAGGCATCAATTTGGTTACCGGTATAACCTATATAGTAGAAAAAATGTACTATATTTTATCAAAATAACTCATTGTTTGAAAATGTACAGGGTGATTCTTTATAATGTCGCCCCCCTTTAACTTTGTTATTTAAAGTGTCCCAAAAAATTGAAAGTATGGTTATGTAGGTGCTAAAAAATACTTTTTTTCTATGTATAAAAAAATTTGTAAAATGATCAGTATACAGGGAAAACCAAAAAGTTCATTTTTTTTCAATGGATCACCCTATATATGAATTTATTTTTCGATTCCTCGTAAAATTCTAAGCATAATTTATATAACATACTGTATACTTAAAATGAATAGTTTTTGATATATTCGCATTTGAAAGTTATCATCAAATATTTTTTTAAACAACTGTTACAAATCAAGAAGTCTTAGGATACCACGCTTTTAATTGAAAACAAATAACTGACAGTGACATTCTTCCAATATTGTTGTAGTTGTATTGTTTAGTAAGTAAAAATTCCGTACTCAGACAGAGAAAGAAGAGTTATTTTAAGTTATTATATTAAAAATAATTTAAATTGTAGCGCTGCCATTAGAAATAGGATAGAAGATAATCCCGGTATGCATGTCCCAACTCGAGAAACGTTCACATCTATAGGAAGTTTCAAGAAACGTTAAATTTACAAAGGAGAAAATGAACTGCTGTGAACGTAGATAAAAATGCAGAATTGAATATTTTACTTGCTATAGAAGAGATTCCAAACAATTCCATAAGAAACATTTCAAAGACATTACGAGCAACACAAGAAAATATTCAGCGAACTTCATACAGTAAAGTCCAAAGAATGTTAAGAAAATGGAATCTAAAGTCATATAAGATTAAACCCACTACAAAGCTTACCCAAATCCAAAAAGATAATCGGGTCGCATTTTGTCAACTGATTCTAGACAGAATAAACATAAATAACAATTTTTTGAAAACAGTTCTATGGAGTGACGAGTTACCTTTTCTACTAGTGGCCTGTTTAACCGAAAAAATACCAGACGATGGGCAGAGAGAATCTACATTCTTGTAGGGAATTTAAGTTCCAAGGGCGACAATCCGTAAATGTGTGGCGATCGAGTTATCGGTCCATATTTTTTTGATACTGTTTTAAATGGAGGCCGCTATTTAGATTTCTTGGAAAACGAGTTCAAAGAATATTTAGACGATTTGCCTTTAAATATATTACAAAATATAATTTTTTAACAGAATGGAGCACCCCCCCTCGCTGTGCTTAATTACCCAAATGAAAGGTTTCCTAAATTGATTGAAAGAAATGCGCCAATTAAATGGCCTGCAAACAGCCCCCATTTTACACCTATGGGTGCGTTTGGGGTTTATATTATAAAAAAAACGTGTATACGACCACCAAATTGAAAATAAATTATTAATTTAAATGAAAATAGACCAGCATTCATAACAGATTCATTAGAGAAAATGTGAAGAACCCTTATACAATGTGTTGAAGAAAATGTAGGCCCGGTAGAGCATTTTTTATATTTAATTAGAAACTGTTTTTGTTATATTATTTACTGTTAGATTTCTTGATTTGTAACAGTTGTTTTGGTTTAATAAAATTTGTGATGATAACGTTTCAAATGTGAATATCCTAGGACTTCTTGATTTGTAACAGTTGTTTAATAAAATATTTGATGATAACGTTTCAAATGCGAATATTTCAAAAACTATTTATTTTAAGTATACAGTATGTTATATAAATTATACTTAGAATTTTACGAGGAATCGAAAAATAAATTCATATATAGGGTGATCCATTGAAAAAAAAATGAACTTTTTGGTTTTCCCTGTATACTGATCATTTTTCAAATTTTTTTTATACGTAGAAAAAAAGTATTTTGTAGCACCTACATAACCATACTTTCAATTTTTTTGGGACACTTCAAAGAACACAGTTAAAGGGGGGCGACATTATAAAGAATCACCCTGTACAAAAATTTTCCGAAAATAAACTTTAAATGTTTCCAAGAAAACTGGTTTCCTAGCCAACGAACCTTAGGTTAATAGCAAATTAAGTGATTGAAATTTGAAGCATTTAATGAAAATTCGCATTTACTGCGTCTAGATTTTTCTACAAACATGCATCATATTTCGATAAAAAATGCAAAAAATGCAATAATATAATGATGTCCGAAAAAAAAGTAGATAGGTAGGTATCACCAACGACTTATGGGCCACCCTGTGATTGTCAAAATAAAAGATGCAGCTCAAGACACCCTATAATTAACCTGTACAATTTTTTCTCATATCTTGTATAACAACAATTATATTTAGCTTTACCGTAGAAATGCGTCACCCTGTATATATGTAAACAGGTAAGAATTGAAACTAAACCCAGATATGGATTTTAAGGGGCCTAGTTTGCACTCATTGGAAGAAATCTTTTTAAAATTCAGAAGGTGGCAGTCTCCCTGTTAATGATTTTTTTCTATGAAAATTAGCTAAAAATTATAGACTGTTACTTGACTAAAACTACTGCTAAAGCATCAGAGAAAGGGTGTATTTGAAATGGATTTTCTGGAATTATTTTAGTAAAATGAAGGACAATGACGGTTGAAGCTGAAACTTAAAGGTTTGCAAAACACTCTTCTTGCAACATTTTCTTTACATAACTCTTATTGGTTTCAGGTTCTTTGCCTAAATGTTGCCAATTTTGACGCTTCGAATCACAACATTAACGTTTTGAGAACCCCAACATTTTTTCTTTAAATGCCTATAACTTTTTTGTCTTTAAACTTACAGACTTAAATTTGGGTACATGGCTTACTCTTTATAATACAAATATGCTTATGCTTACCAAATTTGGTTGACCTTACATTGTTATTTCCAGAGATATAAATTTTCTGCAAGAAGACACAAAAATATTCGGGAACGACTTATGGGCCACCCTGTAATTGTCAAAATAGGTTAATAAGATACAGCTCGAGACACGCTATAATTAACGTATATACTTTTTCCTCATATCTTGTATAATAACGGATATATTGAGCTTTACCCTAGAAATGCGTTACCCTGTATATGTGTAAACAGGCAAAAACAGAAACTGACCCATATATGGGTTGTAGTGGTTCTAGTTCGCGCTCATTTGCAGAAATCTTTTTAAAATTCATAAGTCGAGGTCTTCTTAATAACGAATTTTTTTCTACGAAAATTTGCTAAAATATAGACTATTAAACCATAAACTCTATAGCGGAAACTACTGCCGAAGCATCAGAAAGAGGGTCTATTGAAATGGATTTTCGAAAATATTTTAGTAAAATGAAGGACAGTAATGGTTGAAGCTGAAACTTAAGGCTTTGTGAAACACACTTATTAAGAGATTTTTTCGACATAATTCATATTTGCTTCAAATCCGTTGTCTGAAAATTGCAAATTTTGACTTTTCAAATCGCAACTTTGACGTTTCAGGAAGAAAAATTATAAAATTTTCAAAATATTTTTTGTGCTACTTCTTGACACTTTTGCGCCAAGAAAACTTAACTGTTGTATGTAATATTCAATTGGTTTTCTTAATCACACAAAATATTTTGTTCTTGTGCTTTCCTCTGATCACCAGTGGCACCCAAAATTTTCTTCTTTAAATGCCTATAACTTTTTTTTGGTCTTAACTCAGAGATCTGAATTTTTGTGTGTAGGGTAAGTTTGACACTAGAAACGTAAATGTCAAATGTGGTTGTCATAGCACTGTTATTTTCGGAGAGACAAACATTTTCCGAAATAAAACCCAAAATTTCCCCGAAAAACTGGTCCGATTTTCCTGGCTAACGAACTTGTCGAAGCCACTTTGCAAAAGGAAGGTACATCTCAAATTTCATCAAAATCGGCCCATTATTTTTTGAGTTATCGGTGTGATACATATATATATATATATATATATATATATATATATATATATATATATATATATATATATATATATATATATATATATATATATATATATATATATATATATATATATATATATATATATATATATATATATATATATATATATATATATATATATATATCTCTATATGTATATGTATATTTATATTTATATATATATATATATATATATATATATATATATATATATATATATATATATATACTCGTTTTGAGAAAAATGCACAAAGCTCAATTTTCTATGAAGCTAAAGAACTAAATTTTTCTATATCTATAGATAGTGAAAGTCTCTTTAAAAGAAACTTGTACTACAAATTTCATTAAAGTTATACAGATTTCCAGAAGGAAACTCAATTCATATTTAGAAAAGTAAAGTATCTGTCAAATTATAAACATAGCAGTTATTTTTCCTTACTAATCGCCAGTATGATTTTGTTTTAGTCAATCTAATCAAACTGGGTTTGTCTATAACAATTACAACACTTAACAAAATTATAATTTCAGACTCAAAGGTGACAAACCTATTTAGGCGTTTTAAACAAAAACGAGATCATGTTCAAAACGTATGAAATCTGTGCACTATTGTTTCTCCAAATGTCAAAATGAAACATTAAAAAAACGTACATTCATCGAGCTGGATTCGATCGCGTAACCTTCTGCTTAGGAGGCAAGCACGGTACCCCCGCGGCTATCTAGGCACACGTCAGCAAAGGTTTTATTTGCGTGATACGTTAGATCGGCTTCATGCCCGGGATATTATATTCAAAATACACAGAATCAATTAATTACAGAATTAGTAGAATTACCGTAGAAACACATCCCGCGACTACTTCGGTCTTATATGACGTCTTATGTTTAAGTCTAAAGATAAAAGAAACTATTTTAGAATCATTTATATAGAGACTTGGCTTGATTTTGTTTCAGTTTCTGTTATATTATGACAGCATAATATATCTATGCTGCGCTAAAACTGTATTTGGGTCTGTTAATAAAGCTACAAATATAGTGTATTTTAATGATTGATCGAATCCCCCAGTTAAATAACAATCAGTTGGCAAATTTTTAACTTCATGTCATCTCTCATTTTCCATAATTGCGGCCGAGATTTCACGATTGTTGGTTCGGGTAGTATGTTTTCTGCCTGGTATATATTTAGTTTCGTTACCGTTAATGTATGGTTTATACCTGTTGTATGAATTAATCTACGCATGGCAGTTAACTACTCTGTCTGTCAGGCATTTGACTTTAACCACTAAGTCGTTTCAATGCATATTTTTGGGATTTTATTTTTAATTTGGAAAAAACTCTAAATATTGTGTACCAAATTACTTAAAATTCACAACATAGGTTTATTTGCACTTTTTCTAGCCACATGTAAAGTCTCATTCCTGTTACACTGATACTTACAAAAATATAGTGTTTTCAAAAAGTTTTCACAGATTTTCCACCGGAAAAACTTGAGCATAAAGGCCGATTAACAAACTCGACCTCAGTTTTCGCCCAAACAAGATTTTTGCCAAGTTTGATTGAAATCAGTTTAGTATTTTTGGGTTATTGCTCGGATATATATATATATATATATATATATATATATATATATATATATATATATATATATATATATATATATATATATATATATATATATAAACTTTAACGGACGTTGGTTTTGGGTTCTAGGAATCCAAATTCGCGCTCATTTGAAGAAATTTTTTCAAAAGGATTTCATCGTGACCTCTCTATTAGCGAATTTTTCATTATGAAAATTCGCTAAAAATACAGCCCTCTCAGCAGAGTAGTTAATAGTGGTAACAGCTTTTGTTTAGAGTTTATGTTTAGCAGGTCATAGTCAGTTTAGGTCAAATGCGTGTAGAGCCTTAAATTCGTGAAGTTTTGCACTATTGTTAAGGGGAAAAAATTGCTTTGGCTCCTCTAAATTTAGAATTTACTTTTGTATAGTATGTAAAATGCGAAGTGTGCTAAGTATTATTATTATTATCGAGAAAAAAATTGTGAACTAAATTTAAAACATTCAGTATTGTATTCAATATTGATGAGTCACATCTAGATACAAAATAATACAACTTTTTCTCTTAATATCTTTAATCAACACATAAATTAGTAGAAAAATTACATAATATTTTAAAACAAAAACGACAAATTGATATTCTCTATGAATTTAATTTATAAGCTGTCAGAATATAACCTCCTGCAGTCATGGTAACCTCGGGATGGGTCCTGTCAGGTAAAACTTGATAATTTCTCATGAAATTATTCAGTAGCTGTATATAAATAATGTCCAATCTAGTTTTCAAATAAATATACAAGTCTTGTAATGGCTCTCTCAACAAACTAAACACCACCAAAGATCTTCCCCCTTTCAAGAAGTTCAGCAGCTCTTTTGTTATGCTGACAGGATGTTCTTTTGCCACTATGACTAAAGAATCGACTTTATTTTTTAAAATTTTGCACGCCTTCTCGTTTTCAAACATCCACCCTGGTTTTTTAGGTTCTTCTGTTTCAGCACTGTCTAGTTTTATCCGTTTGCTAGGCGGTTCTGCTTTATTTGTTTTTCCTGTGGCGTCATTTGATGATTCCTCAACGTCCATGTCTTCACAACTTTCTGAGACTTTTTCACCGGCCGAGGTTGGTATCTCTTTTGTTTCCTGATTGTCTTTTGTTTTTGACTGGTTGTAAGTATCTCCATGTTGGTAGTAACAGCGTAATACTGAGTAGAGATTGACGTTGATGCAACGATCAACTTGCTCAGTTGGGAACTTCATAGCCACAAAAGCATTTTTCTGACACTCGTTGCCTGAAAGGAATTAGTATTTGTTTTAATCATTATTCGATACATTAAAGCAAAGTACAAAATATGCTCACAGGAATTTCTAAAATGTATGATTATTGATAAAGTTTTTTATTTGCTAGAAATTGGTATGACAGGGTACCCAGCGACATGGAAAACCTGGAAAAATCAGGGAATGTGAAATACCCCCTAAATTTCCAGGGAAATGTCAGGGAAATTTGTGATTTTACTCAAATGTGATGGAAATCATTCAGTAGACCTGGAAATTATATGTTTGTAAAGTTTCGTCCCTAGCAGATGCATTTTTATTTTTATTTCATATGTTATATGAATTTTCTCACGTAAATATATCTCATACCTAGGAAAATATGTCTGATAACAATGCGGCTTACCTTTGGTACTAATGTTAATTAAATTCGCCAATGAACGCAGCATATGCCACATCATGCGCTGATATAAATAGTGTCTTCTTCTATCTCAAACATGTCTCATATGTACATCTCACTTGGACTGTTCTTCCTTGAATGCACAAAATGCAAAAGGCGTTTTAGGTATTGGCCGGGTAGATCTGTGTTGTGAATGTGTTTATTCTATTTTAACCTTTATGATCATGTTGAAAGTTGCAAAATATTTGACATTTGTATATGGCGCATGTAAACAGTATCTTTGTTTCATTTTTTAAGCGAATTTTCATAAATAAAACTTCGCTTTTAGAGAGGCAGCGAATTTTCAAAAAAAAAAAAAAAAAAAAATTAATGGGCGCGAATCTGAGCTTTTGGAACCCATTTCTACGCCATCTAGAGACTTCTCGTTTGTTCCATAACACTTGAAAATTCTTCCGGTAGGCTAAGTTTGTCGGTCAGTCATGAAAGCCAAGTTTTTCCATGAAAAAATTGCACATTTCCTTCTCGAAAATGTTATATGTTATAAATTTAACGGAGTTAAGCATAATTATGTTTTTGATTATGACGTTTTTTGTTCATAATTTTGATTTATTTTGTTCATAAAAAAAATATTCACATATATGTGTTTATTATTTAGAGTATTATGAAAAATTTACTCAAGGCTGTTATATTTTTGGTAACAATTTTAAAAGTGTATAACTTTGCCATTTTATTAACCAAATTTTAATTTTTTTCCATAATCGACTTCATTCAGATCTCTATTTTATACACCAGTGAAAAACATTGCATTTTAAAATTAGGAGAAAAATCAGTATTAAATTTTCACGTAACAGTGAGCTGTACAACAGAGTCGCCATCTTAGTGCATAACCAGGTAACATGTTGTCACAATAGCTTTAATAAACACAAAATATTATAAATGGAGACTGTTTGTAACCAATTAAACATTTTTTAAAGCGTCAGTCCTAATTTTTTTTCTCCCTCAGGGCTCGTCCGGGTCTTTGCCGCCCCAATAGCATCGCAGCCTTTGGCTTACTGTGCATGCCCTTTGTCTTTTCTACTCCACCCATTCCAAAATCACTGTGCCTTGAACTAGTCTGCACAGCAATTGGTAGAATGAGGTTTAATATTGCTCTGTCTCCGGCCTAGGCTGTCCGTAGATCAGTTATGTTTTGCGGTCCAGAGCTTTACACTCACACAAAATGTGCTGGGCTGATTCCTCCCCCTCGCCACAAAGTCTTCATGCCAAGTCCCCCTCGAACCGCCCGATTTTATGCAGGTGTTTCTTGACGGCTATGTGTCCCGTCAAGAGTCCTGTTATGATTCTGAGCTGTCCTGTGCTAAGATTTAGCAGCTTCACAGCTCTCTTTGAGCTGGGTTCCTCAATTACTGACTTCCCATGTCTGAGCCCTGGACAGTCTGCCCAGTACACCTTGTGTTCGTTTCTGACCCAGGACTTCCCTGGCAGTGCTCTTTGTCACGCCCAGAACCGGTTCTGGTCCCATAAATGGTTCTGCTGATCATCTCTTCGCGAGACTGTCAGATTATTCATTGCCTTTGACCCCCGAGTGACCCGGCATCCAGATGAGGGTGACCTCATTCTGCCCAGCCAGGTCGCTCGTCTCGGCATTCACTTACCAGCCTGGAATTTACCCGTGGGCTACTTAGGGCCTTAAGGGCAGCCTGGGTGTCTGTGGCTGAGGATCCGCTTGTTGGTGTAGCCCCTCCTCTTGTTCTCTCGCACACAGTGCAGGATGGCGTACATTTCGGCTTGACAGACCGTTGCATGGGCTCCGAGGGAGATATTATGACTTACCCTCGTTCCTTCCGAATAAACACCTGCCCCCGTCCCACGCTCCCCGCCGGATCCGTCCGTGAACCAGACGAGCGCGTCCCGTGGTATGTCCTGCTTCTCCCCCCCCGCCATGCCTCGCGGTCGGGGATTTCCACCGTAAAATTGTTTTCCCTGCAGATTCGCGAAGTCTGACCTCATTTCAAGCATGGGCTCCTTCATGATCTCCTGAATTTTGCAGTGGCCCCTGCAGCCTGGGTTGATCTTCAGTCTACCATTGCAGGCTAGTCTGTATAGTCCTAGCCTGGCCTCCCCCATAATAACTAAGTGTAGGTGGGGAGATACAGCAATACCTCCATGGCGGCTGTTGCGGTTGAGGTCATGTCCCCTTTGATGCCGAGGCAAGCCATCCTTTGGATTGTGCCTAGTTTTTGTTTGGCACTGGATTGTGTCACCTTAGGCCACCAGACCAGTGCCACGTATGTCAACGATGGTCTGGCCACCCTTGTGTACAGCCAGTGGGCCATACTGGGTCTTAGTCCCCACGTTTTTCCATATAGCTGCCTAGTGATGGCTAGGGTCATAACTGCCTTACACATTATTTTTTCAACGTGACCATTCCAGGTTAGCTTAGAGTCTAATAAGACCCCAAGATATTTTATCTCCCTGGCCATTGGGATGTTTCTACCGTATAGAGTGAGAGTTCTGTGGCTCTCCCACTTCCTCCTCCTCGTAAACAGTATGACAGTTGTTTTCTCGGGGCTCACCCCGAGGCCTTGGCCAACCGTACACCTTTCCAACACTTTCAGTGCTGTCTGCATGCGCTCCTACACTGACTGTGTAACCTTTCCTTGGACTATGATGACAATGTCGTCCTTGTAGCCCTGTACCTTGTACCCCCCTCCGGAGAGCCTCCCTAGCAAACCGTCCACGACTAGGCACCAGAGCAGGGCAGACAGAACCCTACCCTGCGGACACCCCGCCGCGACCCCCGCAGTGCTGATTCTGTTGAGACTCCTGCTCTGTATGCATATTGTTCTGAGTGTAGAGGGATATGCTTCCAGTACACCACCCCTAATGTGCCGGTCGAGCAGTTTTTCCATTGTTTTTACTTGGACGCCCAGGTTTAGGAATGAATACAAGCCTGGCCAGTCTCCATGCCCTCAGAGTCAGGCTGGCCCTCATAACGAGTGTAAGCGCCATTATACACTGTTGGAGCATGATGGGCATTATGCCATCAAATCCCGCGGATTTGAATGGCTTGAAGCTATTAATGGCCTATCTGATTTTGCTCCAAGTAACCACCTCTTTAGCGACTGTCCAGTCTACTCTAGATGCCTGCCTCTACGGCACCTCTATTTCTTAGTGTTCCCAGTCCTGAGGTGATTGGTTTTTTCTATTTAACCAACTAAACATTTTTCAAATCGTCAGCCCTCGTACTTTCATCCCTAATACAGGGACAATGTACGCAAGGCTAGATGCATTCTGACATTAGAACCAGGCGACATTTCTAATTATGGTCAGAATTCATCTAGCCTTACTTGTTAGGTTATGGCAATATTTTAAATACATTTACCTTAGTATAATCTAGACTAATTAAAAAAAAACTTGTCTTCGGGTGATGTAGATGTGTTGTAGACACCTCAGGAGTAAACAAAGAATCGGGTAGATCGGAACGCAGAATTGAACGTGCGACGATGTGCACTGTTGCCAGATGAATATTACCACGTGTCATTTTAAATAAATAAGGAAATCAAGGGGTGAACAAACGTTTTTATAATGTAAATAAATGATAATATGACGTCATCTACATAAATCGATATTTGACATATTTTACGGAAAGCAGTAGGAAAACGGAAATGTAAATTTTGAGCCACAGTGGTTCAGTGGAAAAAACGTGTGCCTCTGGACGCAAGGGTACTGAGTTTGATTCCCAGGTTTCCCCGCTCCTTCCTTTTCAGTAAATCAGTGAGATCAACAGAGGTTGTGCCATTGTGGTCGAGCAAGGTAATCTGCACGTTCCGCCCTTGCCAGAGGGTGTAAAGCCGTCAGTCCCGTGCCCATGCGATATTGGGCACGTTAAAGATCCCAATTTCCTGGACAGTGAGGTGAATGAATCAGTTTAATAAAGTCAATGAAGCAATTTCCGTTGTGAATTGTTGATGATAAATACAACTGTATATGCTAATAGCAGACAGTATCCAATATATTATTTTGAAAAGTTGAAATGTTTCATGGTAATGAAGCAATTTCTACTGACAACTGTCAATGATAAACATAACCAAGAAAATGGCTAAAAATAGGTTTCCCTTTAAACTGTTTGTTGTATTTGTCAGGAATTCCAAACGGAAATTGTTTCATTGACTTTTTATACTGATTTAAGGTTGGAACCTAAAATATAAGCAGACACTTCAAAGGGAAACCTATTTTGAGCCATTTTCGCGGTTATGTTTATCATCGACAGTTGTCAGCGGAAATTACTTCATTACCACAAAACATTTCAAATTTTCAAAATAATATATTGGATATTGTCTGCTATGAGCCTATGGAGTTGTATTTATCATCAGCAATTCACAACAGAAATTGCTTCATTGACTTTTTTATACTTATTTAAGGTTGGAACCTCAAATAAACATTTCGAAGTGAAACCTATTTTGAGCCATTTTCTCAGCTATGTTTATCATCGACAGTTGTGAGTAGAAATTGCTTCATTACCATGAAACATTTCAACTTTTCAAAATAATGGATACTGTCTGCTATGAGCATATGGAGTTGTATTTATCATCAGCAATTCGCAACAGAAATTGCTGCATTGACTTTATTAAACCGATTCATTCACCTCACTGTCTGGGAAATTTCGATCTTTAACGTGCCCAACATCGCATGGGCATGGGACTGACGGCTTTACGCCTCCTGGGAAGGGCGGAACCTGCAGATAACCTAGCTCAATCACAATGGCACAACCTCTGTTGATGTTACGGATTTACCGAAAAAAGAGTAGAGGGAAAACCTGGGAATCGAACTCAGTATCCTTGGGTCCAGAGACACACGTTTTTTCCACTGAACCGGGGTTCAAAATTTACTATTTATATTTCCGTTTTCCTACTGCTTTCCGCAAAATATGTCAAATATCGATTTATGTAGATGACGTCATATTATCATTTATTTACATTATAAAAACATATGTTCACTCCTTGATTTCCTCCTTATTTAAAATAACCCTTGATAATACTTATCTGACAACAGTGCACATCGTCGTGCATTCAATTCTGCGTTCCAATTCTACCAGCTGCTTTGTTTACTTTTGAGGTGTCTACAACACATCTTTACCTGTCTTTGTCCTTCTTACCTGGATGTACGTGTATCAGTCTTCCATTGGTTTCTGCACCTATAGCATTCATTATGGCAGCAGGAACCAAGCCCGAAGTTCCACTGTCATATAGTAAAAAGTTGCCATCAGATTGAATATTTGCATAAACTAACATCTGGGACAAGTCGTCTATCCTCAAACCTAGTGTCTTTGTGGGATCTTGTCTGTAATACATCTGCGTTAAGATTCTTATAGTCGGTCGTTTGATCTGTATGTATTCGAAATATTTCTTCTCCTTCTTTTTGATATATTTCTCTTGACTATACTCTGTCTTTTCACTAAACGTTGCAGAATTATTAATCAGACTACCAACGATATTATTGGAGCTCAATTTTTCGTCTATAAGCTTGTCTATTTCTTCTTTTGTTAATTTCTGAGATTGACCATCATCCCGAATATTTCGATTATCGGCACCGGATGATTCGATGTTTAAACTAGAAGCGGCGTTGATCGCACTCACTTTTTCCAAGGTGTACAGTTTTTTACTGCCGGAAACGTTTTTCATTTGGAATGTGTCGAAATATTTCTCGCCAATCACATTATCCATTTCCAGAATAAACTGACCCAGGTGTAAATTGCCGTGTTGTTTTAGTTTGTGGAGTTTCGTGTAGCCTTGACGCTGCACTATAATGTAGTCGCCTACTTTTATCAGATTGTCTTCTTCCATGATTTGTTTGTTAGTAATTTCAGGATTTCTGAAGTTCCATGCGTTATTCAATAATCAACAATGATTGAGGTTATGTTTATTGTTCTTCTGTCATTTTGATACATTGATATTACTCTATGGCTACCGGCTTTATGTAATCTCTTTTCATAGATATTGTTATTCTCTTTGGTTGTTTTTTGAAATATCTGTTTTCTGTATGACGCAATCTCACGAGTGGTGACAAAAACATGCAAGTTTATGGATAACTTATGTAACGGTTTCAAGTTATGTTTTGTATGATGTAATAAGTCATAAAGTTAATACGTAAAATTTGTGGTGTATCCACCAGGGGCGTGCGGTGACATTTGAAATAAGGGAAGCAATTCCCAGAAACTTACCTATTTATAGTGTAACTCAATTCTTCTGTTGTTTTTGGAAAATTCGTCAATAATGTCGTCATGTAACTGTGGATTCTGGGACATTTCCTGGATGAGTTTATTTTCAACTGACAAAATTGAAATTTGGGAAAGTCTTTCCTGTCCTGTTGAATTTCTAACAAAACTCTTGATAGGTTTCAATGTAGAAAAATTTCGTCCTACAGACGCACTAGTAGCAGGACTTGTTAATACTAATTCACATAATTTGAACACTTCAGAATATGCATTTTCCAATTTTGATTCTTTTAAGAAAGTTAAAAGTTCACTAGCGTAAGTTTTTGTGTCAATAACATCGGATTCATAAATGACTGTAAGTTCTGATCATAATAAGGCTTTGTCAAAATAAGGTCCATAGTGGTGAAATAATGATTTGAATGAATCTTCTGGGAAAGGTATCCCTTTAAATCCTCCAAAATTACACAATTCAAGAAATTTAAGGTCACTGAGATGATCAAATCTGCAGTTAATTTGCTGCTGAATTTGATCTATAATTTCGTAGAAAAGGCGGCGTTAAGGAGTTTGAAGGTCTCCCATATTATCATTGCGCAGACGCTTTCTTCGTGGCTCCACTTCTCCTAATTCAATTGTTTTTTCCCAGAACTTATCAAATTCATTCCTTTTTTGAATTATAATGGATTTAAATTCACTAATTTTTTTCAGGCAAAAACCAATGTCATTTATTTTACATTGCAATATGTTAAATACATTATCTGAGAACGGAAATATTTCCGAAAATATATTAAGTAAAAAATTAAAATTAAAGTCTCCTTTCAAACCATCCAAAAATCCTCTAGAACTATTTATTGTTTCTGCGTCCCACCTTTTGCTATTTTCCATGATGTTTTCAAAAAGTTCAATTAACGATTCATGATGTTCAAATATAGTTAACACAACCCTGCCGTTGTAGTTCCATCGGGTTGCAGCTACTTTGGGTAAACTTTTTTTAACAATTGGGTCTAAGCTTGTGTGCGCTTCGTAGATTTGGAAAAAAAGCAGCCATTTAACACTTTACATTTTTTAATATGATTTATAGATTGGGATAAAATTAAATTTAATTTATGAGCACAACAGTGTACAAATAGAGCAATGAAGAACATTTCCCGCACTTTAGCTTGAAGACCTCCTATACATCCGGCCATAACAGCAGCCCCATCATAGATTTGGGCAATTAATTTATTATCAGCCTCCTCAATATCTTTCATAATATTAAGCACAATTTTATATAGAGCGTTTGCGGTACGATCTTCTGTCACATTTTTAAAGCCTAAAATCTTTCTTGTACACTCCCATCCATTTTTACGTAGCGTATTACTACAGATAATTGACTTAAATTAGTTACATCGATTGTTTCATCTAGAACAATAGCAATGAAACGAGTCTGTTTAATTTCAGATTTATTTCTGTTCAATATAATAGTGGCAGCAGCCGAAATTAAATCATTCTGAATGCGATTTTATGTCCCGCGAAAAACGTTAGACTGTTCCAAGTGATTTTTTAAACAAATGTCGTATTTGGCTATTAAAGAAACTATATGGTTGTTTCGTCATGACCCCTGAGGCCCAATTCATGCTGCGACCAAGAAAACACACAGCATCAATAAGTTTTTTTAATATGTTTCTGTTTTTATCAACCAGTTCATTGTGTTGGCGATGACTAATTTCTATCTGCTTGTCAACGGCGTATTCAATTCGCGTTTATCCAAAGACACTTAATTTTAAAATGGTCTGTAAATGCGCTTTAGACATAACATGTCTTTGTACTAGTTTATGTAGATTATTCAAGTCGGAAAACCCACTTTTATTCCACAACCCTTTTTCAGTCACAAATAGACTACAAGACCAACAAAACAGTTTATTCCTGTTTTCACAACCCGTTAACCATTCATATTGTTTATGAGTTTTTTTCGCGTTGAAATGTTGAATAGGTGCATGTTTTAATTCTTGTATTTAGGTTTTTTATAGTAGGTTTCGGCCTACCTATATTAATAATAGCAAGTTTTTCAGCAAACGGTAAAGCTGAAAATCCTTTAGTTATCAAAAAACATACAATACAATCACAGTTATTATTACCACTTGTAAAGTTTGTAAATCCCCACCCCACCGTCACCGCTGTTAAAAGCTGATCTACTTGCAGCCATATTAATAATCATAAAATGCCAATGTATTTAACTTAGTCAACTGCTTATATCTACGAAATAATCAGGCACATTCGCTTTGAACGCGCACCCGGTCTTCGTAGTACAACACGTTCTAAAAACATGCGTACATCGCGCCGAACTAGGGTTTCTTATAAAGTTGCCTGCTGACTACGTGTATTTAACTGAAGTCATTGCATGCATCCACTCGTAGTATCAGATGAGGTTCATGCTGTCCGCAATCGGTCGCATTCACCTTGCTAGGAGCGCATATACAAATACAGTATGCTGCATAATAAATAATTATGTGTGTGAGCTTGCGAAATAAAAATTGTAATAATGAAATTAGTTTCAGAATTTGAAATTTAATATTTAAAATACAAAAGGGATTTTAAATAATGCGGCTTAGGTATGTAGTCGTTATTTTAAGGGAAGCAATGCTTCCCTTGCTTCCATGGACCGCACGCCACTAGTATCCACTTATTACTATTACATTTATCATGCCACATTGTATTCATGCCCAAAATATTTGTTTTAGAACATTGTGAGTGCTATGGATTTGAGAAAACCAGTTTATATGGCAGTTGTTGCACAAGCTTTTGATTTGAGGCAAATTCTTATTATGATGTCAAAAACCAACTGGGAAGTCAAAGATGTAATGTCGCAACATAACACTTATGTTGATGTGATATTAAGGGTAAGTAACAGTGGTTCTTTTTAGACTGGAATTACTGCCTCATTTATTTTACAGTCAAATTGATAAACGATTTAAAATATTGTATCCTAATGAGATTTTTTCTATTTCAGGAAGTGCAAATTTTCTGTATGAGATTGGAAGAAATTGCCGGTAAAATTCCAATCCCATCGGATGTTTATAAGTCCCTGTGGGAGAATATAGCCCATGTTGTTACACATACTTTGGTGCAGGGGTGAGTTACAGTTTTCTTGTTTTTTCCTTATTAGATAAAAAAAATCATTTGTTGCAGTTTTTCTGAAGCGAAAAAGTGTTCAAATGGTGGCAGGGCTCTCATGCAGTTAGATTTTACACAGTTTTTAAGTAAATTTGAGAAAATCTCACAAATGAGGCCAGTCCCTCACAGAGAATATGTTGAAAATTATGTAAAAGCCTTCTATTTACCAGAATCAGAATTGGAAAAATGGGTTAAAGAACACAAGGTAACTATTACTATTTATTATTTATAATCTTTAAAGATCATAGTGGCTTATGACATTTTCTTTCTTAAGTTGGATATACTGACACATGATTTACAATGTCAAGATATATTGAATCAATTTAGTTTTGTCATAATCTGATTTTATGAACTGCACTTTTTGTCTTGATTTAATGTTTCTAAATTAATTATTAGTATCTAATATTACTAAAAAATGGTGTTACAAATTTTCACATCACTGATAATAATATTTTATATTAGTCTTGGGCACTGAATAAATGATTCAACTCACTGAGTCAACTCACTCCAGTGAATCAAGTGAATCCACTCAGTTGCTGATCCAACTCCAGACTCACTCAGTGACTCCCGCTCCTGCTCATGATTCACAGACTCATGACTGAATCAGAATCGGATTAGGGTCTCGTACGTGATTTTTACAAAGTAGAGAGATGATATGGTCAAGGCCAATGTCATAAAGTTATAAGCCATCTTGGCGCCTAAAAAATACTACCTGCATCAGCTTGTTTCTTACTTGAGTCTGCCAATACCAAATGCCAAAATGCCAAAGCTTTAATTATAATTATGTGTTATTGACTATTGAGTATAAATTCTTATTTATACTGAGTATTAAAGTCATTTAATAGTATTACAAATTATAATTTTCATAAAATATGCATATCTTAAAAACAGTATGTAAAACAAAAAGAGAACACTGTAAGTCTCCTTTGTGCATTCTGATTATACTTAATTTT
Source organism: Tillus elongatus (assembly GCA_964006375.1). NCBI lineage: Eukaryota > Metazoa > Arthropoda > Insecta > Coleoptera > Cleridae > Tillus > Tillus elongatus. The sequence goes on along the minus strand of OZ023270.1, from coordinate 90,136,464 downwards.
CAATATTAGTTAATTAGCTATTCATAGTAATATTCTTTTAAAAGGTTTTATTTCATATATATTACTTGCCTTTTATTAATTAATTAGAATATATATAGAATATTAACAATTAACAATTAAAAATATAGTCATACCTCCTCCCTTTTCCTTTATTTGATTGGATAACTTTTATTACTTTACACTTATGTATATCTAAATAGTTAACATATATTATTAGCGAATTTTAATTATTAAAAAATCTCTAATTTAGAATAGGTATAGTCGCTAGAACGAACATCTATTTTGTGACAGTTATATATATATATATATATATATATATATATATATATATATATATATATATATATATATATATATATATATATATATATATATATATATATATATATATATATGATGGGTCTAGGGCTGGTGTATCTCTTATGAGAAAGAAAACACGACTGAGTTTTGGTGGGGTTGAATTGTACAAGATTTCTACTTACCCAGTCTAATATATTTTGGGGATCCACAGAGACAGAACCCTCCATAAGTCTGCGATCCTCATCTAATTGGGCTAAAAAGACAGGCTTAGAATATTGTATATTTGAGTGGAGGGTGCTGTCATCCCTGTAACTGTGAACTGGGTTGCATGTGCTAGAGAGGAGGTCATTGATGTGGAAAAGAAACAAAGTAGGGACTAAAGCTGAACCTTGAGGGACCCTTGCATTAATTGGATACAGTTTAGAGCAATGGTGGTAGGCCATAGGCCTGAAGTTTATTAAGCAGCGCTGCGTGCCAGACCTGGTCGAATGCTTTGGATATCTCTAGAGCGACAATCTGGGATTCACCGTGTAGTTCCATAGACTTGTTCCAAGAATGGGTGACAAAGGAAAGGAGGTCGGCAGTTGATCTGTGCTGACGGAATCCATAATGCCTGTCGTGGATTAGACTGTGTTTTTCAATAAATTTTAGTAATTCGGTCTTTATATACTTTTCCATCACTTTAGAAACGACTGAAAGGAGAGAAATAGGCCTGTAGTTGCTAGGAAGCGCTTTGGATCCTTTCTTGGGGATGGGTTGTACTCTAGCAGTTTTCTAGTTACCAGGGAATATGCCTATTGTAAGATGTCTGAAACAGACGAGTCAGGACAGGAGCGAGTTCTGGTGCGCATTTTTTGAGAACAATTGTTGGGATCTTGTCAAGGCCAGAGGCTTTCCTGGTATTAAGAGAAGAGAGCATTTTTCGTACCTTTTCAGTTTTGAAAATGATATCCGTCATTTTATGTGCGACATTGGGGACTGTTGGTGGTTGAACATTTGGAGGTGGGTTGATAGTAGAAATGCCGGCGAACAACGAGGCAAAAAGTTCAGCCTTGCCCAGAGCGGTAAAAATAATTTCATCTCCTGAAAAAAGAGGTGAGAACGTGCTCTTGCAGAAATTATACCCAATAGATTTAGCAAGAGCCCAGAAGGTTGTACTGCCGCTGGAGCTTGAGAGGACTTTGTTTTTGATGTGGTTATTAAACGAGTTTTTTGCCTCAGAAAGGATGCGGACATAGCAGTTTCTTGTGTCGTTAAATGCTTGACGGTTTTCTTGATTGGGATTGTGTAGAAGTGTTTTGTGAGCTTTGACCTTTTCAAGTCTGGCCTTGTCACATGATTTAGAGAACCAGGGTTTTTGAGTGGCTAAAGCGGTTTTCTGTGTACATGGAATAAATAATTCCATGCCAGCTTGGATAATTTCAGTGACGTTCTGTAAGATATCAGAGGGGTCAGGATGAGAGAAGCAGACAGACACCCATGGAAATGAGGAAAACTAATCCCGCATTTCATCCCAGTTCGCAGAGTTGTAGTGCCAAACGATACGTGGGTGTGATGACTGTGTGACCTAGGGTTGCATTGCGCAGGAGGCAGTGACCATGCCGTGCTCTGAGCGACCAAGGGGTCGGTGACTGATATCTTATAGCATTCAGGTTTTGTAGTAAGAAGGAGATCCAAGGGATTTGAGCTGTGTGTTAGGATGTGAGGAAAGTAAGTAGGTTGTTGAACCATATTGGCTAAAGAATTGCTGACTGCTGCTCTCCCTTGTGAATCGGTTTTTGAAGATCTTAGCCATTCCTTATTATGGACATTGAAGTCACCAAGAGTAGAGACCTTTCGATGAGGAAGAGGAGTTGGGGCCTGTTAGCCTGGAGGAAATGGTGGACGGAGTTCAGGTTAGAATTTAGGCCCCATATATTCGAAAAGCATATGTTAAATCTTGATGTTGGCGCCCCCTGTACACCCCTCTCCCGGAGATCCGAATGGAGGGGTATTTTGCCTCCGGAATATTTTGTACAAGGAGGAGCCATCCTCATTTTTATAAGGGAAACCGACTCATACACCAGAACCGGAAACGTCCGTTGGGACTTCACCGGCCCCTTGATGTATGGGGTGGTACCTCCTCAGGCGTGAAAAAAACCTTTACTATTACGCAAAGGAAAATTCCACTACCACCCGCTATGGATTGGATTGAATCAATGTCTACCCCCTTTAAAAATAAGATTAATAAAGGGACTATCAATTCTCCAATAGTTATGCTTTTCGACATAGTAGGAGGATACAAAACATTATCATTTTGCAATATAACATGCCAACATAACACTAATAGTTCTGAATGACCTTGAGAAGTAGTATTACAAACATAAGTATTTTAATTGCCTACTCTGATCTGTGAAAATAAATAATGAGCCTGTTTGCAACTAATCAATTTTCTTTGGTTAATTAAATTATAAGGAGGTTTTTTAATGTCTAAATTTAATTCTATTCATTCTTTTGTTTCGCAGGAGTATTCTACCAAACATCTATATGGTTTGGTGAGCTGTTCATGCCAAAGTAACAAGAAAACAAAACAGAGACTTTTGCAGATAATAGAAGGTTCAGATAAACCTTTAAACGATAGATAGCAATAGTAATTTTTAATATAGCTCGAATTGGAACTTCACTTGAAAGTGTGAGAAGTAATCATAACCAAAATATTAATTTGTAGGAAAAATATTTGTTTCAAAGCTGTAAAATCTGTTGAAAAATCCATGAAGAGAAATATACCTAATCGACATCTCATATCTATAATTTTTTTTAATTCAGTACAGGTTTATATGTTTTTCTTTCACATTTTTTGTTGTTGGTAGATTTTCAAGAGTATATTTTTTCACCAGATTTTATTACAACATATTTCTATTGTTTGCAATTTAAAAAAGATCTCACTAATTATTATAATATCAAAATTATTTATTTAATTCCTAGTGTGGAAGGAAAAAGAAAAATTATTGGAATTTATTGTGAAAGTACGTATATTGTCATGTAAGAATGAAACGTTTAGGGTACCCAGCAACCTGGAAAACCTGGAAAAATCAGGAAATATGAAGTACCCCCTAAAATGTCTGGGAAATGTCAGGGAAATTTGTGATTTTACTCAAATGTCATGGAAATCATTCAGTAGACCTGGAAGTTATATATTTGTAAAATGTCGTCACTAACAGATGCTTTTTTTTTAATTTCATATATATTATATGAATTTTCCCACGTAAATAGTTTTCTCATACCTAGGAAAATATATATGATAACAATGCGGCTTACCTATGGTGCCAATATCAATTAAATTCGTAGGATGGCTATATCTTACTTTGTCAGTTATTAGGACCATTATATGTACTGTTTTGTGGAATTTCTGCCTTGTGATGTTTTGCACAGTATTTTATTTTTGTTTTTTGTTCATATTGTTACATATTGTTCTTTTTGTTTGGTGCCCTATTAATGGGATTATCCTGTTGGGCATGTATTCAGTAAATAAATAAAATAAATAAATGAACATGTACAGGGACATGGCAAAAAAAACTACAGATAGCACCTATGCCATATTATGTCATTTTACTCTTCGGGGTATGGCAAATATGCCATGAAATCTGTTTACAGCCAGCACTTAGAACTGTTATAAAAGGCAATTTTTATAGCTCATTTTAAGATGATTGCCACTTTTAATTTTATCATATAAAAAATTGCAATGATTTTAATATCTAGTAATAAATGTTTATTGTGATGTACATACTGTTTGTTTTAAATTTTATTATATTTACCTATTTTATGTAATTCTAGTGTTTATGAACTCTGTAAAGATGTAATTAATTATTGTTTTTAATTTTTTAAATAAAGTAAATCTATTGAACAGTGTCATTTAATTCTTTAGCCAATATTGTTCAGCAATCTACTTACTTTCCTCGCATCCCAACACACAGCTCAAATCCCTTGGATCTCCTTCTTACTACAAAACCTGAGTGCTATAACATATCAGTCACCGCCCCCCTTGGTCGCTCAGACCACGGCATGGTCACTGCTACCTGCACAATGCAACCCGAGGTCACACAGTCATCACACCCACGTATCGTTTGGCACTACAATTCCGCGAACTGGGGCGAAATGCGAGATTACTTTTCCTCATTTCCATGGGCGTCTGTCTGCTTCTCTCATCCTGACCACTCTAAACGTCACAGAAATTATCCAAGCTGGCATGGAATTATTTATTCCACATACACAGAAAACCTCTTCAGCCACTCAAAAGCCCTGGTTCTCTAAATCATGTGACAAGGCCAGATTTGAAAAGGTCAAAGCTCACAAAACGCTTCTACACAATCCCAGTCAAGAAAACCGTCAAGCATTTAACGACGCAAGAAACCGCTATGTCCGCATTCTCTCTGAGGCAAAAAACTCGTTTAATAACCACATCAAAAACAAAGTCCGCTTAAGCTCCAACGGCAGCAAACCCTTCTGGATTCTTGCTAAATCTATTGGGAGTAATTTCTGCAAGAGCACGTTCCCACCTCTTGTTTCAGTGAATGAAATTGTTTCTACCACCTTGGGCAAGGCTGAACTTTTTGCCTCGTTGTTCGCCGGCAATTCTACTCTCAACCCACCTCCAAATGTTCAACCACCAAAAGTCCCCAATGCATAAGATGACAGATATCATTTTCAGAACTAAAAAGGTACGAAAGATGCTCTCTTCTCTTAATACCAGGAAAGCCTCTGGCCTTGACGAGAAAATGCGCACCAGAACTTGCTCCTGTCCTGACTTGACTGTTTCAGACATCTTACAATAGAGGCATATTCCCTAGTAACTGGAAAACTGCTTGAGTACAACCTGTCCCCAAGAAAGGATCCAAAGCACTTCCTAGCAACTACATGCCTATTTCTCTTCTTTCAGTGCTCTCTAAAGTGATGGAAAAGTATATCAACACCGAATTAGAAACATTTCTTGAAAAACACAGACTAATCCACGACAGGCAGTATGGATTCCGTCAGCGCAGATCAACTGCCGACCTCCTTTCCTTTGTCACCCATTCTTGGAACAAGTCTATGGAACTACACGGTGAATCCCAGATTGTTGCTCTGGACATATCCAAAGCATTCGACCAGGTCTGGCACGGAGCGCTGCTTAATAAACTTTCGCCCTATGGCCTACCACCAAAACTGTACCTGGACAGCAAATTTCCTCTCCAACCGGAGCATTTCTGTTGTGGATGGCAATTCCTCTAAACTATCCAATTAATGCAGGAGTCCCTCAAGGTTCAGCTTTAGCCCCTACTTTGTTTCTTATCCACATAAATGACCTCTCTAGCACATCCAACCCAGTTCACAGTTACACAGATGACAGCACCTTCCACTCAAATATACAATATTCTAAGCCTGTCTCTTTAGCCCAATTAGATGAGAAGCACAGACTCATGGATGGTTATGTCTCTGTAGATCTCCAAAAAATATTAGACTGGGGAAGTAGAAATCTTGTACAATTCAACTCCGCCAAATCTCAGTCTTGCTTTCTATCTAATAAGAGATGCACCAGCCCTAGACCCATCACAATAAACAACCAAGTTATTCAAAGTAATGAGTCCTTTTCACTTGTTGGCATTTCTGTGTATCGAAATCTCAATTGACACAACATGTCACATCAATTGCAGAAGCGGCTGCTAAGAAATTAGGTTTCCTCTTCCGGGCTCGCAAATACTTTTTACCAGCTAATCTCTATACCTTATATACTACACAAATAAGGCCAAACCTCGAATACTGCACCCACAGCTGGGCTGCCGCTGCCGCTTCTACACTCCATTTAGAAGAGAGCTATACGTCTCATTAGTGACCCTACCCTCACACAAAGGATGCCATCCCTTGCCCACCGACGTGCCGTTGGTGAGCTCTCTCTCTTTTATAGATATCTGCACGGGCAATGGTCAGAGGAGCTTTCTTCCATAGTTCCTCCACCTGCTGCCCTCAACAGATCTACCAGGGGAACAGAGCGAATGCACCCTTTTACTGTCCAGGTCACCAGACATAGAACATCTTGTTATGCCCGCTCTTTTGTCCCGAGGACTTCCAAGTTGTGGAATTCCTTGCCGGCACAAACCTTCGAGTCCAGAATTAACAAGTTGCCTCTTTCCTCCTTGTCGACACCCACGGTATGATAGTATTTAGGCTGCGAGCCCTCGTGGTGTGTTGTTGACATAAAAAAAGACAGTTTCTGATCTCGAAGTCTTTTATAATCCCAGTCTGTGTTAACTTTCATGTAACAGCAGACATCCTAACGACTTCCATGAAATCCTTAGGATTTATCGTTAGAAAGTTATAAATACATTTTCAAAAATTAGGATAAAGGATTTCTTAAAAAATATAATACCCAAATATTCTGATATATATTTTATTTAAAATTTTGCAAATACACATTATATTTTTTTAAAAACCAAATTTTCATAAAAAAATACAATAAAAAATATATTTCGACATCTCTTAAAAATAAACATACAATTTTAAAATCACCATACTAACATAATATTTATGTACACACTCACACATTCTTAATAATTATTTATATTTAAGTACTGACATCAAATTAATATTGACCTTTCAACATATTTTGCCTCAAACTAGCTAAAAACTATCGAAAACAAAACTACAAAGACTAAAATACTGTTATTGATAAGCAAACTAACTATAAACCCATATTGAAGCTGACCCTAACTAACTTTATTCGTTAAGGCAAAATACTGAAAAAAACATTATTGAATGACATTAGTACCTTCATAAAAATAAATATCGTTTCTGGTGTTATTTTCTCGTATACTAAATATTGCTATTGTATAGAATCCTGACTATTTGACATATGTCTTTTTAACTACATTGATTAGGCGCTGTATTTTATTAGTTTTTAAGATTTCTTTTTATAAACAGCCTCAAAACAGTATCCATCAGAAGTTTCATATGCAAACATTTGTTAACATATAGGAAAATCATTTCAAAGTAGCCAAATAAAATATACTTTTTGTTTAACTTAGTAACAAAAGACACGTTTATTTTGATTCTGGGCAACTTAATAGTTGTAAAAAAACAATAAGATTTTGGTTAAAAGAGTTAATAAAGAGGTTAATTCATCAAGTAGCCCAATTCATTGTCTAAATAAGTTGTTATAATTTATAATATAAATCAAGTAAGTTGGCTTGATCAGCGACATATAATTGACATTTGACATATCAGCATGATACTCAGTTGGCTCTAGCTCTAACAGTGTAGTTTTCTCAAGAAGATATTGAAAATCACCCATTTAGAGTGAACATATAATAATCTTCGATATTCTGCAAGATGTACACAACTCCATACTATTTTGTTAAAAATAAATAACTTTTGTAGAGAACATCTCTACAAAAAGTGTTAACTAATTAAATGAGTATTGATAATTCTTTGCGAAATACTACCCTCATAAAGGAAGTTGAATTCTTATCAAAAAAATAACTTTAACTATGTTAACTTTTACAAGAAGAAATATTTTCCATTATTAAATAGGGATACCCGCTTAAAACTAATAATTCTTTATAAAAAATTATCAATAAACATATATCACAATAGGATTTGTCAGAAATAACAGCCCCTATAACGAAGCCATCTCATTTCTGTATTTACGTATTATATACCCTTTATTAATAAGGTGTTTGTTTATTATTTTTTTGGCAAGACGATTAAAATAAATCTACTGAGCATTGAAAATATACAAACACACATATATACGAGGGTAAAAATTGAGCTTTAACTTCACAATTCTTTATAAATATAAGTCTCTACAGCTAAGACATCACAAGAACAAATAAATTAAATACCTACTAGAACTAAACTCTACTATTTACACTCACTTATTCACATCTTTCATTTGTTCTCTGACACAGCTCGCTACACAATATTGTCTTCTAACTCGACTTCGTTGTCATGGTGATCTGCGCTAATTTCTTGATTCAGTGGAGTTATCAAACTGTTGTAGTACACTTCAAGTTCTTTCGATGACATATTGTTTTTCTTAGCCGGCATGTATGAAGATAGTTTCCTGTTAATATTCAGAGATAGTTCATCTTCTATCCAAGGTGAGTTGAACTTCTTCTTCTGGTTTCTGGCTTGTCTGAATTTATAAATTGAGTAACAGAGAAAGAAAACACCACCGATGAAGAAGAGGTACATTCCTACTGTAGTTGTGCAAGGAAGAATGTTGATGTAAATTTGGAATCTTGTTGATAACGAAGCTGGTAATTCGTATAGCCTCTGTAAAGAAAGAAAATGAAAATTATAGCTTAAACAATCAAATCATAATTAACTTGTACTAAGTAGAAACTAATTATATATATATATATATATATATATATATATATATATATATATATATATATATATATATAGTGTGGTCGATTTTGATGAACACAACATCAAAAAAATATAAGGTGAAAAACTATAAATGCTGTGAAAAATTATCCTCTATGTCACCTGACCAAGGCATACTAATGCAGTTTTTCCATGTCAAAAATAAGAAAAAGAGTTAGGGCCGTCTTTAGGAAGAAAATAAGTACGTAACTGCATTCGGCCTCCATCAAAATAGATGATATATACCAAAGGAGAATTATTAACCATTTCAGAGACGTTTTTTGTTTGACTCTTCTGATATTGTAACACCCCTGTAACTTCTGTATTTGTAACAAGATTTTTTAACGAGATCTCAAAAGATAGTAAACAAAGAAGTCTATAAATTCTGTGAGAATTTTTCGTACTCCACTCAATCATGGCCTACTAAAACTATTTTCATGTCAAAAATGATAAAAAAAGTTTGAGGGCCATTCTTCAAAACTTAGTTTTAGTAGGCCGTGATCGATTGGCATAGGAAACAATTTTCACAGGATCTATAGACTTCCTCATTTTATATCTTTTGAGATCTCGTTAAAAAAAATCCCAGTATAAATACAAAAGTTACAGTTACAGTAACAGTTACATATATATATATATATATATATATATATATATATATATATATATATATATATATATATATATATATATATATATATATATATATATATATATATATTGGTTCTCGGGTTAAACCGTGTCCAGAATTTATGGAAACTCGACGTTTCGGCTCCTGTTTTGGAGCCATTCTCAAGAGGTAAAGGAAATATGTAAGGACACTCTAAGGCCTCAATCTGCCTACTCCTTAGAGCGGTGGATAAAGGTAGGTTGGGTTGTTGTAGCTCGATTACGGGGCCTCAATCTGCCTACTCCCCAAATCTCGCCGGAGATCGTCTGTGAGGTCTCAGTATGTTCAATCCTAGATCTCCCTGAGGCCTTTTTTAATACTATATATATATATATATATATATATATATATATATATATATATATATATATATATATATATATATATATATATGTGTGTGTATCCAACCGATAACTCAAAAAAGAATTAACTGATTGGGATGAAACTCAGCAAGTACCTTTCTTTTATTAATGGTTTGAATGAGTTTGTTAGCCAGGAAAATTGGACAAGGTTTTCGGGAAAATTTTGAGTTTTCTTTGGAAACAATTTTTTTTTGTATTTTAATATGAAATTCAGTGGATATGTTTACTTGGGACAGACCTTACTATATAACAAAATTCAGTTTTCTAAGTTTATAGAAAATTGAGTTATTAACATTTGAAGCATTTAATAAAAATTCACTACCATAACGCACTTGCTGTGTCCCGAACTTTTTTTTTATTCTCATTACTTCTCATTAAATGATTTTTAAACCAACAACATTTCTGCAAATACTCTTTAAGTTCAACATTTTACTGTAAAATTTTTTTGTAATATGTCTTTACCAAAATCTTTAAACTTATTTATAAAATAAGAGCACGAGGATTTTGACATGTTTTCTAATTTCATTGACATATTTAGCTTTTATAAATGTTAGATTTACTTAAATTTAACACAAAAAAACCAACGAAATATATAGTTAATGTGGATTTAAGTGTAAACATGTATGAGTTAGGCTTATTAACTTTAAAATAAATTTGTTCAACGTCACAACATAAGAAACCGCGCTCATGGCATTTACGCTACCTCTATTGTTTTATATTAATTATAATTATATTACTATGTTACTCTGTGGTTACTCTATCGTTTTTCTGTTAAATAGAAGATTTCAAAAAAATCAAGCCTGTTCCTGTCAAGAACTAGGTACCATTTTTTATTGCTGTGTTATTTCCCAACAGCCTCCTATTTCGTTTAACGGTTTTATTTAGTTGGTTTGTGTGCGGTTTGCAAACTATAAACTTATTTTATCTTGCTTGTTAGTGGAAATAAACTTATTTTAGTGCTTAAAATATTAATGTGACAGTTTATATATAGGTAGTGTGTTGTTTGCAGCCTGCCTAATTGAAATAAAAAAGTGGTAAGTTCATATTTTGTATTTTATTACCGAATTTTAAAGCTTACTTATTTTGACATTTGACTAATATCTTTATTGAAGTAAAATTAACACAAACATTTCCGTTTCTTTGTTAAATATGTTTCGTTTGATGCATTTTCACAGTATAAGTAAGTTATGCTGTGGGATTGTACTATTTTCATACAAACATAAATATTTATATTTGTAAATATTAGGTAAAAGTCTGGTTTGGGTCATGCAAAGATGTGTAGGTACATAATGCGCATGTGTAAAATTATGACGCGAATCACCGCACATTGTTGCTAGATGGGACGTGTTTAGTTGGTTTAATTTTAGGTCATCCTTTTGTAAGGTTTATTGAAAAATCTATGATCTTTGGCTTAATGGTATTTTGCAAGACTTGAAAATAAATACATTCTAACAAAAGTAAAACTACGTATAGGTAAACATACAACTAGTCAATTTCTTGCAAATATTAGTCTCAATGTGGAATTTTATAATTTTGCGGCAACCAGTAATCTATCTAAAAATCACACTTACACTTTCTGTCCAAAGGAGTGGCAAATACATGTTTGAGAACTGCTCAACGTTGGCCATACCACTGACATCCCCAATGGCCATATTAATCTGATATCTTACAGCCAGTTCAGTGGGCAAGCCACTATCCTGTAACAATAAATACAAAAATTAGTAAAAAAAAGGTCATGGCAAACTCAAAAGATCTTATTTGGTACACAAAAATAGACAGAATATGTCATCTTTACAAAATGTGTTGGTTTATTTAGGTGACTATTCTTAATCATCGACTTGTTGGTAAGCATTTTTAGCTCACCATCAAGGAATCTTAATACCATCTTCAGTTTGTAAATGATTTTTAACGTGCTCAAGATCGCATAGTGTCAAGGCCAGAGGTTTCCCTGGTATTAAGAGAAGAGAGCATCTTTCGTACCTTTTAGTGAATTTTCTTAGAAAAAAATTCGCTAATGGGGAGATCTCGACTTTTGAATTTTGAAAAAATTTATTCAAATGAGCGCGATCTAGGACCCCTAGAACTCATATCCGGGGTCAGTTTCAATATTTATCTGTTTATATATATATATATATATATATATATATATATCTGTGTGTGTGTGTGTATCACACCGATAACTCAAAAAATAATTAACCGATTTTGATAAAATTTAGCATGTACCTTCCTTTTGTAAGTGACTTGGATAAGTTCGTTAGCCAAGAAAAACGTACCAGGTTTTCTGGGAAAATTTTGGGTTTTCTTTCGGAATAACTTTTTTCTCAAAAAATATAAAAACTCTGGACGCAGCAAGTGCGTTATGGTAGTGAATTTTCATAAAAATGTTTTTTTAAATAGCAAATATGTTTTTTTAAAAAAGCAGGCACAAAATTTGGTTACCAGTATAATCTATATATTAGAAACAATGTGCCATGTTTCATCAAAATAACTTTATTGTTTGAAAATGTATAAAAATTTCCGAAAGTAAACTTAAATTGTTCCCGAAAAAACTGGTTTTATGGTCAACCTTATAGGTTAATAGCAAATTGATTCAAAATTTGAGGCATTTACTAAAAATTCGCTACCATAACGCACTTGCTGCGTCCCGAATTTCTTTTCTTACAAAGATGTATTATATTTCGATGGAAAATACAAAAATGCAATAACATAGGGAGTGTTCGATTAAAAAAATCACAAAAAAAATTTTGAATCACCAACGACTTATGGGCCATCCTGTAATTGTGGAAATATTTTTTAAGATGTAGCTTAAGACACCCTACAATTAATGTATACAACTTTTTTTTGTAACTTGCATATTAACGGATATATTGCGCTTTAATGATTTTTTACGAAAATTCGACAAAAATGATATACCATTAAACGATAAACCCTATAGCCAACACTACTGCTAAAACATCAGAGAAAGGGTCTATTTGAAATGAATTTTCTGGGAATATTTTAGTAAAATGAAGGACAATGACGATTGAAACTAAGAGTTCAGGCTTTGTAAAACATTATTCTTGAGACATTTTCCTTCCATAGATCATATTAATTTCAGGTTCATTGCCTAAATATTAACAATTTTGACGTCTAAAATTGCGACTTTGACATTTTGAGGAAAACCCAAATTTATTTTTCTTTAAATGCCTATAACTTTTTTGTCCTTTAACCTACAGCGCTAAATTTTGGTAGACAGTTTACCTATAATGATATAAACCCGTGTACCAAATTTCGTTGCCCTTACTTTGTTAATTCCGGAGATATGAATTTTTTTCGATTTTTTTCGAAGGAAAACACAAAATTTTCCGGGAAAACCTCGGCGGATTTTCCTGGCTAACGAACTTATCCAAGCCACTCGCGAAAGGAAGGTACTCACCTAATTTTATCAAAATCGGTCTATTATTTTTTTAGTTATAGGTGTGACACATAAATATATAAACATATATATATATATATATATATATATATATATATATATATATATATATATATATATATATATATATATATATAAATATAAAGTCTGAAACCGACCCCCGATTTGGCTTCCAGGGGTCCTAAATAGCGCTCATTTGAATAAATTTTTTCAAAATTCAAAAGTCGAGATCTCCTCATTAGGGAATTTTTTTAAAGAAAATTCACTAAAAACATACAGGCGAATTGAGAACCTCGTCCTTGTTTGAAGTCGGTTAAAAAAAAGCAAATAAAAGGTATTTGGGCTTGTCCGGGATTTGAACCTGGGAGCTCCCGCACTCTAAGCAATCAATTCAATTCTAAAGGTCTATATTACATTATAACAAATTTACAAAAATTTACAATTTTTATATATACTACGACTTAAATATAAAGCTCCTGTTAAAATATAATAACTTATCTCTAATTTGTTATTTACAAAGGAAAAAAAAAAGTACTTCCTTATAGTAATTAATGTGTTTTCTGTTTAGTTATTATAATTATATTGTACAAGTTGTGCGGTTGTTTATAGGAAAACTGTTTACAAAAACCTATTTAAAGTAATTATTATTACTTGCTATGTTGCAAGTTGATTTTATTTGTATAACATACAGCTTTCTAACCATGGCTATAGTGAATTCTCGTGTCAAACGGTTATGGGCGTTTTAAATATTTTTAGATTTTGATACGGCAGTCTATGTTTGATTCTATAAGGACTGTTATTGTATCTTATGTCTGTTATTTGTCTTGTCAATGGATTTATTTTCAATTTGTTTTCGTAAAAATTTGTGGATGTTTTGTTAATATAGTCTTTGATTGTTAGGATGTTGGTCATGTCATGTAAGTGTTTAATTCTTGTGTATCTGTTTCTGTTCGTCACTAGTCGTAGGCATTTGTTTTGGTATATTTGAATGGGTTTAATTGTCGTATCTGATACTGAGCACCACACTGGTGCGGCATAAGATACAACTGGTCTTATTATAGTCGTATAGATTAATTTTTTGTTTTCGCTGCTAAGTTTACTGTTTCTTGCCATTAGGGGGTACATGTACTTCATTGCGATATGAGCTTTGTTTAGAACAGTTTTAATATGGTGTTTGAAATTAAGTCTGCTGTCCAGGTGTACTCCTAGGTATTTTACTGTTAGCGAGGGCTTTATTTTTTTGTCTCCTACTTTTAGATGGTTAAATATTTTGGAATCATTGGTTTTTCTAGTAAATACTATTGTCTCCGTTTTTTCAGAGTTGAGTGATATTTTCCAAGTCTGTAGGTAATTTTGAAGTATATCAAGATGAATTTGTATCTGTTTATTTGCAACTTCTGCTGAAAAGGAATGGGCATATATGGCAGTATCATCTGCATAGAGAGCCAGGTTGGTCTTAGGGAACGTAGGTATATCGTTAATAAAATAGTTGAACAGTTTTGGTCCAAGTATGGAACCTTGCGGCACTCCTGCTCGGATTTGTTTTTCAGTTGATGTGCTATTGTGAATTTTGACTTTAAAGCGCCTGTCTGATAAGTATGAGTGTATCAGTCTAATAAGATGGTAGGGAAATTTGAGTTTTATTAGTTTGGCCAGTAATCCGACTATCCATACTTTGTCAAATGCCTTCTGTATGTCTAGTAAAACCATTGTCGTTACTTTGTCTTTATTAAAATTTAGTGTTATGTCGTTTACTATTCGTGTTACTTGATGTACAGTGCTATGTTTTTCCCTAAAACCAAACTGACAGTCTATCAAAAGTTTATTTTTTCTTTCTATGGATTTAAATCTATTAAGTATTATTTTTTCTACTATTTTAGATAGGTTGTTTAACAAGCTTATGGGGCGATAGTTGTGCGGATCTTTTTGATCTTTATTGGGTTTGGAGACGGCAACAACGTGGGCTATTTTCCATTGGGTTGGGTAATGTTGTAGGATAAGAATTGCATTTACTATATACATTAATTGGACTATGGCTTTCTGTGAGAGATTTTTAATTAATTTGTTGTCTATTTCATCAGGCCCTGGGGCCTTATTATTGGGTAGGGTTTTGATAATTTGTTTGATTTCTTGGGGTGAAGTGATTAGTTTTGACCTAGTTTGTGCGTCCATTGTTTGTCTATTGTTAAGATAGTCTTGTGTTTCGTTTATTAAATTGTTTTGTTGTTCATCGCAGACTGGGTCTGTTTGGTGGGTGCTTTCTAATACGTCTGCTATTACGTTAGCTTTTTCTTGGTCTCTATAAAACGTTTTATTGTCATGTTCTAAAGGTGGCATGTTGCTGTGTGGGTTTTTTAGTGCTTTTGTCATTTTCCATAATGTGTTGTTATTTGGAGTTAGGTTTTGCATTTTTTGTGTCCATTTTCTGTTAGTATATTCTTTCATCTTTTGCTTTATTATTTTGCATTTTTGGTCCATAGAAATTTTGTATTGTGGGTTTAATGTATTTTGCCATAGCCTCCTGTCTTTGTTTTTGTCTTTAATAAGTTCTTTTATATCGGTGGGAAGGAAATCTCTTGTCGGGTTAATCGTTTTGTGTGTACAGTGTTTGTTTTTAGCTTTTTGAATATTTAGAGTTAGTTTTTTTACCTCCTCTTCAATTTTATCAATAGAATCAATAGTATTGTTTATGTTAATGTTTCTGTCCAGTGTTTTTCGGAATTCTGTCCAGTTAGTATTAGTGTAGCTTGAAATTATTTTTAGTCGGTCTTGTTTGTACTGATTGTTTAACGCGAAGATAATGGGATTATGATCAGAGTCTAGTTCAGAAAGGGAGACAGGGTCACTGACATTTATTACGTTTTTGTTAACTATTATATCTATTGTTGAGGGTGTGTTACCGTTAGGAGGGTAGTGTGTTGGTGTCGGCGTAAACATAATCGTCAAGTTATTGTTATTGCAGTACCTGTTTAAAACATTCCCATTTGTGTTATTGGTTATATTTGACCAGTTGCTGTGTCTCGAGTTTAGGTCACCAATGACTAATACTTTATTGCCCATACCTAGAAGTGCATCTAAACAGGTAGTTGTAATGTTATTTCTTGGGTTATTGTAAACAGCAATAAGATGTGTATTATCAGGTAGTTTTATACCTACTGAATCTATTGTGGTTCTAGGGACTCTTATTTTATGGTACGGTATATTCTCTCTAACTATTATCGCAATGCCGCCTGATGGGGTGTTCGTGTTAGTAATCTTATCTTGTCGGATTATGCTAAATCCTCTAAGTTTGATTTTGTCACGTTCAGTCAGTTTTGTTTCGTTAATAAGTATAATGTCAATTTTGTATTTATCGGTAAAATGAATAAGTTGTCCTATTTTACTTTTTAGGCCGTTTGCGTTCCAAGATACTATATTCAAACTATAACTCATAATTAGAAAGTGTACTTACGAAATTATAAAATGCTTCGAATTTCTCCGGCATTTCCTTACAGTTCTGTAGCTTCAAGTTCAATTCACGGACGGCAGATAACATCTTGGTTACATTTATATGTCCACTTAGTATTTTCATTTCTTTTATAAGTTCATTAAGTTCACCTACGCCGGTTGCACTTGCTCTCACATTGTCACTTTCAGTTCTGTTATAATTAGATGGCTTTGTATTTTCTGCGGTGTTCCACGGATTAGTCTTTGGGGTAGGTGCTGGGACGTATGTCTCTGTGATTTTAAATGTTTTTTGTTTGGATCTATGCGTTTGAGCTTCTATCCACTTTATTTTTTCCACATATACAGGGCATTTAGAACTATTAGCGGGGTGGCTGTCCCCACAGTTGGCACAAGTTGCAGGAGTGTCTTCTGATTTTGTGCATTCGTTTGTCATATGTCCTTGTGCACACTTTAGGCATTTTGCGATGGCCCCACAGTTAGACGTAGAATGTCCATACTGTTGGCAACGATGACACTGCGACATTTTCTTATTGTTATGAACTCGTTCCCATTGTATTTTAGTCAAGGATACAAACTTAACATTCGTCACAAGTTGTTTTAAAAACACATCAGCACTTGTTATTACCATGTAAAGTGGGTATTTAGTGCCTCTCATTCTGAAGCACTTTTGGGCATTTATTTTGTAGGTGGTTCTTAAATCTTCTACAATTTCAATAGGATTTATTTCATGCAGCCCTCTAAGGACAAATGCGTGTGTTTTATCTTTTTTGAGCGTGTATGTATGGTATTCGATTTTAGTTTGCGCAAGATATGCCTTAAAGTTTTCCCAGTCTTTCATCTCCTTGATAAAGACGCTTATTTGAGCTTTGCCGTATTTTATATTGAATCCGGATTTCACTATTTTTGATATTTCTGCTATCAGTTGCTTATGATCCTTTGTTTCACAATGAAGCACAATAGGAGGAAGCTTTTTCATCTTAGTTTGTTTTTCAGATGGGTTGGATTTTTGCGATTCATCTGTCTGCATTTTTTCTGTGGAGCCACCTTCATCGTCAAGACTTAACGGAGAGTATCTGTTTTTTGTTGTAATCGTCGTCTGATCCATATTCGAAGTTTTCTTAATCTTTTGTGGAGTCTGTCGGGGGGTTTCCACCAATTTTCTTTTAGCAGTATTTTGTTTACTAACTAATATTTCTTTTAAACCAATATGTTGGCCGTTATTTGTCGTACTGGGTTCTTCCAGGTTATTAATGCCCATATCATAGGCATTGTTATCCTTTATATTTATGTTCTTGTCGATAGTTCACTTGATAATGACTAATGCAGTAACACTAGCCTTATCAGGAGTCACAATTGGATGCACTATACACTACACTTGTTGCCGGCTATTTCACTTAGGCACGTCTATACCCTACGAAGGTTGGACGCAGACGCACTCTAAGCGGAACTCATACCTCTAGACCAATGAGTCAGTTGTTGGAGCTTTGTTTTAATGTCGTATTCCAGCGGGCGTTTTAATTATTTTAGTCATAATTAATGTTTAATCATTTATTTATATAAAAAAACTCGTTTTTTGGTCAACCTTATAGGTTAATAGCAAATTGAGCTATTCAAATATTAAGCATTTGATCAAAATTCGCTACCATAACGCACTTACTGCGTCCAGAATTTTTGTTCTTACAAACATGCATTATATTTCGATAGAAAATGCAAAAATGCAATAACATAATAACAGATATATTGAGCTGTATTGATTTTTTTTACGAAAATTCTACAAAAATTATATACTATTAACGATAAACTATATAGCTGAGGCTACTGCCAAGCATCAGAGAAAGGGTCTATTTGAAATGAATTTTCTGGAAACATTTTATTAAAATGAAGGACAATGACGGTTGACACTAAGACTTCAGGGGTTGTAAAACATTCTTCTTGAGACATTTTATTTCCATAGCCCGTATTAGATTCAAGTTCTTTTCCTAAATGTTGCCAATTTTGACGTTTAAATCGCAGCTTTGACGTTTTGTGAAAAACCTCAATTTATTTTTGTTTAAATGCCTATAACTTTTTTGTTCTTTGACCTACATAGCTAAATTTTAGTATGTAACTTGCCTATAATGATATAAACCCGCGTATAAAATTTGGTTGCCCTTACTTTGTTAATTTTGGAGATATAAATTTTTTTCGAAAGAAAACACAAAATTTTCCGGGAAAACCTCGTCGGATTTTCCTGGCTAACGAACTTATCCAAGCCACTTGCAAAAGGAAGGTACTCACCAATTTTGACGTTTAAAATCGCGATTTTGACGTTTTGAGGAGAACCCAAATTTATTTTTCTTTGAATGTCTGTAACTTTTTTGTCCTTTAACCTACGGAGCTAAATTTTGGTAGGTAACTTGCTTCTAGTTATATAAACCCACGTATGAAATTTGGTTGCCCTTACTTTGTTAATTTTGGAGATATAAATTTTTTTCGATTTTTTTCAAAAGAAAACACAAAATTTTCCGGGAAAACCTCGGCGGATTTTCCTGGCTAACGAACTTATCCAAGCCACTTGCGAAAGGAAGGTATCTGCCAAATTTTATCAAAATCGGTCCATTATTTTTTAAGTTATAGGTGTGACACATAAATATATATATATATATATATATATATATATATATATATATATATATATATATATATATATATATATATATATATATATATATATATATATATATATATATATATATATATATATATATATATATATATATATATATATATATAAACATATAAAGTCTGAAACTGACCTCGGATTTGGGTTCCGGGGGTCCTAAATAGCGCTCATTTGAAGAAATTTTTTCAAAATTCGAAAGTCGGGATCTCCTCATTAGTGAATTTTTTTAAAGAAAATTCACTAAAAGCTATGGTAACCAAATTTGGTACGTAAGTTTACGACATTAAAAGGAAACTAATACAATCGGATATCTGAAAAACCGCTTCGAGTATTTTACTAAACAATTGGTAAGATGATAAGCAGGCCGCTTTAAAATATTTTTGGCATTTACCTTTCCTCCCGATTTTGAAGGGCCGGTGTCACGTTATAAATGTCAAATGGAATGCTGTTTTTTTTTCAAAATCCGATTCTCCGTAAGAACTACGTATGTACGTAGAAAATAGTTGCATTTGCTCTAGTGGTTGCATATACTTATGAATTTTCCAATAAATAAAACTAGATAAGAACTAGTATAAAAAACCTAAGTCTAACGATGGTTGTGTTCTATATGTGCTCCATTCACTTTCAAACATTTAAAAATTCTCCTTTGGCAAAACCAGCGCTTATTAATCAACATTTCGGGGGCTACTAACGTACATGCTTGTTTAATCCGGTCTCTCATATTTTCTGGCATGGTTTGTGTTATAGCCATAACTTTCTCCTTTATAAAACCCCAAAAGAAAAATCTAAAGGCGTTAGATCAGGAGATCATGAGGGCCAGTTTACCGGGCACCACGACCAATCCATGTTATTTAGAGTGTCACTGACCTGGCGCGTAAAATGTGGAGGGACTCCGTCTTGCTAAAACCACACCTCCTCTTGTTGACTTTTTACGTGTTCAGAAGTTGAGGTGAATTGTGCGTTAAAAAATCATTGTCTCTCCATTTAGCTGACTTTCAAAAAAATTTGGCCCAATTTTATTTATTGGAAAATCCATAAGTACGCAACCAGTATAGCATATGTAACGATTTTATACGTGCACACGCAGTTGTTCACGAAGTCGAATTTTTGAGAAAAGAACACCATCCCATTTGACATTTATAACGTGATACCGTCCCTTCAAGATGAGGAGAAGGGGTAAATGTCAGAATATTTCAAAATGTGTACCCCTGGTACTCATCACCCCATAAAATTTTTAGCAAAATACTCCTATCGGTTTTTCAGATATCCGGTAGTAACACTTTATTATCCTCACCCATATGTTATGGTTATTTTCTGGAGGAAGTAATGGGCTTAGTCTGGGATGGGGACGGTTGGTAGGGAGTTTCTCCTTTCCTTTAACTTTTACGGGGGTGCATTGTGATGTGGTTTTGTCTTCTCATACCTTTTAAGTTGAGCGATTTGCGACTCTTTCGGGAAAACTGGGGGTGGCGGTGGCGCAATGTCCCTTTTCAATTTTTTGTTGAAAAATTTTTGAGTTTCTTATTCCCCAGATTTTCTGCGATGGTGAATTGTAGAGTGAGGTATAGCTTTCCCTTCCCCTAATTTTTTTAAATAGGCGAACCAGCTGGGGGAGAAACGGGGGTGGGGTGGGGGGGTGTGTTGGTGGTGTGGGGGGGGTCGATTTCCGTTTCCCGAATTTTTTTTGAAATATGTTTAGCTATGAGCTGCTTTTTTAAAATTTTGTATTACATTTCTATTTCAGCTTCTTCCCCGCCCAACACCCTTGTTCGCTTTAGGTTTCATAACTTTCTTGGGGGTTAAAACCACAACATTTCTTCTATGGTTTATGCAAACAGGTTAGTTTTAGGCATGTTTATGAAAAAAATTCTTCAGAGTGCCAACATGTCGCCCATCTCCAAAATTACCCATACCCAGTTTCACAAAGCTCGATTAAATATTTAACGGCCGGTTAGTTAATGAGGGCTTCAGACAACGAATCACAGCTTCAAAATATTTGGTTGTCATGGCAAAAATCCGAATTATAGTCTGTGATTGGTTGTCTGAAGCCGTGATTAGCTAACCAGCCGTTAAATATTTAATCGGGCTTTGTGAAACTGGGCACCAATGTTTATTACTAGAAGATATTTTACTTACCGGCTCAATGACAAAATAGGACTTGTGCTTTTCTTGGTCAGGGTTGACGCCGACAACTTTCGACCTCAGCACTTCGTCGCCGTTCCAGAAATGCGGATAGCTTAGTGCAATGGGGAAGCCGTAGTAACATCCGTGGACGTCTAAGATTCCATTGGGTAAACACTGATCCTGTGTCTGTGTATATGCATATTTGTGGTCGCAGAAACACTTGTTTTTATCGTTGATATGACCGTTATCGTCTACATCGTCGCTGAATGTGTATACGTAGCTTTTGAGGCCGCTAGCAACTTTCTCGCCAATGCGGGTCTGGAATTAAAATGGTTAATTAGGTTATTATTAGGCAATTACAAATAATTTGGGGTTGTTGATATATTGATATGCAAGTATGCCGTATTCAATGAGATACAAAGACATAATAGATTTACAGACCTTAAAATATACTGATTTCATCAAACTTAGGTATGCAGTACAGTTCCTGACAATAAAAAATATACGGAATGTTTCAAAAAACATGTGACATCGCGTGTGGTTAGATTCCTCACGTCAAAATAAGATTTTTTCATATCAACACAGGCCTGATTTTTCTTCGTTTTGTAGCTACATGTGTTAAAGATTTTTTTTTGTGTATGTTCCAAATTTCTCCAAAACGACTGCAGCAATTCGAATGAAATTTGGAGGGCGAAAGTTATTTAAACTAGTACATATTTTTACCGCTAAAAAAGTTTGGACAGCTTCACCAGTGCCGTGCGTATGTGCTATCAGTGCAATAATTTTCTAAAAAAACTCGTGCGCCACTGACTTTTTTCTTTTGTTAGCAGAATTATGTAGGTTGCTTAATGCCTGTTATTTAAACTAGTATATATTTTACGGCTAAAAAAGTGTTGACAGCATCACCACTGCCTTGCGTATGTGCTATCAGTGCAATAATTTTCTAAAAAAAACTTGTGCGCCACATACTTTTTTTCTTTTGTTAGCACAGTTATATAGGTCGTTTAGTGCCTGTTATTTAAACTAGTACATATTTTACTGCTAAAAGTGGGGACATATTCCGTGCGTATGTGCTCTCGGTGCAATAATTTTCTAAAAAAAAAAACTCGTGCGCCACTGACTTTTTTGCTAGCACATTTATATAGGTCGCTTAGTGCCTGTTAAAAGTTACCTCTTGTTATTTAGTCGATTTTGATCTCTTTTATGAGATAAATACAGTTGTTTTGTTATGCAGTGTATTGAATATGACCTGGGATGAATTAAAAAAATCAGATTGTTATTGTCATCCACTTGTAAAACTGAGAGATGCTGTATACTGCTTTGAAATGTCCTTTTTTTAATTATACCTTGGCTGCATTAACCGATATGTTAATAGTTTATGGTGATATTAGAGATGAAATGGAAGAGAAGCACGGATAATTTAGCATGATTTAGGAAGGTGGTAGTGGATTTTTCCTTTACGTGATAGTAAAGGATTTTTTTCACGCTCGAGGAGGTACCACCCCTTACATCAAGGGGCCGGTGAAGTCCCGACGGACGTTTCCGGTTCTGGTGTATGAGTCGGCGTCCCTTATAAACAAAACTGATGATGGCTCCTCCTTGTACAAAAGATTCCGGAGGTAAAATACCCCTCCATTCGGATCTCCGGAAGAGGGGTGTGCAGGGGGCGCCGGCATCAAGATTTAACATATCCTTCTCGAATATATGTGGGCTAAGTTGTAACCTGAACTCCGTCCACCATTTCCATACTTTGGATGAAACTCTCTCTCAGGGCTGCAACTAAATTCATCTGTTGCATTTACCGGTCACCTTCTGACAACAACTTTGTCCAGCTCTTCGACTAGCTTTCTGAAAAAACCGACCATCTGATTTCTGAACATCCTTCCTCTGAGGTCACTATTCTTGGTGACTTCAATGTTCATAATAAGGAATGGCTAGAATCTTCAAAAACCGATCCACAAGGGAGAGCAGCGGAGGCCTTTGCAGAGAGCAATTCTTTAGCCAATATGGTTCAGCAACCTACTTACTTTCCTCGCATCCCAACACACAGCTCAAATCCCTTGGATCTCCTTCTTACTACAAAACCTGAATGCTATAAGATATCAGTCACCGCCCCTCTTGGTCGCTCAGACCACGGCATGGTCACTGCTTCTTGCGCAATGCAACCCGAGGTCACACAGTCATTACACCCACGTATCGTTTGGCACTACAACTCAGCGAACTAGGACGAAATGTGGGATTACTTTTCTTCATTTGCATGGGCGTCTGTCTGTTTCTCTCATTCTGACCCACTCTGATATCTCACAAAACGTCACCGAAAATATCCAAGCTGGCATGGAATTATTTATTCCACGTACACAGAAAACCTTTTCAGCCACTCAAAAGCCCTGGTTCTCTAAATCCTGTGACAAAGCCAGACTTGAAAAGATCAAAGCTCACAAAACGCTTCTACACAATCCCAGTCAAGAAAACCTTCAAGCATTTAACGACGCAAGAAACCGCTATGTCCGCATTCTTTCTGAGGCATAAAAGTCGTTTAGTAACCACATCAAAAACAAAGTCCTCTGAAGCTCCAACGGCAGCAAACCCTTCTGGACTTTTGCTAAATCTATTGGGAATAATTTTTGCAAAAGCACGTTCCACCTCTTGTTTCAGGGGATAAAATTATTTCTACCGCCCTGGGCAACGCTGAACTTTTTGCCTCGTTGTTGGCCGGCAATTCTACTTTCAACCCACCTCCAAATGTTCAACCATCAACAGTCCCCAATGTCGCGCATAATATCATTTTCACAACTAAAAAGGTACGAAAGATGCTTTCTTCTCTTAATACCAGGAAAGCCTCTGGCCTTGACGTAATCCCAGCAATTGTTCTCAAAAAATGCGCACCAGAACTTGCTCCTGTCCTGACTCGTCTGTTTCAGACATCTTACAATAGAGGCATATTCCCTAGTAACTGGAAAACTGATCGAGTACAACCAGTCCACAAGAAAGGATCCAAAGCGCTTCCTAGCAACTACAAGCCTATTTCTCTCATTTCAGTCGTCTCTAAAGTGATGGAAAAGCATATAAACACCGAATTACTAAAATGTCCTGAAAAACACAGTCTAATCCACGAGAGGCAGTATGGATTCCGTCAGCGCAGATCAACTGCCGACCTCCTTTCCTTTGTCACCCATTCTTGGAACAAGTATATGGAACTACACGGTGAATCCCAGATTGTCGCTGTAGACATATCCAAAGCATTCGACCAGGTCTGGCACGCAGCGCTGCTTAATAAACTTCCGGCCTATGGCCTACCACCAAAACTCTGTACCTGGACAACAAATTTCCTTTCCAACCGGAGCATTTCTGTTGTCGTGGATGGCCATTCTTCTAAACTGTACTTTGTTTCTTATGCACATCAATGACCTCTCTAGCACATCCAACCCAGTTCACAGTTACGCGGATGACAGCACCCTTCACTCAAATATACAATATTCTAAGCCTGTCTCTTTAGCCCAATTAGACCCATCACAATGAACAACCAAGTTATTCAAAGTAATGAGTCCTTTTCACTTGTTAGCATTTCGAATTCTCAATTGACACCAACATTTCACATCAATTGCTGAAGCGGCTGCTAAGAAATTAGGTTTCCTCTTCCGGGCTCGCAAATACTTTTCATCAGCTAATCTCTATACCTTATATACTTCAAATATAAGGCCAAACCTCGAATACTGCTTCCACATCTGGGGTGTCGCTGCGGATTCTACACTCGCTATCCTGGACTCCATTCAGAAGAGAGCTATACGTCGGTGACCCTACCCTCACCCAAAGGCTGCCATCTCTTGCCCACCGACGTGGCGTTGGTGACCTCTCTCTCTTTTATAGTATCTGCACGGGCATTGACCAGAGGAGCTTTCTTCCATATTTCCTCCATCTGCTGCCCCCAACAGATCTACCAGAGGAACAGAGCGAATGCACCCTTTTACTGTCCAGGTCACCAGACATAGAACATCTTGTTATGCCCGCTCTTTTGTACCGAAGACTTCCAAGTTGTGGAATTCCTTGCCGGCACATGTTTTTCCTTCTCCTCCGAACCTCCAAACCTTCAAGTCGAGAAGTAACAAGTTGCCTCTTTCCTCCTTGTCGACACCCACATTACGATAGTATTTCGGCTGTGAGCCCTCGTGCTGTGTTGTTGAAATAAAAAAAAGACAGGTTCCCCGGACGAATAGCATCCATCAAAAATATGAGTTAGTTTACTTTAACTTCGTTAATATGTGACACAAGATACATATGAATAAAAATACTCACCAAAGTTTTTGCTCGGCACATACTCTTCCTGAAGAACAACAGAGTGTCATTTGGTTTAATGTTGCCAGGGAACTTGGTACCATCAGAAGCATATTTGATACTTCCACAAGGATTCTCCCATTGCGGTATTTTGGTGTCTCCCCTGTAAGTATCTAAAAGACCTGCTTTGCTGATATCTGTTTCACCTGTGTACACGGTTTCGTAGTCCCCTTCGAAATCGTACATCTGTAATAAAAAAGGAGAATATTAGTTTTGTGTATTTTACAAGTCTCACAGGTCATAATTTTGGGCGAAAACCAATAATAATAAGGAAGGTAATGAAGAGAATTGGGTGTGTGCGTGCGTGTGCGTGCGTGCGTGCGTGTGCGCGCGCTCGCTCGCGTGTGTGTGTGTGTGTCAATTATTGGATTCAGGGATTGGACCCGCTAGCCACAGACTTTGATGGTTTGAAAGTAGGTATAGGACGGAGAAAATGGACATAAAGTTAAATACCCCATAACCTGAACAAGTAGAAATGTGGGAAATGTTGGGAATATTATTATGGATTATGGTAAATATAATAAAGAACTCATATGAACGATAGCGATACTGATAACTCAATTAATAATGGGACATTTGGGAAGTACATTGCTTTTGTAATTGGCTTGGATAAGTTCGTTAGCTAGGAAAATCAAACCAGCTTTTCTGGGAAAATGTTGGGTTGTCTTAAGGACTTTTTTATTTCCGAAAATAACAAAGCTATTGCAACCGAATTTGGTAGACACGTTTATATTACAAAACGTGTACTATTTAGCAAAATTTAGATCTCTAAGTTAAGAGAAGAATAAGTTATTTAGCATTTAATTTTAAAAAATGCCACTGGTGATCAGAGAAGAGCACAAGACCAACATATTTTGTGTGGTTAACAAAACCTATTGAAGATTAGAGAGATTAAGTTTTCTTGGCGCAAAAAGGTCACATACTACTTCGAAAAATGTATAGTGTTTCTTCTTAACAAGCCAAAGCGGCGATTTGAAAGGTCTAAATTGGCGATTTAAAAGAAAGATTTTGAAACGAATGCGGGCTATGTAGAAGAAATGTGGTAAGAGGGGTGTTTTACAAAACCTTAAGTTTTTGCTTCAACCGCCATTGTCCTTCATTTTTCTAAAATTAGTACAGAAAACTCATTTCCAATAGACGCTTTTTCTGGTACAGATTGACTATATATACTATATACTATATACTATATATATATATATATATATATATATATATATATATATATATATATATATATATATATATATATATATATATAGCATATTTCAAAAATAAAGATGCTCTCTTCTCTTAATACCCGGAAAGCCTCTGGCCTTGACGTGATCCCAGCAATTGTTCTCAAAAAATGCGCACCAGAACTTGCTCCTGTCTTGACTCGTCTGTTTCAGACATCTTACAATAGAGGCATATTACCTAGTAACTGGAAAACTGCTCGAGTACAACCCATCCCCAAGAAAGGATCCAAAGCGCTTCCTAGCAACTACAGGCCTATTTCTCTCCTTTCAGTCGTCTCTAAAGTGATGGAAAAGTATATAAACACCGAATTACTAAAATTTCTTGAAAAACACAGTCTAATCCACGATAGGCAGTATGGATTCCGTTAGCGCAGATCAACTGCCGACCTCCTTTCCTGAATCCCAGATTGTCGCTCTATACATATCCAAAGCATTCGACCGGGTCTGGCACACAGCGCTGCCTAATAAACTAACGGCCTATGGCCTACTACGAAAACTCTGTACGTGGACAGCAAATGTCCTGTCCAACCGGAGCATTTATGTTGTCGTGGATGGCCATTCCTCTAAGCTGTATCCAATTAATGCAGGAGTTCCTCAAGGTTCAGCTTTAGCCCCTACTTTCTTCGCCACACCAATGACCTCCTCTCTATCACATCCAACCCAGTTCACAGTTACGCGGACGACAGCACCCTCCACTCAAATATACAATATTCTAAGCCTGTCTCTTTAGCCCAATTAGATAAGGATCGCAGACTCATTGAGGGTTCTATCTCCGTGGATCTCCAAAAAATATTAGACTGGGGAAGTAGAAATCTTGTACAATTCAATCCCACCAAATCACAGTCTTGCTTTCTTTCTCATAAGAGATACACCAGTCCTAGACCCATCACAATGAACAACCAATCACTTGTTGGCATTTCTGTGGATCGAAATCTCAATTGGCACCAACATGTCACATGAATTGTAGAAGCGGCTGCTAAGAAATTAGGTTTCCTCTTCCGGTCTCGCAAATACTTTTCACCAGCTAATCTCTATACCTTATATACTTCACAAATAAGACCAAACCTCGAATACTGCTCCCACATCTGGGGTGCTGCTGCCGCTTCTACACTCGCTATCCTGGACCCCATTCAGGAGAGAGCTATACGTCTCATCGGTGACCCTACCATCACCCAGAGGCTGCCATCCCTTGCCCACCGACGTGCCGTTGGTGACCTCTCTCTCTTTTATAGATATCTGCACGGGGACTGCTCAGTGGAGCTTTCTTCCATAGTTCCTCCACCTGCTGCCCCCAACAAATCTACCAGGGGACCAGAGCGAATGCACCCTTTTACTGTCCAGGTCACCAGACATAGAACATCTTGTTATGCCCGCTCTTTTGTCCCGAGGACTTCCAAGTTGTGGAATTCCTTGCCGGCACATGTTTTTCCTTCTCCCCCGAACCTCCAAACCTTCAAGTCCAGAATTAACAAGTTGCCTCTTTCCTCCTTGTCGACACCCACGGTACGATAGTATTTAGGCTGTAAGCCCTCGTGGTGTGTTGTTAAAATTAAAAAAAAAAAATTAAAAAATAAGGAACAAATTCATTTTAGCTGTTATTTAAGGGAAATGCTTAAAAAGATAAACACTTTTTTTAATATCGCTTTTTTAAATAAAATCTTTCTAGTTAAATTAATAAGGATGCTAAAATTTGAATGAGGGGTAAAACAACACATTCTGCTGTATTTCTACTTCGATTCATTCTTAATTTTTTTTTTACTTAACGTCGGCCTATTTCCGCGACTATGGCCGCCAATCACCGACGCCAGGAAGCAGCTTCGCACCTCACTATCCTAGAAATCTTTCCGAACCCTGCTTTTCGGTAAAGAAGGTAGGGATCTTTAACGTGCCCAACATCGCGTGGACACGGGACCGACGGCTTTACGCCCCCACCCAAGGGCGAAACGTACAGAGATTCAACTTGCTCCAATACAATGCCTGAACCTCGGTTGATGTTTATTTATTACAGTATGTACTGAAAAAGTGAAAGGGAAACCCTGGGAACCGAACCCAGTACCCTTCGGTTCAGAGGCACACGTTCTTGCCCCTGAACCACCGATGCTCCTCATTCTTAACTAAGGCTTATGCATAGTTATTTTCGTCTGATTAACATATCAAACGTGTTTTATGCCTGCAAAATAATTATATAAAGAGAAAAATAACAAATGCGTGGCATATGATCGGTATCTTGACAAATAACTGAATAATTGTGCAAAAATAAACAACTTTATTTTTCTGACTTTTAATGCTTTATGACAAGGCATATTTGTCAGACGAGTCTATTAAAATTCTGAAATTACAGAAAATACAACGAGATAATCGAATATTTTAAGCAGCAAATCTGAATTAATAAGATGAACTTGTTGAAGGTTGTCCTGTTATTTCCATATATGCGCAGTAAACTGTCACGTAAAAAAATATAATGAATGAATAAAAATTTACCAAAAACTATTTTTCGTAATTAAAATTATTAGAAAATTTTCGTAGAAAAAATTCGCTAATGTGGAGATTGCGACTTGGATTTTGAAAACTGTTTTTAAATGAGCGAACTAGTTTCAATATGTTTACATAAACTTTAAAAGCCTGGACGCAGCAAGTGCGTTATGGTAGTGAATTTTCATAGAAAGGATCTGGCACAAAATATTTGATTATAATTAGATTATATATATATATATATATATATATATATATATATATATATATATATATATATATATATATATATATATATATATATTGCTTGTAACATAGAAATATACATTTTGGTGTATAGTTTACTTTTTATATCGTTAATCCACCTACCAAATTGGGTTATCATAGCTTTTTTATTTTTTGAGATAAAAATGTTTTTCGAATAAAAACTCAAAATTTTCCCGGAAAACCTCGTCCGATTTTCCTGACTAACGAACTTTTCCAAGCCATTTACAAAATTACAAAAGGAAGGTACGTCTAAATTTTATTAAAATCGGCCAATTAGTTTTTGAGTTATCGGTGTGATACATACATACATATACATATATATATATATATATATATATATATATATATATATATATATATATATATATATATATATATATATATATATATATATATATATATATATATATATATATATATTTATCAAAAAATTGGGGGGACGCCGTCAGTTGTAGAATAAAACTCTTTATTATAGGCCGAGCTTTCGGAAAAATTTATTCCTTTACCAACGATATAACATGAGTTCTACTAAACTAATTATCTAATAACAAACATAAAAAGAAAACCTTTTGCTGAATTTGAGTGAAGTCTAATAAATGCCAAACTTGGCAGTGTAGATCCAGTGAAGGATCCGAGGATTAACTTCCCAGGTCCTCCCTATCACTCGACGCAGCTGCCAGAGGGTCGCTACTCCCTTCCTCACTAATCGTTCTATTTGCGACCCTCATGTTAGTTTGGAGTCCAGGATCACCCCCAGATAATTGACCTCCCGCCCTAAAGCTAAAGGTTTTCCAAACATCACGGGCGCACTAAACTCCTTCATCTTCTAAGGATTCCTGCCAATTAATTGCCAAACTAATTATCTAATAACAAACATAAAAAGAAAACCTTTTGATGAATTTGAGTGAAGTCTAATAAATGCCAAACTTGGCAGTGTAGATCCAGTGAAGGATCCGAGGATTAACTTCCCAGGTCCTCCCTATCACTCGACGTAGCTGCAAGAGGGTCGCTACTCCCTTCCTTACAACCCGTTCTATTTGCGACCCCCATGTTAGTTTGGAGTCCAGGATCACCCACAGATATTTGACTTCCCGCCCTAAAGCTAAAGGTTTTCCAAACATCACGGGCGCACTAAACCCCTTCATCTTCTAAGGATTCCTGCCAATTAATTGCCAAACTAATTATCTAATAACAAACATAAAAAGAAAACCTTTTGATGAATTTGAGTGAAGTCTAATAAATGCCAAAATGTGTGTGTGTGTGTATAACAGTTATAACAACTTTATCCACTACTTCTGTACGCACTGTATATTACCAATTTGTGTGGTGAAGCTAGTTTAATTCATTTAGAGTTAATTACTTTTTTTAAATAAATACATTTTTAACAACTTACCCTATCAATCAAACCAAGCTTATCGAAGTAGATCCAGTTTGACAAAAAATTGTTCCCCAATGTCATTAGGGTGCTTTCATAACCGAACATAAATTCTCTCGCTGTCATTTGTACCAATGGCTGCACATCCAGTTCACGGATTAACATGTTTAAACCAAGTCTTGTAAAGTATGTATCTGCGGCTATAACGTGGGCTATGCTCTGGAAATAAAAGACGAAAAAATTAGTGTTGCCCTCGCGAAACAGAGCAAATTTAATGCATATTGTTTAAAAAAGATGACCTAGAACTTAATTCAGATGGAAGGTTATTATATTTTAAAATAACAGTACTTATATTTTAAACAACTACAGTTTAATTTATACATCTTGTTCCCCAAATCAGCTTAATTTGCGTTGGGCGCCAAGTTTTCTTTGGTCTAACGTTAAGTGTCAAATATTCTTTTTCGTAACGTTGGGCGCCAATTATAATCACTGAAAGGTCAAGAGTCTAAAATAATGCTATCAAATGAGTCTGCTTTAGATAAAGTATATAAAGATTTCGTTGTCCAAATGACATCTTAAAATCCTTTCATAGTTTATAAAATTTTACATTGCCTAATGGAAACAGAATCTTTTAGAAATAAATTTACAACTCCGATATGTAAATTGAGACATACTGTTCATATGTTTCGTGTTAAACTGTTGTCTAAACGCCAATACCTGTTTATGCAACTTAATAATTTTAATCATTATAATTAGTTTTTTACGCTAAAACGCTTCTTGCTTATAACTAATTCGCCGAAGAGTGTAAAAATGTTCTAGAATATACAACACCGGTACCCTTGGCCTAAAAAGGCGACAAACTGAAAAACTTCGAACATTCCTGATGCAAAGAAAGTTGTTAATAATACGTTATTTACTTTTGTATGTTAGTATACAGATATTCTTTAAAATTGATAAAGAATTTTAGCCGTTGCATAATTTTTCATTCGGACACGAAATAAAAGTGGCGTAAATCTATTGGTACGCTATTACTTATTCTGTGGTCCAGTTTACTGCGGTCTGTTGAGTCAGATTGATCGACCGCAGATAATAAAATGAAAGATAATTTTAAGGCGATTTTTCGTCTAAAAATTGGAACTTGAATATAATTTGCGCGACTTAGGTAATGATGATTCTTCACTGGTTTAATTGTTATGCATAAAAATTTGCTTTGTAAAGGTTAATTATGTGTTTCTGGTGAAAACATTCGAATGACAAAACGACAAATCAAACAAAGAAATTAAAAGAATCTAAAATAAAAATAAATGAAAAATTTATAATAAAAATTATGGACGCAGCAAGTGCGTTATAGTAGCAATTTTTTTTAAATAAAATATAGTTATATACGAGGGTCGATCAACAAGTACCCGTGTTTATAGACAGGTGACTTTGCTGGAGGAAGTTGGAATTACAGTCATCTACGTACTGTCATCTGTCAAACGAGACTATACTAAATTTCAGAGTGATTCATTGATCAGTTTTTACTTGGCAGCCATTTCTCGTTAAAATGGAAGAAGTACAATATCGATCCCTAATTTTCTTTTTATTTCTGGATGGATAAACATGCGAAGAAGGCCCGTTACCATATATGACAACCGTGAAAGACTACATCGCCTCTCCTGTACATTATCTAGTACTTTTATTCTTAGTTTTCCCAATTTTTCCTGACATTTGTATTGAAATACAAAATGCAGATTTGCTGCACCGTCCGGATTTAGCGCTAACAAATTTTCGTTTTGTTCTTTAACGTCGGCCTATTTCCGCGACTATTGCCAATCACCGACGCCAGGGAGCAGTTTCACCTCACTATCCTGGAAATGTTGCCGAACCCCTGCCTTTCTTTAAGGAGGCTAGGGATCTAACGTGCCCAAGCATGCACACGGGGCCGACGGCTTTACGCCTCCTCCGAAGTGCGGAACGTGCAGACATTCAAATTTCTCAAATACAATGGCACAACTTCGTTCGACGTTAATATTACATTCAGTACGTACTGAAAAAGTGAAAGGAGAACGCTGTGATTGAACCCAGTACCATTTGCTTCAGAGGCACACGTTCTTACCACTGGACCACCGAAGCCTTCTCTAACCAATGATGGCAACCCTATGACGCACAAGCATATTGATCCTGAATTGTCGTGGCCAAATTGCATGAATTGCGCTACGAATTGCTGCCGAACCCACCGTATTCGCCCGACCTAGCTTCCTGCGACTTATTTCTGTTCCCCAACATGATAACATGGCTCAGGGAAAAATCAGCTTATACGAGGAGGTTATCGTCGAGGCAGATGCGTATTTTGAAGAGTTTGCCCAATCGTATTCGACTCGCTAAGCAGTCTTCAATCTATGATCTACCCACTCTTGATGACATATGATTTGTGTGAATCAACAAAAAGTATTATTAGGTTATTATCAATTGTGCAACAACATAATTAAAACATTGTGAGATTTTCGACAGGGTCATCATCTCGGTGTGGAACCAGATAATATGTTGTCACGGCAGCTACAATTAACACAAAATGTTATAAAATAGAGACTGTGTACAACCAACCAACAATTTTGGTAAGTTGTCAGCCCTGGCCCATTAATTCCCTAATACAGCGACAATGTCTGTAAGGCTAGATGTATTCTTATCGTAATTAGAAACGCTGATCGGTTTCGCTCTAATTAGAACTCGTCAGTGCGCTATACTCATTATAGCGAGAACACACCTATAAAGTAATACATCTAAGGCAGCCAGGTTTTTTTTCCTCAGGGCTCGTCCGCGGCCTTGCCTCCCCGATAGCACGGCAACCCTTGGTTGATTGTACATAACAAGGCAGCCAGGTTACTAGAATATATTTAACCTTTGCAGGCAGCATTTAGAAATAATCGTGTCTTGTATATGGTTAGGTAATGAGTAAAAAAGTGATGTGTACTTTTTTTTCAAATTGTTTATTTAACCATTTTGTTTTCAAAGAAAGTGTTATAACAGATATACCCCTAAGCTACGGAATTATACTTTTATGATAATGTTGGAAACAATACTTTTTGTCAGAAGACATAATGTGACACCACAAGTATCACAAGCCCATCTGGATCTCTTTTGGTCGTCTCTAGGACTAAACAGACCACATTGCCGAGAATTTCCGTAAACTGGCATATGTAGAGACTGGTCCCATGTCTTCTCAAGTCGTACGACTGGCTTACATCTATTCACATTTTTCTGCTCTAAACTTGGTCTTCCTTTCTTTAAAGCATCACTCCCGGCACCTGGGGGAGAAAGAGCTTGTTTTCTTTCCCCAATGTTATGCAGGTGGATTGATCCCACTTTCGCTAACTAGTCGGCTTTGCTAATTAGCGTTGGAAGCAGAATATGTTGAAGATGCGGACTGTATGTGGACTGTATTTATAACTCTCGGTACATTGGATTCCAGAAGATTTCAATAATACACTTTTTTATATTTATATATGTTCTATTGTTATTATATACACTTTGAACTTAACATTTATTTACAATTTGCGGTTTTACACTTGATTTAATGGGTTATTCAGGAGATTTCACAATCTTATTAGCTACTTGCTATTGCATTTAACTGACTTTTCACTGTAATACTGTACGAACGGAATTTCTGTAGGAAGATTGGAGCTTGAACTGAAGTGGCGTAATCACACTAGCGATGTTTAGGTAGAAGATCGGGATCTTAGAAGTCCCAAAAAGCGATGAAGATGTGATTCGTTGTAGAACGGCACTGTAGAATTGAACTGACTTAAATACACGAGCGATGTTTAAGTGGAAGATTTGGAACTCAAGGAGAGAAGAAGGAGCGAAGAAAATGAGATCTGGCGTAGAACTGTAGCACTGAACTGGCTTAAACACGCGAGCGGTGTTTAAGTAGAAAATTGGGAACTCGGAGTCCCAAGAATTTAAGAAGAGGAGATCGAACGTAGAACTGTAGCACTAAACTGGCTGAAACACGCGAGCGGTGTTTTAGTAGAAAATTAGGAACTCGGGGTTCCACGAAGCGAAGAAGATGAGATCTGGCGTAGAACTGTTGCACTGAACTGGCTTAAACACGCGAGCGGTGTTTAAGTAGAAAATTGGGAACTCGGAGTCCCAAGCATTTAAGGAGAGGAGGTTGAACGTAGAATTGACTTGTACCTTGCGAAAGGCTTGCTTTTATCGAACCTTCGCGTAACGCTAGGTGACGTAGTTGACATAACATAATGTCAGTAATATAGAATGGCCAACTAGGTAGAAGCATTATTCCTAGTGAAGAAAATCCACTATGTGCATCTAAAGAATACGTCAAAGACAGCTAAAGTTATTTACAATAAAGAACCTAACGGTATATAAGTATTCTTTGTATGGCATTGTTCATGCGTAAACCTAATGCGATACAGACGTCTAGAGGATAAAGATTACCAGCAAATTGGGAAAGATTGTGAAATCCAGAGATAAATAATTCCAGGTAGAAACTTAAATTATAGTGCAACCGAATGAAATTAAAGCGACAGGGGCGTACCAATTTGTTTCTCCAACAGCATCTACCAATCCTGCTACTACTGCTAAACGAAACGCCTTCAGATTCCTGCCACTAATGTGTCCACAGCGCTACTGAAAAATGATGAACGCGTTTACTATACTGACACCAATGAAATTCCAGAATATGCGTGGCCACTATTTTCTACTTTTTCTGTCAATTTCGTATGTTTCTTCAGTATCTCTGCTTTGTCGACAAAACCCATGTTTCGGTTATAATTTTTCAAAATGTTGGAGCCAGGAACATTTTCCGTTTCACCATTCTTCTTCTTCCTTATTACATGGTCAGTTTTAGAAGGATTTTCACAATTGGAGGATAAGAGAACTGTTCTTTTATCCATCCATTTCACGCTGGATATTCCGTCATCGGTCACTCGCCAGTCAAAATTACCACGCTTTACCTCTTTATCAGCTTTGAAAAGGCCTAGAATTCCTTTTCTGCCTTTTAGAACCGTTCCCGTCGCATATATACTTTCCGTCTGCAACTGCCTTAGCAGTGACATGGATCTGAAATAGGTATCGAGATAAACAAAATAATGTTTTCCAACCAGAGATCTAGTCAAATACTCGAGGCCCTAATGGTTTCTCTGCAAACTCATTAACTTTTCCAGTATATATTTGGAATTCGTCAATGTACCCATTTACATCCCCTCTGGTCCAAACTTTGTATCCCCACTTTATTGGCTTATTGGGCAAATATTGACGGATTGACGAACACCCTTTGAAACAGATCATATATTCGTCTATAGACACAGTTTCGTACACTCTATCGTGAAAACTAAAGTTATGTAACAATCAGTTCAAAAATGGACGCAACTTATAAAGTTTATCGAAATCTGGATCCCACGTTTTGGCTGAACAGCGAGATGAAAATTTCCTAAGATCCAATCGAATCGAGTGCGTTTCATTATAGTTGAAATATAAGAATCCCTCAGCTCCTGTTGCGTTGACCACTAACCAGTAATCCCGGTAGCTGGGAAGTCTTTTCACACCCATCAAAATATTTACGGCCAAAATTTTTTTATTTCTCTCATGGTTGTAGAAACAAATGTTTTCCCCCGCTGGGTAGCGTAAACATTTGTTTGAAAAACAAATGTTCTATAACTTGTTGCCTTACAAGATACCCAAAAATATCAACTGGTCATTCAATTTCAAGGTATGTTAGCGGGACCAACTTTTTCTGAAAAAGTATCCCGTGATTACTTGTTTTGGTGCCTATTTTCGGCCTTTTCCAAATAAATTTGTCATTTGACATAAGATGTGATAATGGAAGATCGTCTTCTGGGTCTTCTTCATCTTCTGAATAGGATAAATTTTGTGTATGAGTAGCTGCAACAGCAATTTCCTCTGTATCCATGGGAGAAACAGCACTTTCCACCTCCTCCTCATCAAATTCGTCAGCAGATTCTCTATCAGATGGCATTTCTGCTATGAAAGCATCAAACTCTTCGGGATTTAACTTTCTCAAGTCACTAAAGTGTTCATCTCCAAGAAAAAAAAATTATCACAAAATTTTAATAATGGCTGGAAACACCACATATAAATGACGATCAAAAACAACATTTTTATGTAAATATTAATAATTATGGTATGATCGGCTACTAATACATTATAATAATCATATGTAGGTACTTAGTTGCTATTAGTTTTTGTTTTAGATCACTCAAACTTGTAACTTTGAACGTCAGTCCACAACAACGCATTACACAGGCGGAGATGAAGGCATCTTCAGCCAGCGATCAGAGTTTTTTCGCTGAACAGCACATAGCTCATGTCAAAGTAGGTTTCAAGTAGGCGGTACGTAAAATATACCGCAAAATAACATCGATAAGAATGGTTAAATTTGTTGTACCTATGTGTAGTATACCAGTAAGCAGGATAAGGTTAAGGTGAAAATGACAAAAATCAAAATCAAGGCTACCAGATCATAATTTTTATCTAATTTACAGTAATTATCGCTCGATATAAGAAATTGCAATTCATGTTACTGTATAGGCCAGAAGAAGCCGTTAAAAAACCCATACAATTACGTAATATAGAAATATACCGTTTTGTATGTCTCTACACGAATATTATTGTAAAGGCAATCTCTTACCGCTAGCAACTTTTTAATTATGGATATGACTTTATGTATATTTACACCTGATATTTCTATCTCTCCATATGTAATCAACTCTTACCGTTATAGTTTGTACTGGACAGTTCATTCATTTGTTGTGTGCGATTAAATCTACAAATACCGATTAATTCAACAAACGTCCACCGTATTCCGTACGAAAACAGAACACTGTTGTTTTAGTTATTTCACCTACTTGACGAAACGATGGCACCGCATCAGGAACATACAGGGTGCTTCACGGTGAGTGGCCTATTAGACGTTTCTGGAGAACTACATCTATTTAAATGATAAAAATTTGTATCCGCACGTTTTTGATATTGATCTTTCTAACTAAAATATTTTCAATTAGCCTGCACTTCCGGTTATACCGGAAGTCGACACAAACTTTGTTTTTTTAAATGGAACACCCTGTATAGTATTAGCTTTTTGAATTACACGTTCAATTTAAGGGTCACTTTATAACAACACATTCGGGATAGTTCGTACCGTTTCGGATTTATTCGCCATTTTGTAGAAAAAGTTACGATTGGAGCGCTTTAGAAAAGTTCCGATATCTTTAAAGACATGCAAGGCAGACACATGCGGTTTTCACTATCCAATAGAGCGTAAAAATTCCTACATACTGTTATAAACACAATACGATTTTAAGATAACTGTTATTTATAACATACATTTGAATTTGAAAATTTTCAATCAGAGATTACTTGATTTTTTTAATGGAACGGTATCCATATGTCTCCAGCATCTGATTCAGCCTTAAATTCCCTATCTTTTAAGTATACATTACCCAATACTTATCTCTTATAGTTTTCTTAGAAAATTGATTTGAAAATAGTAATTGTTAGCAGGGCGGTGTCATTTTTTTTGTACGTAACAAAAAAAATACAGTAGAAACAAAAATATTTGATGTTCAAGTCAAAAATTATAATAAATAAATATTGTTACTGTGTTTGAAAATTATGTAATTAATATATTTTTAAAAAAATTTAAAAAAATTTCTAGGGATAACAACAGTGATATTATTACCTTACACAATCTTATAAATCCTATAAGTATTATTACAACACGAGTAACAAAACAACTCACACCTCCTAAACTAGTAACTGCTCAAAATGTTGTCCATTAACACTCAAACATTTTAATATTCTTGTCGTAATGCCGCTAGTGGTTGCTGACAGAATCTCATTCCTATCTAACTCTTTAAACGCCCTCCTTACTCTGATCTCTAATTCTTCGTGTGAATTGACGGGCGTTACATATACTTTGGTTTTTATCTTTCCCCAAAGATGGACATCAAACGGGGTAAGATCTGGACTTCTTGCAGGCCATATCCAGGGAGCGCACTTTCCAATCCATCTATCTTAAAATAGATCGTCGAGTGTGTTAGATATTTCTCGTGTAGAGTGAGCAGGAGCTCCGTCATGTTGATACCAACAAGTTCTATATTCTGATAATGGTAAATTGTCTAAAAAGTATGTAACTATTGTTCTTAATATGTCCATGTAACGATTAGAAGTTAAGGTTCCATCATAAATATGATAATAAAAGTTATTACCTTTCAATAAACATAACACATTGAAACTAAATTTTACTTGAAATCCCCTTTCCCTAATAGCGTGAGGGTTTTGATTTGCCCAAACATAACTGTTATATCTATTGAAAACTCCTTCATGAGAAAATTTTGATTCATCAGCCCATATAATATTTTTTTTAAGTCATCATCTCCTTGAATATGAATTAACATCGTTTCACAAAACTGGGCCCTTTTACTAGCATCTTCTGGATGCAGAGCTTGCACTAAAGTAAACTTATAGTTGTGCATTTTGTGCTTCCACAAGATTCTTTCCACAGAGGAGTAAGGAATACCTATTTCGTTCACTGCAGTGTAAATAGAGGCATGTGGATATGCTTCGAAATAAGCCAGGACAGTTATTTCGTTATCTTCATCTCTAGTCACTGGACTGGGATTCACTTTGTGTGTTTTAAAAGTATCAAATTCTAGGAAATTTGACTAAATCCTTCTAAACTTCTTTTCACTCATGGGTGGCAGATTAGGATTTAACTCATTAAACCTTCTACATGTTCTACTAATAATTCGGTTACATTCTCCATGGATTTAAAATAAATTCAAATAATCTGCATTGGAATAATGATTTTCCATCTTAACTGTGAACATTAGTACATTGACATTTATTGAATAATTTAGAATGACAAGTATGTAATATAAATTGTTCGTCATGGCACACTTGCCTTAACGTTGACGTTCAACCATAGTATAAGGAAAAATTATGCTGTGTTGTGTTTTTGAATGTCTCTAAATACCTCAAAAACTGTCCTTTTTAGCTATAGTAAATACCCAATGTAGGTCGGAAAGTTATCAAAAAAGGAATCGGTTGGAACTGCAAGTTACTGTATGTCCCTTTTAAAATAAGACACTCATTAAAGGCAGAAGTAGTCAAAGGTTGGCGCTACCCCGCTGACCATTAATATTTTCAAATCAATTTTCAAAGAAAACTATAAGAGATAGGTATAGGGTAATGTATACTTAGAATATAGGGAATTTAACGCCTAATCAGATGCTGAGGACATATGGGTACCCTTCCATTAAAAAAATCAAGTTATCTCTGATTGAAAATTTTCAAATTCAAATGTATTTTATGAATAACAGTTATCTTTAAATCGTATTGTGTTTATAATAGTATGTAGAAATTTTTACGCTCTATTGGATAGTGAAAACCGCATGTTTCTGTCTTGCATGTCTTTAAAGATATCGGAATTTTTCTAAAGCGCCCCCATCGTAACTTTTTCTACAAAATGGCGAATAAATCCGAAACGGTACGAACTATCCCGAATGTGTTGTTATAAAGTGACCCTTAAATTGAACGTGTAATTTAAAAAGATAATAATATACAGGGTGTTCCATTTAAAACAACAAAGTTTTTGTCGACTTCTGGTATAACCGGAAGTGCAGGCTAATTGAAAATATTTTAGTTAGAAAGATCAATATCAAAAACGTGCGGATACAAATTTTCAGAATTTAAATAGATGTAGTTCTCCAGAAACGTCTAATAGGCCACTCACCGTGAAGCACCCTGTATATGCTGTAACGAAAGTAAGAGTCATTGCAAGAAATGCTGAGCACGCCTGAAACTGTTGAGATGTTTCTTGACTCAATCACAGATACTCTCGGAATGAGTTTGCGCTTGTGGTGTCCGTGGTAAAATGAAAGTAAAAGTGGGCACGTATGTCTCGAATATAATGATGAACTTGATAGAAAGTAGGTTGATGGAGCAGGTGCCGTTGTAGATGCAATTTATGTAATATTTGTGTTTTGTGTACATTTTTTTTAACTTGCAATGTTGTCTCCGACTTGTTTCAATGCTAATTTTGTGATACGATGTGATTTTATTATCATTCAGAACAAGAAAATCTGTTTACCGTGAGGCACAGACTGGCTCCTTCTGGGGCTCTGGGCTAGGTACTGAAAAGGGACACCCTACCGAGGGAGGGGGTCTGGGAAATATGGGATACCCCGCAGGGATCGAGGGATCCGGGTCAAAAATTTTCGAAAACCATGTGCCTGGAAACCTCATTTTGGTCTATTTCGGGACTTATAAACTGGTTAAACTAAAGCTACATTATTATGTAAAAAGAAACAGTGTTTTGAGGTTATGCTTGACTAACTGTTTATCAAAACGAAATTTCAGACTATATTACTTCCATATCGTCAATACGTGTGGAAGTATGGCACCAGTGACAAAAAAAAAACGTCGTAGAAAGTGTCAAACATATAGAAAACATGATTTGGGAACGAATTTTTTTTTGTCTGTCGGCCTGTATGTCTATCTGCTTGTAAGCACGATAATAGGTAGGTGATAGTGGATTTTTCCTTTACGTGACAGTAAAGGATTTTTTTCACGCTCGATGAGGTACCACCCCTTACATCAAGGGGCCGGTAAAGTCCCAACGGACGTTTCCGGTTTTGGTGTATGAGTCGGTTTTCCTTATAAACAAAAATGATGATGGCTTCTCCTTGTACAAAAGATTCCGGAGATAAAATACCCCTCCATTCGGATCTCCGGGAGAGGGGTGTGCAGGAGGCGCCGGCATCAGGATTTAACATATACTTCTCGAATATATGTGGCCTAAATTCTAACCTGAACCTTGTCCACCATTTCCTCTAGGCTAATAGGCCCCCAACTCCTCTTCCTCACCGAAACCCAAATCAGTGTCAAAACAGCCACTAATCACCTTAATTTCCCGGGGTATTAGCTCCTTAATTCCTTTAGTTTGCATGGAGGTGTGTGCGCATACGTCCGTAGAAATCTACCCTGCACCAGACTCCCACATTTAGAAGCTGGAAGAAAAGACATACTTTGGATGAAAGATGAAATCCTCTCAGGGCTGCAACTAAATTCATGTGTTGCATTTACCGGTCACCTTCTGACAACAACTTTGTTCACCTCTTCGACTACCTACCGACGATCTGATTTCTGAATATCCTTCCTCCGAGGTCACTATTCTAGGTGACTTCAATATCCATAATAAGGAATGGCTAGGATCTTCAAAAACCGATCCCCAAGGGAGAGCAGCGAATGCCTTTGCAGTCAGCAATTCTTTAGCCAATATGGTTCAGCAACCTACTTACTT
Organism: Tillus elongatus; assembly: GCA_964006375.1. NCBI lineage: Eukaryota > Metazoa > Arthropoda > Insecta > Coleoptera > Cleridae > Tillus > Tillus elongatus. The sequence goes on along the minus strand of OZ023270.1, from coordinate 90,094,098 downwards.
TTCTCGCATCCCAACACACAGCTCAAATCCCATAGATCTCCTTCTTACTACAAAACCTGAATGCTATAAGACATCAGTCATCGCCCCCCTTGGTCGCTCAGACCACGGCATGGTCACTGCTTCCTGCGCAATGCAACCCGAGGTCACACAGTCATGACACCCACGTATCGTTTGGCACTACAACTCCGCGAACTGGGACGAAATGCGGAATTACTTTTCCTCATTTCCATGGGCGTCTACCTGCTTCTCTCATCCTGACCCCTCTGATATCTCACAAAACGTCACCGAAATTATCCAAGCTGGCATGGAATTATTTATTCCACGTACACAGAAAACCTCTTCAGCCACTCAAAAGCCCTGGTTCTCTAAATCCTGTGACAAGGCCAGACTTGAAAAGGTCAAAGCTCACACAATCCCAGTCAAGAAAACTGTCAAGCATTAAAAGACGCAAGAAACCGCTATGTCCGCATTATTTCTGAGGCTCAAAACTGGTTTAACAACCACATCAAAAACAAAGTCCTCTCGAGCTCCAACGGTTGCAAACCCTTCTGGACTCTTGCTAAATCTATTAGGAATAATTTCTGCGAGAGCACGTTCCCACCTCTTGTTTCAGGGAAGCCCTGGGCATTATCATTACAGGGGCATAATACTTTCAACATATCGACGTACCCGCGATTAGAGTAGTGTCTTTCCACTTAAACTCAGATAAACGACAAAAATGATACTTGTCGATTCGACATACCCGTTTTAATATGACAGACCAGTTCGTACATTTTTACATTGCTATAGCAACCAAATAATTGCATTTTGAAACTTTCTTGTTGCCTACTATATTATTTAAAATAAGGAGAAGCCATGGCAAGCGAAATGCTAATCTAGATCAAGCATATACAATTTGGAAACTTTTTCTTATCGTCCAATGTACCACAGAAAATAGAAATTAAGTATATTAGATTTTGCAACTTTCTTGGTCCACAATTTATTATTTAAAAGAAGAATAAGCCATGGAGAGATAAATGCGAAATGATCAGTTTTTGAAACAACCGATTGCAAATATCGGCAGTAATTTCTTAACGTTCGATTTTTTTAGTAAAGTTCATAGATGAAAAGCTTCGCAATCATCTGTAACGAATAATTATGAAGAAACATGAAGTGTTATATAACTATTTTAACACTTTCCTAAGTATATTATTTATTAAATAGACCTGATACGGATACTTCGTATTATCGCAATGTCGCTGCTTTGCCGGTTCGATTCTAATGTTGCAACGATAAATTCCAAATTATCGATTAACTATTCTAAGGATTGGCATGTGTATGCGAAATAGATTGTAAATATTGAATTTTCTTGCACCACCAGAACTGCGTACATTTCATTTCATTAATATTTATTTAGTTCAACGAAATGGAATTGACTTAGGCGCCATTTAAAACTCCAAAATAAGCCTTTATACAGAGCCTCACAACCGTTTTTGAGTTTAAAATCGAACTTTCAACAAATATACCAACATTATTGACTACCCATAATTTGGAGATTTTTAACACCATTGTCGCATTCATCCGCCAGGCTCACATCACTGCTTAAAAATAATTTTCATCTCGAACCTTATAAGAATGTGTAGCTAAAAATGTATGTTAGAATGTGGGAAATTTACATCGTAACTGCTTAGTACATTTGGAAATATTAGTCAGTTTTTATTTAAAAAAAATAACTAATAGAGAGGTATCGATCGTGAAACTTTGCAAAAATTTTCCAAATGAGCCCGAACTAGGACCCCTAGAACCCAAATTCGGGGTCAGTTTGAATTTTTATATGTTTATATATATATATATATATATATATATATATATATATATATATATATATATATATATATATATATATATATATATATATATATATAGGGCCTTCATTAATTTCTGAGTCCCACGTGACCGCATTCTGTCTCTCTCTTAGTGGAATATGATTGTATGAGTTGGCAGTCAAAAAGTAACCAAAAAACCACTAGACTAGGGACCCCAAAGTTACTAAATCAATTGACAATTGACAGTTCAGTCCATTGGCGCTCATTTCCCTTTTGACCTGTTATTTTGTATGTATATTGTGTATTTTCCAAGTCCGACCAGTGTTTATCTTCTTCAAATAATTTTCTATCTGTTGGACAATAAAAATAAACAGTTTTTATCAAAACTTAGCATTTTCATTGCGTTTTTACGTAAGTTAAAAGTGTAAGTAGGTATGTTAAGGTTATGTTTATTTACTTGTTCCATTTTCCACACTAGTTAAAATGTTTTTTGTAATACTACTTTTGTTTGTTATATTTTGATATCTATACAAAATAAAAGTAATATTTTATAATGTTTTTACGAACCAGTTATTAATGTTAAAATTAACAACATTACATTTGAATTCCCCAACCCTTGAAACTTCAAAAATGACATTACATCATCAGCGGAATGCCGCTAACGCAACGCATCGCGATAGGTCAATTTTAATCTCATCTGAGCAAAACAAATATTTTTTTGCTCTGCGAAAAATACTTTCACTCTAATGCGTAAATGTGGAAGTAGAATTGAAGAGAACTAAAAGTTTAAGACATTTACTGTTTCACCTTATTATAATTTTTATATTTTTTATAAAACCACAAAGGAAATAATAGACGCCATTGGCAACTTAGGGATTTCATTTATTCAGGTTGTACAACCGTGTATGTTTGGTTGCCTAACTTAAGCGGTCACGTGGGACTCGGGAATTAATGAAGGCCCTGTATATATATGTATCCATCCGATAACTCAAAAAATAATTAACCGATTTCGATGAAACTCGGCAAGTGCCTTTTTAGTGAATTTTCTTTAAAAAAAATTCACTAATGAGGAGATCCCGAATTTTGAAAAAATTTCTTCAAATGAGCGCTAATTAGGCCCCCCAGAACACATATCCGGGGTCGGTTTAAATTTTTATATGTTTATATATATATATATATATATATATATATATATATATATATTTATATAAATATATATATATATATATATATATATATATATATATATATATATATATATATATATATATATATATATATATATATATATATATATATATATATGTATCACACCGATAACTCAAAAAATAATGGGCCGATTTTGATTAAATTTGGTGAATAAATTCCTTTTGCAAATGGCTTGGATAAGTTCGTTAGCCAGGAAAATCGGTCCAGGTTTTCCCGGAAAATTTTGTGTTTTCTTTCGAAAAAAATTTATATCTCCGGAATTAACAAAGTAAGGGCAACCAAATCTCATATGCGGATTTATTATAGGCAAGTTACCTACCAAAATTTAGCTCCGTATGTTAAAGGATAAAAAAGTTACAGGCATTTAAAGAAAAATAAATTTGGATTTTCCTCAAAACGTCAAAATTGCGATTTTAAACGTCAAAATTGGTGAGTACATTCCTTTCGCAAGTCGCTTGGATAATTTTGTTAGCCAGGAAAATCCGCCGTGGTTTTCCCGGAAAAAATTGTGTTTTCTTTCGCAAAATATTTATATCTCCAAAATTAACAAAGTAAGGGCAACCAAATTTGGTAAGTTGGTTTATATCGTTATAGGTGTGCCACCTACCAAAATTTAGCTCTGTAGGTCAAAAGACAAAAAAGTTATGGGCATTTAGAGAAAAATAAATTGGGGGTTTCCTCAAAACGTCAAAGTGACAATTGAAAACGTCAAAATTCGCAACATTTAGGCAAATAACTTGAATCTAATACGATCTATAGAAAGAAAATGTCTCAAGAAGAATGTTTTACATACACCGAACTCTTAGTTTCAACCGTCATTGTCCTTCATTTTACTAAAATATTTCCAGAAAATTCATTTCTAATAGACCCTTTCTCTGATGCTTGGCAGTAGCCTTAGCTATAGAGTTTATTGTTTAATGGTATATAATTTTTGTCGAATTTTCGTAAAAAATCAATAAAGCTCAATATATTCGTTATTATACAAGATATGAAAAAATATTGTATACATTAATTATACGGTGTTTTGAGCTACATCTTAAAAAATTATTGCGACAATCACAGGATGGCCCATAAGTCGTTGGTGATACAAATAATGTTTTTTTGTCGAAAACGCCTTATTTTTTGCATTTTCCATCGAAATATAATGCATGTTTGTAAGTTAAGAAATTCTGGAGGCAGCAAGTGCGTTGTGGTTGCGAATTTTGATTAAATGCTTCATATTTGAAAAGCTCAATTTGCTATTAACCTATAAGGTTGACCAAGAAACGGATTTTTTCAGTAACACTTTTGGTTTACTTTTGGAAATTTCTGTACGTTTTCAAACAATCAAGTTATTTTGATGAAACATGGCACATTGTTTTTACTATATATGTTATACTGGTAATCAAATTTGATGCCTGCTTTTTCTATATAGGTTATACTGGTAACCAAAATTGATGTCTGCTTTCTTAAAAAGAAAACACACATATTTGCAATAAAAACATTTTTATGAAAATTCACTACCATAACGCACTTGCTGCGTCCCGAGATTTTTTATTAATGGCTTAGATGAGTTCGTTATCCAGGAAAATCGGACGGGTATTTTCCGGGAAAATTTTGAGTTTTCCTTCGAAAAAAATGGTTTTTTTTTCTCCGAAAATTACAAAGCTGTTTTAATGAAATTTAATAGATATATTATCTTAGGAGAGACCTTACTACGTACCAAAATTAAAATTTCTAAGTTTATAGAAAATTGAGTTATTCAAATTTTGAATTTTTTTTCGAAAAAAAATTTTACTCCGAAAATTACAAAGTTATTTTAATGAAATTTGGTGAATATCTTGCCTTAGGAAAGACCTTACTACATATTAAAATTAAACTTCCTAAGTTTATAGAAAATTGAGTTATTCAAATTTGAAGCATTTAATAAAAAATCACTACCATAACGCACTTGCTGCGTTCCCAACTTTTTAGTGAATTTTCGTAGAAAAAATCCACTAATGGGGAGATCCCGACTTTTGAATTTTGAAAAAATTTTTGCAAATGAGCGCGAACTAGGACCCCTAGAACCCATATCCGGGGTCAGTTTCAATATATATATATATATATATATATATATATATATATATATATATATATATATATATATATATATATATATATATATATATATATATATATATATATATATATATATATATATATATATATGTATCACACCGATAACTCAAAAAATAATGGGCCGATTTTGATAAAATTTGGCACATACCTTTCTTTTGTAAATGGCTTGGATAAGTTCGTTAGTCAGGAAAATCGGACGAGGTTTTCCGGGAAAATTTTGAGTTTTCATTCAAAAAAAATTTATATCTCCAGAATTAACAAACTAAACCAAATTTGGTACGCTGGTTCATATTATAATAGGTAAGCTTCCTAGCTCTGTATGTTAAAGGACAAAAAAGTGACAGGCATTTAAAGACAATTAAATTTGGGTTTTCCTCAAAACGTCAAAGTCGCGATTTAAAATGTCAAAATTGGTAATATTTAGGCAATGAACCTGAAATTAATATGAGCTATGGAAAGAAAATGTCTCAAGAAGAATGCTTTACAAAGCCTGAACTTTTAGTTTCAATCGTCACTGTTTTTACTAAAATATTCCCAGAAAATTTATTTAAAATAGACCCTTTCTCTGATGCTTTGGCAGTAGTGTTGGCTATAAGTTTATCGTTTAATGGTATATCATTTTTGTCAAATTTTCGTAAAAAGTCATTAAAGATCAATATATCCGTTATTGTGCAAGTTACGAAAAAAAATGGTATACATTAATTATAGGGTGTCTTGAGCTACACCTTAAAAAATATTTCCACAATCACAGGTGGTCCATAAGTCGTTGGTGATTCAATTTTTTTTTTAATCAAACACGCCCTATGTTATTGCATTTGTGCATTTTCCATCGAAATATAATACATCTTTGTAAGAAAAGAAATTCGGGACGCAGCAAGTGCGTTATGGTAGCGAATTTTCATTAAATGCTTCAAATTTAAATAGCTCAATTTGCTATTAACCTATGAGGTTGACCAAGAAACCAGTTTTTTCGGGAACAATTTAAGTTTACTTTCGGAAATTTTTGTACATTTTCAAACAATAAAGTTATTTTGATGAAACATGGCACATTGTTTCTACTATATAGATTGATGCCTGCTTTCTTAAAAAACATGTTTGCTATTAAAAACATTTTTATGAAAATTCACTATCATAACGCACTTGCTGCGTCCAGATGTTTTTTTAGTTTAGATTAATTATCTTATCAATTACAAAAAAACATGTGGATGTTTTAGAACGTAGTTTTTTATCCTGCATCCGAAAATGGTAAATAATACAAGGTGTTCCATTTAAAAAAATCAATTTGGAGTCATCTCCTGTTAAACCGGAAGTGAGAAAAAAGTGATTATGTTATAAGAAAAAGGCTTATGTGTGATTATTCGTCATTACCAAAAATAAAAAAAAGCGTCATGAATAACAGAGATATTCGATCGTTCCTGGATATTTTACTAACCCTGTATAAATCACTTAGATATTCACACAAATAAACCATCATAAAAACCACACCCGGATTTGAATCTTAACATACCCTTCGTTAATATTTCCGTGTTTCTATAAACATAAATGATATTGAATACTAATTATATTGAGAATAAAATTAAAATAGCGGATGGCTAATGAACAAAAGAAATATTATACATTTTTTAATCAGTAATTTGAAGACTTTGACCTGCCATTCTAATATTTATTAATGACGTTAAACTGTCTTCCTTATAGATGTGTTTTTTTAGACTAAATTTGGTGAATAATCTTTCTAATATTTAAATTAATAAGTAATAATACAATAATTTTTTCTGATAATAATTAAATGTGTATTATAGTGAAGTCATTGATAATTTATATAATTAGACTTTTTTTACATTACTGACCTTTCGTATACAAAACACCTTGTGCAAGATGTTTTCCTAGAGGGAACATTGTTGGTATACAAGGAAATGTAAAAACAAAATGCTTCATTACCTTTGAAGATACGTTTTTTTTTTCGAACAACCGATCCGAGGGGACTAATTAGGGAACTTATTCACAACAAAAGAAAAGGTACTAAGTGAAGATTAGAACCTGTGATGAGCATTGATAAGTACACTTGCAGAACCCAAATCACCACAACACATCTTTTTAAAGACCTGAAGATCGTTTCACTAACAACGTTAGCGTCATCAGAGGATGAAAAATTCTAAACTACTTACTACTAAACATCACCTTTTATACCGAGTTTTAGTTAGAGACCGATTCAGAGAGGGAGATTAAATCGCAGGCAAATTTTCTGTGTATTGTTTTTTTATTGCCGGAAGAGGTTTTTGAACTTTCTTTATAACTTTACCTGTCAAGTTTCGGAATATTTTATCTGTATCAGAGACAGAGGGCTATAAATCAGTGGCGGCGCTCGGTTTAAGAAACTTATGTTTTTTATTCCTTGGAAATATAAATACTTTCGTACGCATCTAGCTTCGCTGGCTGTCATTTTTATTTTTCATAGGTTTCAGATTCTTTTTATGTATGTGGTGGTTATTATCACAAATATGTTGTGCCACGCATGACTTGTCTATACTACCGTATCTTAGCTGTGCCAGATGTTCACGAAATCTAGTCTCTATGGTTCTCTTAGTCTGCCCAACAAATTTGAGATTGCAATCTTTACAACATATCTCAGATACCTGACATTTCAGTAGCTTTATCTTTGTCTCTCGTATTACCTAATAAATTTCTTAAATTATTTTTTGTCTAAAAAGTTAGCTGCAAATCATAATAAAAGTTTCTTAAACCGAGCAGCGGCTCTGGGCAATAGAATGGTGTTGTTGCCATAACCCACTTGCTGCGTCCGGACTTCTTTAATGTCGCGTTAATTTTTGCACTAGCATACTGTTGTATATAGAAAAAGTATTACACGGAGTTTACCGGAAGAGACACTTTTCTAATGTAGAAAACGAACATGGAAAAATGGCACAAGATGATCGGCAGCGAAGAGTTATTTGGGAGGAATATATTAACAACCTTTTCGACGATAATAGACCTGATATAGAGGTTGCGGAGGACGTAGACCTGTCTGGACCCCCTATCACTAAAGAAGAAATTGTAATAGCAATAAATACGTCAAAGGACAGAAAGGCAATTGGCCCGGACTGCATACCTGTCGAACTACAAAAAATACTGGACGACAGGGGAATTTCCGTACTGCACAGAATATTTAACAAGATATATAACACGGGGGAGTTTTCCTTGCCAAGTGGATTACATCACATTTTATACCCCTGCCAAAAAAGAGTAACGCAACGAAGTGCAAGGACCATAGGCTGATCAGTCTAAGAAGCCACACGTTGTAGATATTCCTCAAGATTATTCACTACAGAATTAAGAGGGGTAGGGTCCACACAATTTGGATTTAGAAGGGGACTAGGTACGAGAGAGGCTATAGTTGCAACTCAAGTAATGATCCAGAACTGCAACGACCAAAGGAAGGATGTGATGCTATGCTTCATCGACTACGAGAAAGCGTTTGACAGGGTCCAACACCATAAACTCATTTAAATTATGAAGAGGATGGATATAGACCAGAAGGATAACCGCTGCATAGAAAGCCTTCATTGGAACCAAACAGCCGTAGTCAAGGTTGGCAATGAACACACAGAACCGACAAAGATCCTTAGAGGGGTCAGACAGGGATGCGTTCTCTCTCCACTGCTCTCCAACCTGTATTCTGAAAGCATCTTTCAGGAGGCGCTCGAAGAACGCGACCTAGGTATTAAGGTGAATGGGGTGTGGATCAACAACATACGGTACGCAGACGACACAGTCCTAATTGCAGACAACATGAAATACTTGCAGGATCTTATTAATGTTATAGGCGACAGTAGCAAAAACTTGGGCCTTAATATCAACACCAAGAAGACAAAATTCATGATAGTTTCTCGCAAGCCGGAAGAACATCATAATGCAAGCCTAACACACAACAGATGCCCAGTAGAACGGGTATATAAATTTAAATATTTAGGCACGTGGCTGTGTGAAAACTGGACGTCCGAAACGGAGATCAGATGCAGAATCGAAATGGCCCGAAACATATTTATGAAATTCAAGAAAGTTCTTACCAACACTGATTTAGACCTCAACCTAAGAATTAGATTTGTAAAATGTTACACGTGGTCAGTGTTACTATATGGTGTGGAGGGCTGGACGCTGAAGGTGAATACCATGAATAGACTTAAAGCCTTCGAAATGTGGACATACAGACGTATACTAAAAGTCCCATGGACGGCCAGAAAAACAAACGAGGAGATCCTAAGAACGGTTAAAAGAGAACGTGAACTGTTGAACACCATCAAGCACAGAAAAACAGCATATCTGGGCCACGTAATACGGAATGAAAGATACCAATTCCTACAATTAGTAATCGAAGGAAAGATCGAGGGGAAGAGAGGAGTCGGTAGGAAGAGGATGTCAAGGCTCAGAAACGTGAGACAATGGACAGGACTAAAAACTGTAGGAGACCTATTCAGCGCCATCAGAAATAGGGAAGAATGGGCACATGTGATCGCGAATATCCATCAATGGATAAGCAATAGAAGAAGAATAAGATTACACCAAGGATATAAATAATAAACGTCAAACTGAAACTGAGGTTTGGATTTTGGATGCCATAAATAGAAAACAATTGAAATATTATTTACTTTGCAACGGTACATAATATACTGGTTATTCATCAAGTAGTTTATGAATGAATAATGTATTATTTTTACAACTTAACTTAACTTATAGAATGATTCATGTTCTAGTAGAACATTACTTGCGAAAATTTATTTCCTTAAAGATTTGTTGAACTCGTAATATTTTAGTTGGGCATTATAAAGCATGAACATGCAACTAAAATTAAATAACATTTCTGACGGGTGTATTTTTTCTCATGGTCAAATTACACGAATCAATTGAATTTATTAGCCGATACTGTTGTGTGTGTTTTTGTTTTTTAACGTCGGTCTGTTTCCGCGGCTCTGGGCAATCACCGACGCCAAGGAGCAGTCTCACCTCACTATCCTGTAAATTTTACCGAACCCCTGTCTCTGTAAGGAGGGTAGGGATCTTTAACGTGCGCAACATCGCATGGACATGCGACTGGCGGATCTACGTCGTCCCCTCCGAAGAGCGGAACGCGCAGACATTCAACTTACTCAAATACAATGCCACAACCTCGGTTGATATTAATGTTACAGTATGTACTGAAAAAGTGAAAGGAGAACCCTGGGATCGAACCTAGTACCCTTCGGTTCGGAGGAACACGTTTTTACCACTGAACCACCGACGCACTTATTAGCAAATACTAAGCAAGAAATGATAACATTAGATTTTACTAACGATTTCTCTACTAGGGTTCTTTCTTTTTCGTTTGAAATTATTTTCAAAACTAGGGAAAGAAAAGCCGAAATTTTTAATCTCAATAACTCAATTTTGTTTTAACTAAAAAACATAAAACTTGGCATATACAGAATTGGGCAGAATTAAGTATATATTTTCTTTGTAGTCGTATTCATTAATGGCTAAACTTTAATTAAAAAATGAAACAAAGAGTGCTTGAGTAAACATGGCAGTTTTATTATCTGAATATTATATCAACCAAATGACCTCCACATCGCTGCTGACACTCCTGAAGCCTAGCACGAAAGTGCTGCGTCACCCTCTGCAATATTTCAATCGGGATTGCGTTAATCTCTCTTCGAATATTATCCTTTAGTTGCTCCAAAGTTCGAGGTCGATTAGCGAATACTTTTGTGTTTAGATAGCCCCATAAAAAATCACACACTGACAGATCTGGTGATCGTGCAGGCCACGTGAGATCCCCAAATTTTGAAATGACAAGACCAGGAACCATTCTTGGCCGAATTGCCATAGACTCATTAGTAGTGTGGGAAGCGGCTCCGTCCTGCTAAAACCATATTCTTCGGATATCTACGCCAACATTACGAAGTTATTGTTCAAGATTTTGCAATACATATTGATAACGTTCTGATGACAGTAATAGTCAATCCATTTTATTAAAAAAAGAATGGACCAAAAATTCCAAAGGCGAACTGCACACCACACAGTAACTTTCTCGTTCTGTAGCGGTTCTTCGCGTAGTTACTGAGGATGTTGCGTCGCCTAAAAACGAAAGTCCTGTTTGTTAACAAAACCGGACAGGTCAAAATGAGCTTCGTCTGACATCAACAAGCAATCGGTGATATTCGAGTTTTCAGCAACCATCCCTTCGAAACGTTCGTAAAAGTCAAGGCGTATTCCAATATCTCGACCGACGATCCATTTTCACAATTAAACTGACGTTTCTCGCAAACTGTTTGACAGCTGTCATAAATTGCCATTTATCGAGAACGCATGGCGACTTGGTTTAAATTTAGATCTTATTATATTATTGAATAAATGCACTTTGAAAATGTGTGTGTGTTTTGTTTCTTTAACGTCGGCCTATTTCCGCGACTATGGCCAATCACCGACGCCAGGGAACAGTTTCACCTGACTATCCTCGAAATTTTGCCGAACCCCTGCCTTTCTGTGAGGAGGGTAGGGATCTTTAACGCGCCCAACATCGCATGGACACGGGACCGACGGCTTTACGCCCCCTCCGAAGGACGGAACGTGCAGATATTCAACTTGCTCAAATACAATGCCAGAACCTCGGTTGATGTTAATTTTACAGTTTGTACTGAAAAAGTGAAAGGAGTACCCTGGGATCGAACCCAGTACCCTTCGGTTCAGAGGCACACGTTCTTACCCCTGAACCACCGAGGTAACTTTGAAAATGGATACGTCATTCCGCCTCTCCCTCTATTAGTCTTTGTCATATAAACAAATGTACCAAATCTAGTGGTGGTAGTTCCCAATTAAAAAAATTCCACCACTTTGAAAATTAGTTGTTATAGCAAACTTCAAGAAAGAATCAACATCTGTTAAATGTTATTAATTTTAGTTATTTCCAAACGAGTTTTCATTTGCTCTCGAAACATGTTTCATTCATTGTTGTCTAATATATATATATATATATATATATATATATATATATATATATATATATATATATATATATATATATATATATATATATATATATATGTATATATGTATATATATATATATATATATATATATATATATATATATATATATATATATATATATATATAATTTATTTGGACAAGCCATAACAAATATTAAAATGAAATTATCAAACATGGAGCTAACATCCTTGAACTGACGAAAACTAAGCCTGTAAGAAATGGTTTGCAACGCCTTGAAAATGTCAATATACAAAATTAATCAAGTTACCCAATGAAACATCTAATAATCACCTTCATTCAGGATCTATAAGAATATTCTAGAAGGCCATGAGGTAACATAAAGAAAGACTATACATATACATACACGTAATATTTTAAATATCTCAAGTTACTTTCGTTCCCCGCAAAGATAATTTGTTTGTAGCTCTGGTTCAATAATGTAATAATGTACTTCATGTGTTATATTCTGTATTATGTAGCAATCATAACGTTTTGACAGTTAAATAAGTTTTGTTATACTTAGCTATTCAATGCATTAATATTTTTGTACATAGACAAATATGTTGTTAGTTACGGAAACTTAGAGCCTTGGTGGTTCAGTGGTAAGAACGTGTGCCTCTGAACCGAAGGTACTGGGTTCGTTCACAGGGTTCTAATTTCCCCTTTTCAGTACATACTGTAACATTAACATCAAACGAGGTTGTGGCATTGTGTTTGAACAAGTTGAATGTTTGCACGTTTTGTCATTGGGGGGCGAAAAGTCTTCGGTTCCATGTCCATGCAATGTTGGGCACGTTAAATATCACCATCCTCTTTGCAGAAAGGCAGGACGCTCCCTGGCGTCGGTGATTGGCCATAGTCGCGGAAATAGACCGACGTTAAAGAAACAAAAACACACATAGTTACGGAAACACACATTCGTCAAGTCATTCTAAAAGAAAAAAGAAAAGACTAAGAAAAAGAACCACATAACTTTTAGATTTCGTTTTAGCAGCTTCTGTTTTGAGCCAAGACTCCATTTTTCCAACTTGAGGACGGAAAACAATTCGCAGCATAAATACAGACAAAGTGATTTTTTCTTTGGCTCTAATGAATTCACAGGATTCTTTTAGTGAATTTTCGTAGAAAAAATTCACTAATGGGGAGATCCCGACTTTTGAATTTTGAAAAAATTTTTGCAAATGAGTGCGAACTAGGACCCCTAGAACCCATATCCGGGGTTAGGTTTCAATTTTTATATGTTTATATATATATATATATATATATATATATATATATATATATATATATATATATATATATATATATATATATATATATATATATATATATATATATATATATATGTATCACACCGATAACTCAAAAAATAATGGGCCGACTTTGATAAAATTTGGCATGTACGTTTCTTTTGTAAATAGCTTGGATAAGTTCGTTAGTCAGGAAAATCGGACAAGGTTTTCCGGGAAAATTTTGAGTTTTCATTCGAAAAAAATTCTTATCTCAAAAAGTAATAAGACGATTTTAATAAAATTTGGCATGTACCTTCCTTTTATAAATGGCCTTGATAAGTTTGTTAGCCAGGAAAATCGGACGAGGTTTTCCGGGAAAATTTTGGGTTTTCATTCAAAAAAAATTTTTATCTCAAAGAATAATGGGCCTATTTTGATAAAATTTGGCATGTACCTTCCTTTTGTAAATGTCTTTGATAAGTTCGGTAATCAGAAAAATCGGACGAGATTTTCCGGAAAATTTTAAGTTTTCATTTGAAAAAAAAATTTATCTTAAAAAATAAAACTCTATGATAACCAAATTTGGTAGGTACGTTTACGATATAAAAAGTAAACTATACACCAAAATTTAGATTTCTATGTTACAAGAAAAAAAAGTTATAATAAAATATTTTGTGCCAGATCATTTTTATGAAAATTCACTACCATAACGCACTTGCTGCGTCTTCGACTTTTTTTTTGTCAGAGAAGCTCATATTTTACGAATAAAGGGGAAAAAGTAGAACTCTTTTTATAGTTTTTTTTCACAAATGTACGAATTTATGTCAAACTAATGTCACACTCGTGGAGTAAATAACCTGCGATAAAGCTCTAGTTTTTTATTAGAGTTTTTTTATTAGAGAGGTATCGATGGTGAGACACCAAACATTTCTTCAAATGAGCGCGAATTTGGGCCCCGATACTAAGGTTCGTTTGAATATATATATATATATATATATATATATATATATATATATATATATATATATATATATATATATATATATATATATATATCCGAGCGACTCAAAAAATACTAAGCTGATTTGAACAAAACTTGGCATACATCTTTAGTTTGTTAACACCGCAAACGAGTTCGTTAGCCAGCTCCAGTGGACCAGTTTTTCTAAAGAAAATTTGATTTTTATGAAAAAAATTGTCTCTCAAAAAACAACACAGCTATTTTATTGAAATTTGGGAGGTATGTTGGTAAAGACCTTACTATATGCCAAAATTTAACTTTCTAGGTTTATAGCAAATTAAGTTATTTAAAGTTATTGAAGGATTTAATGAAAATTCGTTATTGTAACGCATTGGCTGTGCCTGGTCTTTTATTATTATTATTATTATTATTATTATTATTATTATTATATATATATATATATATATATATATATATATATATATATATATATATATATATATTAGTATGGTATTAGTATATTTATTAGTACATAATTTTACAATGTGTTTCAAAAATAAGCTTAATGCTTGTGCTTGCAATAAACATAATTTTGATTTCTGACTTGCCTAAAGGGAACTGCCAAATCTTGCTACTGTCACATTTACAATTTTGTTAAATATTCAATAATTTTGAACTTCCTTTCTGCCACTAACAGTTGCACTACCACTCTAAATGTTCAGCTCTCATTTTACAATACCTACTACTCTTAAACCAGAAAATTCTTCCAAAATACGGATATCAATTAAGACACAAAAATTTTGACATTTTGATTTGACATATATATATATATATATATATATATATATATATATATATATATATATATATATATATATATATATATATATATATATATGTATTCGATTCCCTTATCTATTTGACTCCTTTGACGAGTGAGTGCCCCACGGAAACTATTCAGGCCAAGTTGACACTAATAGCAAGAACGGAAGGTACATAAGTTGCATGACTTAAAATCTACGTCTGTAAAGAGAGCAAACTCCAGTGAGTTCTTGGGGTGTTTGTTTACGCGGGACCCTGAAATAAAATTATTCTTTGACAAGTGTGTAGTAGTCTACATAAAGGGATGAGGGCTTTACCCAAATTATGCACATATCATTGACGCAGGCGTTATAAAATATCTGGGTGCCAGGTATCTACGTGTAAAGTAATCAAGTATCCAGGACATTACAAAAACAGCGATAAACAAAGTATTGTCGATAAAACCCATGCTTAGAGAAATCTAAATTCCAGAGCTGCTTAGGTCAAGCAATGTAGTGATCATCAAATTGCTGACCGCCTATGTCATTCCTCACTTCTTTTGGGCCATAAAGTCGGCTATTTGCGATAAATGTAAGTTTCCAAATAAAGAAATAAAAGCTTGCATTCTCCAGTCTTCGGTTTCTCTTGACTGTATCTCTCAAGATAGTTGTTGGCCCGGTTATATGGAAAGTAAACCCAGAAGACTGGCAAAAAATATCCAAGTTATAGAAACATGAAAAATGAGCACACCTGGGGCCAGAGGATTTGGTGCGCTTACACTGGAAATAGGCGTGTGTTGGAAAATCACATATTCACGTATCCATTTCTGCGACTAGTAAGATATATTTAGTCATGGAAGCAGAAGAATTTATTTTCTAGATAGGTAAGATAACAGGCTAAAGGAAAAGTGCCCGCTTTTAAAGGTAGAATTAACGGATTTTGGGAGGACATATTTGTAATTAGAGCCTTGGATGGTTGCATAACAACCCACTTAAAAAAATCTGAAAAGGCTTTCCAAAGTTTCGTTAAAATTAACATATATCATTAAAAAATTCATAATTTGTGAAGTATTGAATACGGTGCAACAATATTGAACAGTCTGCCCTATCAATCCACCATTTATTTGCTTTTATGCATCCATTGATCTGATTTCTATTGTTCTTCATAAGGTTTCGGTGGCTGAAATGTTTATTTTATTGCAAACTTACCCTATCCGGTTTTTTGAATCTGGTATATTTCGAAGCTGTGCTTTGCGAACCTAATTTTTCAAAAACCTCCATTTAAATAGTCCAACGGTGTGAGATCAAGTGACCTCGGAGGCCAATGAATTAAATGTATATTTCTTTCAATCTCTGGGGTATTTGTTTGTTTAGTAAATCCATGTTTTTAATTTTATAACTATTTTGGCTGCCTATTTTCGGAATCGAGGTGTTAACACAAACCTAAAACTGCAGTGAATATGGCTATCACCAAAAATGATGTCACTATTTTTCGCACGTAATAGGAAAAAAATATTATCAAAGTATTAAACACAATGATAATTGTATAAACGGTTATGTATATGTGTATACGAGCTTGCAAGTACGTGCTTCACAATTGACAAGCAAATTTGATGAGAGGTCTTTACAAATCTAAGTAGGCCGACAGAATTGACAGAATATATATTTCCGTTTAAAATAGCAGTCTTGATTTGCATTACGTAAAAAAATATACACTCGACCTGTATATCAGCATCAGCATACGTCCCCATAGTAAAAATAATATAATAAAAATCCATAACAAGGAAGAACGTATTTTTACTTATATAATTGATAACAGAGCTACTTATATTTATTTTATGTAATTATTTATGTAATATGCCTCTGTTACCGAAATTCCCTTCGGTAAAATTGGAAGTAAACCCAAATCGAATTCTACCAATAGTATATTCATTTGCCTGTGAACTGAATGGTTTAGATATAGGATAAGCAGAAATGCCATGAGTCTGTTATATCATGTATAAATTAATAGGAGTCGAATATTAATGCCATTTTTAAACTCCTATATTCCTAAAACGCAATATACATATAATGTGTAGTAATTAGGTAGTTTTTGATCCTCTGATGACGCTAACTTTGTTAGTGAAACGATCGTCAGGTCTTTAAAAAGATGTGTTGTGGTGACTTGGGTTCTCCAACAGTACTCATCAGTGCTCATCACAGGTTCCAATCTTCACTTAGCTCACTTAGTCCTATAAGATGCCTTAAAACAAATTCAAAACTGACCGGCTTTTTGAAAAACTTGGAGTTCCAGTGTTTTAGAAGCAAATATTAATAAATCTTTATATGATATGGTCATTCCAGAACCCGTGGAGTCCCCCGTGATACTGATATGTTGTTTGAGTATACCTTCTCACAAAAACTTTTAACCCAGTGTTTTAGAAGCAAATATTAATATTCGCGTACGCTATGTTAGATTATTTCTAAGTAATGTTACCGAATTTTCGTAAAACCGAAAAAGTTCGCTATTGAGGAGATCGAAACTTTAGAGTTTGGACAAGGCTTCGTCAAATGAGAACGAACTAGGACTCCTAGAATCAAGATCCGAGATCAGTTTAAATCTTTATATGATATGATATGATATGGACATTCCAGAACCCGTGGAGTCCCTTGTGATACTTATACGTTCGTTGAGTATACCTTCTCACAAAAACTTTTAACCCTGCTACTAAACTACAGCATGGATTCACAGAGATTGTGACCCGTGTTTCGGCTCTTAGGTGCTGGTCTCAATGCGCAGGCTCATCAGACCAGTGACCGTAAAGGTTTTCGTAAACTTCAAGGTTACTAAAACAACGTATAAGTACTCTGGGGGGTTTTATTATACCCATATCTACTAACATACTAGATATAAACACTTGTATATTGAAACAAGCGTTAAAACCATATAAAGAAGCGGTCAAAATGTACACTGGTGGGATACTCTGTGTACATTAAACAATTAGATTATGTTGAGCTATTTAGTCTGCCAAAGTTTACTTCAATTTATACTGCTGAAGCTGTTGCCATACAAAAAGCGTAAGTACTAGCCTGTAACCAAAATATGAGTAGCTTTGTTGTTTTGAGGGATTCCCTTTCACTGTTAAGAACTCTATCGAATCTTCAAAATGCTATATATCGGTCCAGGGTAATATGTGTTATTGCTTATCAATTCGAGGTCTTGGAACAACAGCACAAAATAGTTACTTTAGTATGGGTAAAAGGGCATTCAAAGCTTGAGGGTAATGAAACGGCTGACTATTTTGCTAAAAAAGCAACGAAAACAGGTTGTAAACATGACTTTTACAGTAAGAGAGATTTACTTCCGCAAGTAAAACATGTGTGTAATATAAGATGGCAGGATCATTGTAATAAGTTGAAAAGTAGCTGTAACAAGCACTTCAGTAGTATCATCCCTAATTTAAGAAAACAGCCGATTTACAAAGAACTGTTGCTTCCTAGGTATTTGTCTACGACACTTAATAGAATTATCATAGGCCATGGTGCTTTTAAGTCTCATTTGTATAAAACAAAAGTTGAAGACAATCCATTTTGCTCATGCGACAATACCAGCCCAGCTGATTTAAATCATTTGATTTTTTCATGTATTATGCATCATGAACAAAGAAAAATATTATTTTGTAATTTGATAGAATACAATGTTCCCTTTCCACTTGATGTAAGATCACTTATGTATGAAGCTGTTTGTAATAAAAGTGTCATGGTAGCTTTCATCTGTTTTGTTAAAGACTCTAAGTTAGCTAGGTTTATATAGCTCTTAGTAAAAAGATTATATTTTGAAAATTGGACTGTTTCAATAATTATTGTACTAGTGGCAATATACAATATAGTCTGAAGGGATACTAAATAAACTTAGCAGATTAATGTATAATCAGAGAGATAAAAGTAAGTTACTTTGTGTCTTTCCTTGTGTTAACCTATTTTGACCGCAGCCTCCCCAGTATGTTAAAAAGTCACCAGGACAGGCTGCATTGGTGTGAAAAGTGTCCCAGTGTTTCTCCTGCAGCAACTTGTAGCGTAGATGTGTGCATGCATATGTATGTGCAAATTAAGAAATAATGTGCATTTTCTGTCCTGCACCTAGTGTTAACTACTGGACGTATAAATCCTGTTGACGTGAGTGCGTATACATGAGTGTATTTGCGCTCGCGTATGTGTTATATGTCATATTAAAATGTCATTTTTGGTCTCGTACAAAATTTACAATTTCGGCAAAAATATGGGTAGTTGAGAAAGGTTTGCAGTTGGAAATGTATTATGGAGTGATTAGTATTAATTGTAAATGGAGGTATCAGGTGAAACATTAGAAGAACGAAATAGAAGAGGAAATAAATTTTTAGGAATGTCAAAATTTGAAGGTTTTTGAATTTGGAGTGTTGTTAAGCAGTTTTGGATGCAACTATGTATAAAATTATGTTAATATTCACCACAAGTCTTAGACTTATTGAATAAACATGTATAATTTTAAGCAATAAAGGTAATAATAATAATAATAATATGTGTGTAAGTTTTAATTTTAATATCTATTTTTAGTAAACAGCCAGTTTATAGGGAGATTCTTCTATTTTGAGGGATGCCATATGCAGTGGCGTACTTATTTTCCCTAAAAATGATCCTAAACCTTTTTCCCATTTTTTGACATAGAAAAGTGCATTAGTAGGCCTTGGTCAGATGACATAGAGAACAATTTTCACAGCATTAATAGAGTTGTTCATCTCACATCTTTTTATGTTTTGTTAATCAAAATCGAATAATAAATACAAACGTTACAGGGGTGCCCATTTAAAATGGGCCACACTGTATATAAACATATATGAACTAACCCTAGATATGGGTTCAAGGGGACCTAGATCGCACTCATTTGAAGAAATTTCTTCAAAATAAAAAAATCGGTATCTCTTCTTGGTGATTTTTTATAACGAAAATTCACTAAAAGTTTCACAATTTAAATTCCTGCATTATCTAAAAATTCACGCTGTTTAAAACAAACTTAAAACAATATCTTGAGGGCCTCAGTTACCTATTGGTACATACTTTTAGTAGGTATATCTCAAGTGACCATAAAACTTATATAATATACAGTGAAAGCTGTCACAATGGTGCCCGTTTCGATCTTGAAATTATCAATAAACTGTATATGAGCCCACTAGATTTTCTCAAGCATTATCAGGTGATTATTCAACGTAGTGACCGACAGAAATATCAAGTTGAGATTGTGATAAAATTCGTTCGTCAATGAAAACTAGGTGGTGAATGGTCTTTCTCACATTAATCATTGCCAAGGAATCGGCCGATTATAAACAGTCATAATCGAATGTGCTATGAAACATTGTTTAAGTCATGATGAAAACCGAGGTCACTTCGGTAACTGTCAGACTGGTACGTTATTAATTATGCTAGTTTGAAAAAAAAAACCAGCACAAACACCCACTGTTAGTTTAGTAATTAATTAACCCTTAAGTATACGCGTATACAGAGTGTTTAAAAAAACACGTGCCATCGCTTGTGGTTAGATTCCACACGTAAAAATAAGACTTTCTTTCTATATCAATAGAGGTCCGATTTTGCTTCGTTTCGTAGCTACAGGGTCTTAAGATTTATTTTTTTGGTTTATTCCAAACTTTTACAAAAGAACTGAAGCAATTCGAATAAAATTTGGTGGGTGAAAGTTATTTAGCTAGTACATATATTACTGCTAATATACTGCAGAAATTTTCTAAAAAAAAAACCTGTGCGTCATTGACGTTTTTTTTTTGTTAGCACATGTATGTAGGTCCTTTATGCCATATCAAAATTACCTTTTGATATTTTGTCGATTTCGATCTTTTTTATGTAAAAGTTCTTCAAATGTTTGACCTGGTGTCTTATGAACAAGCTCTCTTATGTGACCCCATAGATAAAAATCTAAAGGATTAAAATCAGGATATCTTGGTGGCCATGCTACTGGACCACCAGGACAATGACCCTATGTTTCCAAGAGGTACTCCCTAACATCAACCACAAAATACGCCGGTGCACCATGTGGTTGGAACCACATTCTGTTTCTCAACAACAAAGGTAATAGTTCTAGAAGATCATTCATCAAGAAATGTAAATATGACACATGATTCAATCTATGTGGTAGAATAATTGGACCAATAATTTCAATTCCAATAATAACAGTCCAAACATTACCGGAAATTGATATTGCGAGTTTGCTACTCTTAGTAAATATGGATTTACCAAAGACGAGTTATGCAAGTTATGGAAATTTATAATTCCCTTCATTGTAAATAATGATTTGTCTGTAAAAAGAACACGACGAGATAAATGTTGCTCGTTTTATAACTTATTTAACAACTACTGATAAAATTCTTGAGGAATTTACGGAAGAGGAGCTGGGGACAGCAGCTAAGAAATGAGATGCGGCAAGACTCCCGGCCCAGACGGGATACCAGCAGAGGCCATAAGAAGCGGGCCGAAATAACTCAGCAGGTGCTGCTATATGTAAAGAATGAACTACTCAGGAGATAGGAGTTTCCCCCTAGAGTGGAGAATGAACTACTCGGAGACAAGAGTTCCCCTAGAGTGGAAAATAGCAAAGGCTGTGTTGCTTTGGAAAAACGGTAAGGCCTTAGAGCTATCATCATCCTTCAGATCTCTACGTCTGCTCGACACGCTAGGAAAACTACTAGAACACTTGATAAAAGCCAGGCTAGAAAAGGAAATAGAAGTAGGAGAGGGATTTTCACAGTGACAGTTTGGTTTTTGAAATCGAAGATCCAGAACACATGCTGCAAGATACATCACAGAAGTCACAAAAAACACAATCGAGAAATTGTGTGCAATGATCACTCTAGAATGCTTTCAAAACTAGCTGGGACAAATCATAAAAGAACTGAAAAAAAGAAACATCGCTGAGTACCTGACAAACATCATAAGTAGTTACTTCTCATACATGTAGATCAGCATTGCTAGGGGAAAGACGATGGCTATTATGACGGGAGTCCCGTAAGGATCCATCCTGGGACTTATCCTCTGGAATATAATCTATGATGGAATCCTCAAGCCAAAATGGTTGGTTATGCTGATAACCTAGCAGTCCTAGTAGAGGCATCAGAACAAGACACACTTAGGTTTCGAGTGAAGGAAACGCTAAGAAGAGTGGACAGATGGATGACGGTCAAAGAACTCCAGCTCGCCCGTGAAAAGACAGAGGCGATCATTATAAAGGGTCCCAAAATCAGGGGCGATTTTTCGTTTCGCTTAAAGGACACCATGATAAAATCAGCGAAGACCCTGGTGTATCTAGGAATAACAATGGGTGACAATTTGCCCAGGATGTATATATGGCAAACGAAAAGGCTGAAAGAAGAATAGCAGTACTAAACAGGACGATGTCCAACGTGAGAGGCCCAATAACAGCAAAACCGCTACTGCTCAGCAGAGTAGTGCACTTAATTCTACTGTACGGAGCGCCGGTATGGCATCAGACAATTGAGATATGAAAATATAAAAGGATGATGGAGAGCATGCAGTGCATAGTCTGAGATACTTCAGATCCTATGCCAAACGCATGGGAAAGTTAGACGAGAACGAGAGCAGATGTATCTACTGCGGGGAAGAGGACACGGTAGAACACTGAATTTTTATTTGCTCAGAGTTAGACAAGATGATAAGTACCACCCTAAACTCTACAGGGAAACATAATATCGACCTCGTACCAATAATGATAAAAGACAAGAGCTCATGGAAAAAGGTCATGGAATTCGCCTGACAAGCTATGACCGTAAAGGAGAGACACAAGAACAGGCGAGGAAACAAGCAACTATATTGTCCGAACCCCTAATCGCTCATAGCGGACGGGCAAGTAAGGAAAAAGTGGAAGAAGAAAGGACAGCTCTACACTCGTGAAAATATGTCGTAAAGATAGTACCAGTGTGTAATAGAGCAACTCAGTGGCGCACCAGCTTGGTCAGCAGCAGTGGCGCCTCGTGACTTTGGGAGTGGGTGAAACAGAATCCACGCGGCACCAAAGGGGGCTCCAGGGAGACTAAGACCCCCCCCCCTTTTTTTGCGCCGAACGTTTTTTTAAGTTTCAAGGTCACGCGTTCTCCTGGAACTTCAGTATTTAAATGAAAAATCCATTTGTACAAAAATATAGACTTTCACAAGGAATAATTTTCGGAGTAATGGCCAGGAATATTCGATGAGAGAACACTGTACACGCACGCATACGGTTATATAATACGGCGCGTATTACCTATGAAAATCTGTTTATAGATGGAGGGGCTACAAGCATATTTGTTTTCAAATTTTAGGACCTTCTCTTTTTTATAACTAGAAATTTTATATCTAATATTTTATTATTTTGAAATTATTAGGGATGATAATAAACAAATCAATACCACTTACCAAAAACAAACATGAAAAATCCAGCTCTTCAAAGTCTGTAAATGTGACACATACCAGATTATTTAACGGCACCATAGTAAAAATAAAAATACGCCTCTAATGATCCGACTCAATCTAAACAAACGACGGAAACTGAGATTTGAAGCAGGCTCAGAACTCTGCATCACTTTTGTGGCACTAATAAATACCAACCTACCAGTGCGCGTGCCGTTGCCATGCCAACCGTCTCATGCAAGCGTCCCGAAGCAGACGCAGCATCTGTATACGAACGAATCTGGCTCAGTCAGTCCGCAGTTGCTTGACGCTTTACAGTAGTCTGTGGTCCGCAATACGTAAGAGCTGCGCATTGGGGCATGTATACATTCAATTCGGTGACTAGGGGCGGGCTTGCAAATTATATCGTACCATAAATTACTATAAAAATACATTATTAACTTCGGCGCGACGTAACAAGACATTTTTATGTGGTTGTACCAAATGAATTTGAGAGAAGGAAAAAAATAATAATTGAAATTATGGTTGATTTTGAATAAAAAAGTTTAGCTTAACCGAAAAATATAGGTGAAGCAGCGCTTCACCTGCGTCATCTGACAAGCTGCCACTGGTCAGCAGATGCGCCAACTACGCCCCACAAAAATACCATCTTTTGTCCATCACCACCAACACCATATTTCAGATGAAGTATTCATTTGATTAATTACCCAATTGAAATATGATGTTGCATTTTTTATTCATATCAGTTTATTAAATACGCAACTCTTGTATGTAAACTTGTCGTACGTCATACGTGTGTTATGGGTTAACGATCTTTATAGTATATTTTTGGCCGGTATACATTGTTGTTAATTACGAAACTGTTACTGTAGTGTATATGTGTGTGAATAAAAGAAAACGGCTGATGACATTGGCCTTTATTCAATGAAATTCGCTTTTACTACCGTACGAACGTTCAACTAAGTATAAGTAATTAGTTTTTTGTTCGACGATCGCTGTACAAATAAATTGAATACACAAGATTAAAAGTTGGTATGATAAAAACAATTTATTCAACTTCACTGACCCAAAAAATTGTTCTATCAAAATTCGATAATTAAGTTTTTTCTCGAAAATTGGCATGAACCTTCGTTTCAGAAAAATTGACAAAAAAGATCTATAAAAACAATTTTATTTAAGAATCGCTAAAAAAATTGCCTCTAAGATTCACAGGAACCATGTTTTTACGAAAAGTCATCTGGTCCATCCGGTATCAAAGAAATGATACTAGAAAAAACCTTGTGCGCACACTCAACGCATCGGAAACCCCACCGACAAACGAAGCGCTAACAGATTCATCAAACAAGAACGATCCGCACTACAAGAACTCCGCAACAACAGTTGGGAGGAGGGCCTGCAAACCCTGTCTACCCAAGACCATTCCATCTGGCAAATAGAAAAAGCCATCCGCTCCCAAAAACTTCCGATACAGCCACTTCATGGCCAAACGGCATCGTTTACAAGTATGTGGACAAAGCAAATGCATTCGTGAATAATCCGGTGTTGAAATTCAGCCCGAACTACAACAACGTTGATCTGTCGCACATCGCAAGACCGCACCGTTATGTCAGGAGTACGCTTTGCGCCACCCCAGACACAAATATCGAGCCCGCCACTTACGAAGAAAATACGAAAGCTCCGGGGTACCATGGAATCCCCAACGCAGTCCTGAGAAACCTTCCCTGCAGAGTAGTAGTATTCATAGTTACGATTATGAATGCCATGTTAAGATTTCAACATTTTTCATCCATGTGGAAACCTGCCGATATCATCAATATCATCCCACAACCCAATAAAGATCTGCTGTCTTCCCAAAACTGCAGGCCAATCAGTCTACTCCCCGTCATCGCCAAAATCGCCCAAAGATTAATTCAGAAAAGGCTAGCCTCATACACTTCGGGAACCATATACTCCCAGACGAGCAATTCGGATTTAGACACCAGCACTAAGTCCTTCGATGGGTAGAAAACATCACCGGAGGACTCAACAAAAATAAGTCAACTGGTGCAATATTTCTAGACATTGTTCAAGTTATCGACAGGATTTGGCATTCAGGCCTCCTTAACAAACTTCTATCATTTAATTACCCGCTTCCTCTAATACTCCTAATCAGGTCCTACCTGAAACACAGAATGGTTCCAGTCCAAACTTGGGAACCAGATCTAGAATCTACTTAGCCACGGTTGGCCTTCTGCGGGGTTCTGTTCCTGTCTGCTGTACAAGGTGCCCCAAGTATCCTTCTATGTATGGGTATCTTTTTTTATTTGAAGAGCTACATTGTCGGTTAGATTAGAGAAAAGTTAAGTTATTATAATCCTATTAAAATGCCATTCAAAAATTGAAAAGGAAATCAGCGGTTCTCAAAATATTTGAAAAAAACTGAAAACCTATCAAGACCAAGAATCGTTATAACTTCGTTATTCCTAGGAATTTGGAAAAAAGTAAGTTCCACATGTAAACATACATATTTATCTACCTTTCCATCTAATTTATGATTTTTTTCACATGCTAGATTTTAAGTTACAACCAACATCTTTTGTATCTCTTATGGCCGCCATATTGTAATTTTACATGGTTAGATAGAAAAAAAATGAATCCAAGTCTCTACATCTGTATTCAGTCTGCTTACAATAGCTTTGGAAATTTCGTAGATACAAAAATGTTAGGAAAGAAAACCCAAAAGTTTCGCCGAAAACCTGGTCAGAGGTTATTTGCTAACAGACACCTGTACAAAATTTCATTATTTTTTAATTCATCATGGGAAATTTATTTGGGAAAATGGTAAGATCTTTTTTTGTTTAATAAGATGCTTAAATTCAGCCTCTTGGAATGCGTGATAATTGTAAAGACTCTTATTAAATTGATGAATCGAGTTTAGCAGTGATCCTTTAGGCACTTATTTAAAGGCCATCACAATTCGGTATCGCAACTGTCCCAAATTCGCACGCAGGTCGTGCAACGATTTTTAAAAGACCACAGAGAACAAATTGAGTGGAGAAAAATCTGAAGACCTAGCTGGTCACTCAATGGGTCCTCTTCTGCCTGTCCATCGGTTAGGAAATGTCACATTACGGTATTCCCTTATCACTCGACTGAAATGAGGTGGGGCGCCCTCTTGTTGGAAGTAGATATTGAGGAAATCATTTTGAAACAATTGTCTGATACGGGGCACAATATCTTCTTGTAATAATCTCAGAGGGAAAGGTTACACAGTCAGTGTGGGAGCGCATGCGGACAGCACTGCAAGTGGTGGAAAGGTGGACGGTTGGTCAAGGGCTCGGGGTGAGACCCGAGAAAGCAATCGTCATACCGTTTACGAGGAGGAGGAAGTGGGAGAGCCACAGAACTCTCACTCTATACGGTAGGAACATTCCAATGGTCGGGGAGGTAAATTATCTTGGAATCGTATTGGACTCTAAGCTAACTTGGAACGGCCACGTTGAAAAAATACTTTGTAAGGCATTCATGAGCCTAGCCGTCACTAGGCGGCTATATGGAAAAACGTGGGGACTAAGACCTAGTATGGCCCACTGGCTGTACACAAGGGTGGTCAGACCATCGTCGTCATACGTGGCACTGGTCTGGTGGCTTAAGGTGACACAATCCAGTGCCAAACAAAAACCAGGCAAGATCCAAAGGATGGCTTGCCTAGGCATCACAGGGGCCATGTCTTCAACCCCAACAGTCGCCATGGAGGTGTTGCTGGATCTGCCCCCTTAGTTATTATGGGGGAGGCCAGGCTAGGACTATACAGACTAGCCTGCAATGGTAGACTGAAGATCAACCCAGGCTTCAGGGGCCACTGCAAAATTCAGGAGATCGTGAAGGAGCCCATGCTTGAAATGAGGTCAGACTTCGCCAGCCCGCCAATCTGCAGGGAAAACAACTTTACAGTGGAAATCCCCGACCCCGAGGCATGGCGGGAGGAGACACCGGGCATACCACGGGACGCGCTCGTCTGGTTCACGGACGGATCCGGCGTGTGACGGAGGCAGGTATTTATTCGAAAGGACCGAGGGTAAGTTATAGTATTTCCGTCGGAGCCCATGCAACGGCCTTTCAGGCCGAAATGTACGCCATCCTGTACTCTGCGCGGGAGAACAAGATGAGGGGCTACACCAACAAGCGGATCCTCATAGCCACAGACAGCCAGGCAGCCCTTAAGGCCCTAAGTAGCCCACGGGTAAATTCCTGGCTGGTGAGTGAGTGCCGAGACGAGACGAGCGACCTGGCTGGGCAGAATGAGGTATCATCTGGGTGCCGGGTCACTCGGGGGTCAAAGGCAATGAAGAAGCTGACAGTCTCGCAAAGAGAGGGTCAGCAGAACCATTTATGGGACCAGAACCGATTTTGGGCGTGACAAAGAGCACTGCCAGGGGAGCCATTAAGTCCTGGGTCAGAAACGAACACAAGGTGTACTGGACAGACTGTCCAGGGCTCAGACATGGGAAGTCAGTAATTGAGGAACCCAGTTCAAAGAGAGCTGTGGAGCTGCTAAATCTTAGGAGAGGACAGCTCAGAAACATAACAGGACGGTTAACGGGACATGCAGTGCTTTCGGGGCCACGAAGTCGGCGGACGAGCCCTGAGGGAAAGAAAAGAACATGTATTTTACGTTTTTTTTTTGGATAGAGATAGTATTACTTGAATAGTCTTTATTTTACTTCATTTCTTTTCAGGAAAAGCCGATCCTTTTGTTATTGCCCAAGTTAACTTAAAAATAATTAATACCATCAAAAAGTACGCAGAATACGCTTTCCAAAAATGTTTCGCATGCGACCCATGTTACTATTTAATGAATTCAAGGGTTGTCACCTTCCAAAAAGGAGGTGCTTCAAAAAATATCAGTAATGCCACCAAATAGTCGCACATAATCTGTTATGCATCCTACAAATTTTGAGTGCGATGCCTTTCACTGTTTAAAAGTTATGGCATTGTTGCGTTAGTTATGCGCGATACTGTATATATGTGTCACACAGTAGGTACCGGAATTGCCATAATTTTTCTATGAACAAACCAGTTGAATGAGATAAAACTCAGTCTTCTGTTATGTTATTCGTCTTATAAATGTTACGTATATTTAATTATATAGCAACCTTGATTTTTTAAACATATTTTGCAGACTGTCATTAAGTGTATATATATTATTGATAATAAGCTTGTTTTTTGACATAGGAAAATTTCCAAACAGGATTGTGTGCTATAATTCGTCGTCCTGATAAATTTTGCATGATATCCGCATTATATGATTCAGTAAATTTTTTTCTGATGTAAAACGTAATAAATACCACGAACATAAAACAAATTCGTTGGTATTAAAAAATAAAAATAGCTTTGAATAAGATATGATATGGTCACTAGATACATTATAAAATATGATAATAAATGCAGGAGGTGTCGTGACTTGGAAATTTTGTTTTGTTTTAATTAGTAATATGTTTTTAATCATTATATAAATAATTAAAATAAATGATGTTTTGTATTTTCGTGTTTTTTCAGCATTCGTGAGAATGTAATTGTTCTCTCTTGACGTCATTGCGATGTTTTGTTTGTTCTGTATAATATTATTAATTTAAAATTGTGGAAGTGATCTAGATAATGAGTCAAATTAAAAGCACCATATATATATATATATATATATATATATATATATATATATATATATATATATATATATATATATATATATATATATATATATCTATAATCAGCTTCAACTTTTTTACAATTTCTTATGTTTGTTATAAACCTTGAAAAATATTAGCGTTAGGTAGTGACTTCAATGCTAGGTTAGTTCAGCGACCTAGCATTGAAGTCACCTACTTCTATCTAAGTGAATAAAATATCAGCTCCTACGTAAAATTCGTATACAAAAAAGGTTGGCATGCGTCTTGCCTCGGGCAAATGTGGTCATAACAACTTATTTTATTAATTGCCTATATAAAACGGAAAGACAATTAATTCAAATTTAGACCTTTACCCCTGCGAAATGGAAATATACCGCCATGGATTATTAGATTACCAGATACAGACACCAATCTCACAACTTGTAACACAGACTCCTTGCCAACCGACTATGTGAATAGACTATTTCAGGATACTATATCAAAATATAAATTTGACCTGATCATGTACACTGACGGATCAAAGAGCACACGGGGTGTAGGAAGCGGTGTTATATCTCCCCTCAAAACAGAGGCGTATCACCTATCATCAGAGTGTAGCAATTACACAGCAGAGTTATTTGCCATAAAGAGGGCAGTCCCCACATTTATCGAGTCACCATACAAAAGTGCTTTAGTGTGCAGAGACTCGTTAACCTCTATTAATTCACTTGCATCGCTTTATGCAAGAAACCCTATAGTAGTTTAAATACAAGAAAGCGTCCACGGTCTCTATCATGCTGACAAGTTAATCACACTATTGTAGGCAATGAAAATGCTGACGAATGCTCATGGAATGCGATACTAGAAAAGGCGATGATACCCATACAAACCCATTCAGACCTTATTGCCAATATTAGACAAAGTTCTAAAGACAAATGGCAAACCCACCGGTCATCTCTTGACAACAAACTTTGCAAAATCGAAACATCAGTGACCCCAAAGACGCTCCCAAGTCTAACACGCAGGGAAGAAGTCGTTATCAGAAGAATTCGTATAGGCCATTGTAAGTTCACCAATGGATACCTACTTATTCAGCAACAACAACCTCAATGTGAAATATGTGACAGAGTGATTAGTGTTAACCATGTGCTTCAAGAATGTCCACTATATATCAATCCAAGACTCGAATACCTAAATGGGAAACACTAGCCCAAATCCTTGACTTGAGTGAGCCAAATGTGACTAATTTACTCTGTTTTTTAAGACAATCCTCACTATTTGATAGCATTTGATTACAGATACTTTAATTAGCGAAACAAAATGTACCGACCGTGACCTTAGATGTTAAGACACTTTAAACTTCCAAATAAAAAAAAAATAGACCTGACACAAACTATTTGCGGTAAGTAATATCGGGCGAAGGGTGAGTTTGTATTCTGACGATACAGTGATCGATCTGACACTTTTAAATAGGCGTCTTGCTGGTTTTCGGGTAACTCCGATCTAGATGTTTCCAATACAATTGGGCCTTAGGTGTTATATCAAGGCAAAATCTAGTATACAAAATATTTCCTAGAGTTTGAATGGCAAGCTGCTTGGCGCGGTTGGCCAATCACAACTTTGGGAAGTCTCTTCTGATGACACATTATTATTTGCACCTTGCTGTGTTAAACTTCTGGGAACACTCAACTCAGTATTTTACAGTAGCGGCTCGTGCCTTAGTGCACTGCGGTTGCGCAAGACTAATGGAGTGTTCTGCCTCCGTGGATCTCCAAAAAATATTAGACACGGGAAGTAGAAATCTTTTACAATTCAACACCACCAAATCTCAGTCTTGCTTTCTATCTCATAAGTGATACACCAGCCCTAGACCCATCACAATGAACAACCAAGTTATTCAAAGTAATGAGTCCTTTTCACTTGTTGGCATTTCTGTGGATCGAAATCTCAATTGGCACCAACATGTCATATCAATTGCAGAAGCGGCTGCTAATAAATTAGGTTTCCTCTTCCGGGCCCGCAAATACTTTTCACCAGCTAATCTCTATACCTTATATACTTCACAAATGAGGCCAAACCTCGAATACTGCTCCCAAATCTGGGGTGCCGCTGCCGCTTCTACACTCATTATCCTGGACTCCATTCAGAAGAGAGCTATACGTCTCATCAGTGACCCTACCCTTACCCAAAGGTAGCCATCCCCTGCCCACCGACGTTACCGTTGGTGACCTCTCTCTCTCTCTCTCTCTCTCTCTTATAGATATATGCACGGGCACTGCTCAGAGGAGCTTTCTTCCATAGTTCCTCCACCTGCTGCCCCCAACAGATCCACCAGGGGAATAGAGCGAATGCACTCTTTTACTGTCCAGGTCACCAGACATAGAACATCTTGTTATGCCGGCTCTTTTGTCGCAAGGACTTCCAAGTTGTAGAATTCCTTGCCGGCACATGTTTTTACTTCTCCTCCGAACCTCCAAACCTTCAAGTCAAGAATTAACAAGTTGCCTCTTTCCTCCTTGTCGACACTCACGATGCGATAGTATTTAGGCTGTAAGCCCTCGCGGTGTGTTTAGGTAGGTAATTAAAGTTAACTTTAGTATTCGACATAAAAGGTGATAAACCAATTACTGACTTATCAGGCTATAGAATATACGAGTATCTGCCTCCTAGATATAGAGGGGAAAACCCTACGAGGATCTTCTGAAAATTAGGTTAGATAGTTAGATAAAAAGAACAGGAGAGCTATCGCAGAATCAAGTTGGCTTCAAAGGAGGGCGGTAAACAGTATATGCTGTCAGAGAAATACTAAGAATTTCAGAACAGGCATCAGCATTCACCACTTCATACAGAAAACTATGCCCTGTTATAACCTTGGACGCAAGCAAAGCATTTAATTGCGCATCCAGGCAAGTGATAATGGAATATATGAGAAGAATGGGGATTTAAGATGGTAAACATAATTACAGACTCTATGTGAAATACACACTGATATATGCGCTGTTATAACCTTGGACGTAAAAAATGCGTTACTTGCGCATCCAGGTAAGGGATATTGGAAGGTATGAGAAGAAGGGAGATTCATGATAGTCTGGTGAACGTAATTGTGCAATAGACAGTTGATATCGGCAGACCAGTAGGTATCGTTGGCAAGAAAGATACATGTAAACAGCGGTGTCCCGCAGGGTTCAGTACTGGGGCCGATCTTGTGTAACATCATGTACGATGGACTCCTTACCCTAAAACAATCAAAATGAGTAACTCTCATAGGATTTGCGGCTGATATAAATCTAGTTGTCGTTGCCGCAGATAAAGAGATTCTTGTGAACACAACAATTGCCGCACTATAGAAAGTTTCTAATTGAATGGCAAGTAGGGATTTCTGCTTTGCACTAGAGGAAAAGGAATGTGCGCTACTGACTAAGAGAAGAGAGATGGATTCTATTGAATTCACAATAGAAGAGAAGAATAAAACCTAGCAGAAGCATCAGTTATCTAGGCGTCTAGCACGATACAAAGTTATCCTTTGCAGAACACATTAGAAGAATATCTTTCAAAGCTGAAAGAACAAAAACAGCCGTCAATAGTTTGATGCTAAACATAGGAGATCCCCGGTCATCCAAACGAAAAATATTAGCTAGCGTTGTGTTGTCGTATCCTCTATGCTCCCGTCTGGCATAACGCAAAAAATAGAGGAAACTGAGAGATAAGCTGACACGGCTGCAAAGAAAAGTGAGCGTGATAATAGTGCATACAGAACTATCCCTTACACTGCTGCACTCTCTGAAATGCAACTCCTAGTGGAATATAGAAAGGGAAGGTACAAAGGAACAGAGAAAGCTGAGGCCAGAGAAATTGATAAAATGGGAGCCTTCCAAGAAAGGTATCTCGACCGGACTTCTAAATCTAACCTTGAGACACTTGGTGGAGAGAGGATACGGCGAGGTAGATTACTATCTGACACAAGCACTTTTAGGACGTGGCTTCTTCTGGACATGCCTCTTTAAATTCCACCAGACCGACACAGAACAGTGCAGCAGCTACTGTGAAGGGAGAGACGATGCGATGCACTTGCTTTTCAATTGCAAGACATGGGAAGTGGTTCAGCAGAAACTCACAGAGATTACAAAGTTCACGCCATAAAGCATGATGTCACAATTATTATTATGACAAGAATAATGGAATATACCACAATTAGAGAAATAATAGAGACGACAGAGAATGAGTCCAAACAGAGACACTTGGGAACAAATCCACACCCCGAATCTCACAAAGATCACAGTCCGTAGGGAAATTGTAACATAAACAGAAGTATAAACAATGAGATATTGCTTTGAGGCCATGCGACAGCGAATTTTAGAGCACTATCAGCAGTTTTAGGGATTTCACTTGCACCGATGAGCTCGCTGGCAACATCCCAGTTAAAAAAGAAGTATTCGACATGTTGATATGTCATATGCCATTGCTGTCCCTTTGGCAATAACCTTATTATAATTATTACGTTTATTATATTATAAGAAGCAGTGCGAGTTCTCAGGACAATATGGGAGACAACGCTAGACAAGAACATACAACTATGTATCTTATAAAAACTGAACATTTACACCATCCATCCGAAAATGTCTTAATTTATTGTTTCAATAATCTCTTTTTGTCAACAGCCATAAAACGCGTCTTAAAAAGTACAAGTTTATATGATATCATGCTGTCAAAATTAATTTTCAACTCTATATCTAACTACAACTTTGAAGTATCTGAATATTTGATAACATTAACGTTAATTTACAGAAATGTACAGCTCAATTAAAATCTTGTCTTAAATTGTGATTGTTTTTGGCCTGGAAAGGGGTAGTTTTGATGAAAAATTAAGTTCTTAACAGAAAACTCACCAAAAGTGCAACATTTGGCAGGATGAGTAGATCGTCTTCTCTTCGACCTTCTGACATTTCTGGAACCCAAACCAGCGGATGTTTTGGCACAGCGTAAACTGTGCCATTATCGAAGAACGATATGTTTTCATGCGACATCAATTCCCTGGAAAATAAAACGATTATGGTGAATTTAGCAACGGTAAAATATTTCACATTTCTTACTGTTTCTAATTTCAGCTTGTTCAATCGTAAAAGTAAATGCAATGTAATAAAATTAGAAAGGAACTTAAAATTTTTATCATTCTATTATAACAAATTCCAGCACCTCAATATGTCCGTTAAGAAATTATCAAATGATATCGATAATTATTGTCATATATTCTGTTAAAGCAGGTAAAATTGGAGATTGTTCCACTTTAGAAATAGCGAATACAGTCTTAAAAATCAAGTAGACATGTGCTTTGACGTAGAATTGTGTTGTTAATAACCATAGCACACTGTGATTAGCCTGCATGATATAAATTTTGTTTTTAATATGATATTCAGATCATATATTGATTATTTGGTTGGCTTTATATTGATGAAAAATAATTGATATATTATTTCTTAATTGTATATAAAATCACTGCACGATTTACAGCAACATATTTAGTAACGAAGTAATCGATTATTTATAAAAGTATACAGTGTGGAAATAAAGTAACTGATAAATCCGATAACATCGGTAAAAATAAATTTCTGAAAAAACTTTCGAAGAGGTATAACGATTTTAATAATTTGACCTTATACTAGATTATTTGCATCTTGTTGCGTCATTTGTTTTTCAAATTATGACGTCATCGATATTTTTGTACACGACAACCTATTTTTTTATTATCAAATGTGCTGGTACTTTTTATTCTCTTTACAACGGTATAAAATTTTTTAGTAATATCTTATATTTGAAAAAAAAAATGAAAAAAAAGCTTTAAAGTTCAAATATATATTTTTTTAATTTTATTAACACCAACATTAATTACAAAAATAGGCAGACAAACAACAATTTTTATTACACTAGATGTTCAAAGTGATGACCTTGTACCAACTGACAACGCCATTACCAAAACGATTGTAAAATTCATTTCTCACATTATGAAAAGTTTGCGGTGATATCAACCTAATCTCATATTTAATATTTTCCTTGATATCTTCTAATTAATTGGGTCGACTCTTATAAACTTTACTTTTTAAGTGCCCCCAAAGAAAGAGGTCTAAAGGTGTTACATCGGGAGACCTAACTGGCCAATCTATTGGACTTTTTCCTATCCATCTTCCTGGTAGAACTGGATCCAAATAGCTTCGAACATTAATTGCATAATGTGGCGGAGCAGCATCATGTTGTAACCAAACGTTATTGTTTAGTAAGTCAGGAGTAATTGCATTGGAAAAAAAATGCAACCGGTTAAGACATCAATTGCAACTGTAAAAACTGAAGGTACCTTTCTCCTGTTAAATTCCCCCCCCCCAAAAAAAAAGGAGAATGGGTCTATAATACGGTCGTCAATAATTTCCGCACATATATTAACCTTTTGCGGTTGATGTGTGTGAACTTCCCGCATCCAGTGAGGATCTTTACTAGCCCAACATCTATAATTCTGTTTTTAGTGAATTTTAATTTTTAAAAAATTCACTAATAGAGAGGTATTGATGGTGAGACTTTGTCAAAAAATTTTCAAATGAGCGCGAACTAGGACCCCTAGAACCCATATCCGGGGTCAGTTTCAATTTTATATGTTTATATTATATATATATATATATATATATATATATATATATATATATATATATATATATATATATATATATATATATATATATATATATATTTCCGTCTGGTAACTCAAAAAATAATTAACTGATTTCAATGAAACTCGGCAAGTGCCTTTATTTTATTAATGGGTTGGATGAGTTTGTTATCCAGGAAAATCTGACGAGGTTTTCCGGGAAAATTTTGAGTTTTATTTCAAAAAAAAAATGTTCTCCAAAAATAACAAAGCTGCTTTAATGAAATTTACTATATATGTTGCCTTGGGAGATACCTTACTACGTACCAAAATTAAACTTTCAAAGTTGATAAAAAATTGAGTTATTCAAATTTTAAATTTTCTTTCGAAAAAAATTTTTTCTCCGAAATTTTCAAAGTTATTTTAATGAAATTTGGCGGATATCTTGCCCTAAGAAAGAACTTACTACATACCAAAATTAAATTTTCTAAGTTCATAGAAAATTGAGTTATTCAAATTTGAAGCATTTAATACAAATTCACTACTATAACGCACTTGCTGCACTCCGAGCTTTTTTTATTATTTATTGACTGTTCCGGTTAAACAAAATGTTGTTTCATCTGAAAATAGAAAATGCTAAGAAAACATTGGATCCATAATCTTTTCATAGAATTCTTGTCTACGATCAAAGTCACCTTCTGCCAACTTATGAACTAATTTTACCTTATACGGGTGGCATTTTTGAAATTTTCAAATTTTTTAAACCGAGTTGTGGCTTTTGTCGTAATCTAAAGCAATGCTTGTACTAGTTCTTTGTGGACTGGTTTCAACTTCTAATAGAACATCAAGTTGTGGATCTTCACTTAATATCATCCGACCTTCACTTTTTGGAAGATTCTTTTCAACGTCATGTTAAAGAAATTTTGATCAATCCTATTAGCTGTTGATTATCGCCATATCCAATCATCATTAACACTTTAATATCCCATTTCACGCTCAACTGAACCATTTTTATTGGAAAAAAGTTCGGGACGCAGCAAGTGCGTTATGGTAGTGAAGTTTTATTAAATGTTTCAAATTTGAATAACTAAATTTTCTATAAATCTAGAAAGTTTAATTTTGGTATGTGAAAAGGTCTTTCCTAAGACAAGATATCCACCAAATTTCATTAAAATAACTTTGTAATTTCTGGAGAAAAAATTTGTTTCCCAAAGAAAATTCAAACTTGAAAAAACTCAATTTTCTATAAACTTAGAAAGTTGAATTTTGGTACGTAGTAAGGTCACTTACAAGGCAACATATCTGTTACATTTCATTAGAATAACTTGTAATTTTCGGAGAAAAAAATTTTTTTTGAAAGAAAACTCAAAATTTTCCCGGAAAACCCTGTCCGATTTTCTTGGGTAACAAACTCATCCAAGCCATTAATATAAGAAAGGCACATGCCGAGTTTTATCGAAATCGGTTAATTATTTTTTGATTTATCAGATGGATACACAATATATATATATATATATATATATATATATATATATATATATATATATATATATATATATATATATATATATATATATATATATACAATAATAAAAAAAGGTTGTATTTAAAAAATATCGTGGACGTCATAACTTAAAAATGACGTAAGAAAATGAAAATAATGTAGTATAACGTCAAATTAGTAAAATCGTTATACCTCTTCGCAATTTTTTCCAGAAATTACTTTTAGCGAGGTTATCGAATTTATCTTTACTTTTCCACACTATATATAGTCAATCAAATATATATATATATATATATATATATATATATATATATATATATATATATATATATATATATATATATATATATATATATAAACTATAACAGGATTTATAACACGGCATTTCTGTACTATACAAGGAAAAAAGGTTAAGGGCAAAGCCGCAAGGAGACAACTTGAGACACGTGTATACGGTTGTCTCCTTGCGGCTTTGCCCTTAACCTTTTTTCCATATATATATAAATGCTGGGACACGTCTATTAGTA
Organism: Tillus elongatus; assembly: GCA_964006375.1. Taxonomy (NCBI): domain Eukaryota; kingdom Metazoa; phylum Arthropoda; class Insecta; order Coleoptera; family Cleridae; genus Tillus; species Tillus elongatus. The sequence continues at coordinate 90,056,238 of OZ023270.1, read as the reverse complement.
TTTCAAATTGTGGCCTTTTTTAATACTATTTTTAATAGTTGTAAATAGCAGCCCCAATTTTTTGTTGACTAGTTTTTAATAGTTTTACCAGGAAGCCATCTAACCTTGACACTCAGGAGGTCGCGCCTGTCATAGATTTTAAAAAATATCTGCATCAAGATCCAGCCAACTGCATGTAGGAGATATATTGACTCGCGGGTAGTCTTAAGAAGTGGTTTTAATCATGATTTACATAGATAACGAAACGGAATAAAAGAGACGTTAAAATTGAATAACATTTTAGAGATTAAAAATATGAAACAAAGAATATGACATTCTTAGCTGACTAACGACTTTACTTGACTCATTTATCCAAAAAACCTTACAGATGAGCCTACTGTCTCTATATTAAGGTCTTATGGCTGTAAAAGCTCTTGCACAAGAAATTTCCATCTAAGTTTCGCCTACTATATTTATTTGGTATTTAATATTTAAAACTTATACTTACTTATAAACATAAGGTCCCACTTCTTTAACATGAAGTTTATCATGTTTACCACTCATAAACTCATCCTTGTTTGTTACGTTCCACAGGAAAACTCTCAGATAGACATCAACCGGTGGATTTCTCCATAATTCGAATATTTCTCCATCTTTCCCAAAAGTACTTTTCTGAAATTCGAATTGAAAAAAATTAGTATTATTGATTGTGCTTCTCCGGTTGATAAAGTGAGTTGGTGGTTTCAGTCCCTACACTTTGATCTTAGGTCTCTTGTGGCTCACGCCTGATTAAATTTCATTACTTATTATTGTTATTACTTCGTGAACCCATTCCATACTCACTACAGATGTCGAGACTTTTTTTTTGGTTTCGCAGTTGCTTATTTTCTCCTCTGTATCGGCGAAATTGGTCACAGAGAAGAAAATAAGCAATTGTGAAGCCAGAGAAAAAGTCTCGGCATCTATATTTCACCCTTCAAAGCTTGCTTCTTACATAAATCGACAATTGTCGAGTAATTCCCTTTTTTTAAGGTCTGCCTCTTTTAGCGACTATGGCCAATCTATCCTGGAAATTTTGCCGAACCCCTGATTTCCTGTAAGGAAGGTAGGGATCTTTAAGGTGCCCAACATTGCATGGACACGGGACTGACGGCTTTACGCCCCTCCGAAGAGTGCAACGTGCAGACATACAACTTACGCGAATAAAATTTTAAAACCTCGGTTGATGTTAAATTACTCTAGTATGTACTGCAAAGTGAAAGGGAAACCCTGGGAATCGAACCCAGTACCTTTCGGTTCAGAGGCACACGTTCTTACCCCTAGACCACCGAGGTTCCTAAGAGTGATTCTCTTTAGTTTATGCTATTATTTTAAGATTTGGGTAAGATATCTACTGTTTTACAAGAATTTCTCAACAGTTTTTGTATAGATATTCGTTTTACGACATTGCCAGGCGTAAGAAAAGTGACTGCGTTATATATGTAACTATTTTTTCTTACACATTTTCCATATTTTGATCAGAAATGTACTAAAATTTTCAAAAATGTCTTTGTATTATCAAATTACTAGATTTTATGTAGATAATTAAACTAAATTGAATATTTTTGACAAGACTGCAAGGTAATAAAAACTTAACATCTTTTTTAAAGGGTAATACATTCCCGATTTAGGTAAGAATATAAATACAAAATGGTAGATATCTTAATAAATTCAACAATAAAATAACAAAAATATTTATTTACTTACCCATTCGAATAATGAGGTGTATGGATCCGTAAGAAGGATGACTGTACCCAGGATTAATCCAAAAATACCCAATGAAGAATAGGTTAAAACACCTGAAAATAAAATTTAAACATACTTAAATTTGGCACACACAGAAAATGAAACATAACATTACAAAGATAAATATAATATATATATATATATATATATATATATATATATATATATATATATATATATATATATATATATATATATATATATATATATATATATATATATATATATATATATTAATTCCATTATTAAATAAAAAGGCATTACTAATAACCCGCCTTATAAAAAGCTTATTTTATTTTACTGTTTAAATATTTTCCTTCAATTATAAATGACAATTTTATGTAAATTACTATTTTTTCTGTGCCCAATGTGTTGAACGGATGCGAAACGGGAGAAGGAAATTTCATTTAAAGTTAAAATGACGAAGAGAACTTTATTCGAGGCACGAGCGTTGTTTCCATTTTTTTAATATCAATAACATTTATAGGTAAATTAGCAGATTAGCGTATTGTTCGTTTTTTGAAAAAAATAAATAATCAGAAACATGCTTAGAGGAACCCCTTTATGCATTAACCATCGGACGAATGCTGTGATCTCAACTCCACAATACAGTTAAGACACCTAAAGTAAATTTGAGGTTCTGTGCAAGGTAAACATGCTACAACGGAGCTAGAAATGCAAACTGTAAAAGTTCACCTTACACAAGTCCATAGAAAGGAGAAACTACTTACCAACACCGTTTCTCCATAAAAAAATCACTTTGCCCAATTAAAAAAAAACCCTAGATAATAAGCGCAATCTGATTCCTTAAAATTAAATAAATAACTGAAACTGCTACCAAAGCATCACATTAAGGGTCTATTTTAAATTAATTTTCTGCAAATAATTTAATAAAATAAAGAACAATGAAGATTGTAGCTAAAACTTAAGGCTTTTTAACTTCTTACGACATTTATGCTGCATAGCCGTTCATGTAGATTCTCTATGTAGAACATGTCAATTTTGATGTTTTGAATCGCGACTTTTTTGACGTTTTAAGAATAAAAACTAAAAAGCTTATAACTTTTTTATTAGAGAGTAGAGATTCAAATTTTAGTGCATGGTTTTCTTTTTATGATATAAACCCTCGCACCCAATATGGTTGCCCTAACTTTGTTATTTCCGGAGATATAAACATTTTCCGAAAGAAAACGCAACATTTTCCGGAAAAAAACTAGTTCGATTTCTCTGGCTAAGGAACTTATCCAAGCGACTCACGAAAGGAAGGTACTCACCAAATTTTATCACACTCGGTCTATTATTTTTTGAGTTATTGCTGCTGTGACATATATATATATATATATATATATATATATATATATATATATATATATATATATATATATATATATATATATATATATATATATATATATAAACATATAAAGTCTGAAACCGACCTCGGATTTTGGTTCTAGGGGTCCCAAATAGCGCTCATTTGAAGAATTTTTTTCAAAATTCAAAAGTCGCGATCTCCTCATTAGTGAATTTTTTTAAAGGACATTCACTAATAAGTGAGCAAACTCCCCTCCTGTGGTATAATAATCAAGTTGTGTGTGTGACGTCAGATTGCACTGGCTGGGGTATGGTTACCATTTGCACATTTTAAAAGCCTTTTGTTACAACTAGTATGTGAATTCAACAGTTCATATGCATTCTGTCATGGTGCATTGAAATTTGTCCCAACATGTAGTTTTGGATATTTTTTATTTTATTTATTTGTATAATAATATTAATAATGGTGCTTTTTATGCTAACTTAAGCCTACTTAAGATCTAGATAGTTCTTAAGGGATTTAGACAGGGACACATATTCTTCATGCCAATGGGGCCTATCATGGCAACTTTTCTCTTTGACATACAGGAGGGCCACTAACGTCATGGGTTCATAAAAAAAGTTTTATGACCCAGTGGAAAATTTCATTAAGACATGACATAATTCATTTTACCGTCCTGAAAAACTTCACAACAACAAATGCTTACTAAAAGGATACGTCCTTTTAAAACTTATTACATTATTAATAATCATTAAGTGATTGTAAATGATTGATTGTCTCTTACCGGTCAAAACGACCTCGGTCATTGAACCATAATTTTATTACACGAGTTTACTAAACCGGGCATTGCACAATTTTACCTTTAAACACAACCAAAACCGGATATAGTTCCGGTATGCGTTGCTTTGAACTTGACCTTTCCCACTTTTAATTTATTTCAGCGCGTTACTACTTTTACTCTGCCTACTTTAAGTGTTTTTGAATGTCATTATTCAGGCCAGGTGTTCGAGACATTATTAAGGAACGAGATATTTAAGATTTTTATTTTTAATTGTTTTTCAAATAATTAATTAGGTAATCTGAATTATATATTAGAAATATTTGCATTTTAAATATTACAAAAATCAAACGGCACGCAGTAAGCGCGTTATAGCAGTGAATTTTTATAAGAATTGTACACTATTAGTAAGAAATATTACTAAAATTAATACTTTAAACTTACAGAGACCTTGAAGAGCGGTCATAATACGCGCTCATTTGTTGTTGTTCGCGCTTTTCTTGGCTGCGGATAATTATCCATTAGCCCATTGTCCGATTTATTTTTCGAGCGTTAGGTACGTATTTTTCTATACAATGGTCCATCGTGGCTCCAACCATTATGTAGTTTTTATTATTACTACCCTTATTTTTAATATAATTAACTAGGCTAAGTACAACAATATTCTTACCATTTAACATATTCATTCTTTTTTTCTTTTTTTTCCTTTTTTCTTTTCTTTTTTTTTCTTTTTTTTCCTTTTTTTTCTTTTTTTTCCTTTTTTATAATTGGTCTTTTTTTCATTTTTTCCAGTTTTTTTTAATTGGTCTTTTTTTCCTTTTCTTCAGTTTTTTTTTATTTTTTTAAATTTTTTTTCATTTTTTTTTTCATTTTTTTTTCATCTCAGTCTGGAATACACGGGGACACGAATCGCCTAGGGACCCTTCAAGGCTCACAAAACACACACAGACCGGGCCACGGTTTGAAAAAAGGTATAAACAAATGGGAGATACAAAGGATCTTAAAACTAAGCTTTACAAATGTTTATTTACAATATTTACTTAAATGACTAACAAATGATTATTACACATACACTGTTCACATCGTAAAACCAAATTATTGTTAATTTATATAGTATGTCTTATCTCTCAACTATATATACCCATACATATATATTTACACACACACACACCTACATCTATAACCGACCCACATATTCAAATACTTAAATATCCAAACATATACGGCTACTATTTCTATGCCTATCTTTACAGATACCGCGTGTTTTCATCACGTTAAGGTTCTAGCTTAATTTTTTTTTAATGTGTTTTAACAACCAATCGTATATCTTTTTCTGCTTTGTTTGTAGCAACTGTGGCAAGCTAAAGGGGCAATCAACACCCGCCCAAGCATGCACTTGATTACAGAATTCATTTATTTCATGTTTTTAGTGAATTTTCTTAAACAAAATTCACTAATGAGGAGATCTCGACTTTTGAATTTTGAAAAAATTTCTTCAAATGAGTGCTATTTAGGATCCCTGGAACCCAAATCCGAGGTCGGTTTCAGACTTTATATGTTTATATATATATATATATATATATATATATATATATATATATATATATATATATATATATATATATATATATATATATATATATGTATATATATGTATATATATGTTTATATATTTATGTGTCACACCTATAACTAAAAAAATAATGGACCGATTTTGATAATATTAGGTGAGTACGTTCCTTTCGCGAGTGGCTTGGATAAGTTCGTTAGCCAGGAAAATCCGCGGAGGTTTTCCCGGAAAATTTCGTGTTTTCTTTCGAAAAAAATCGAAAAAAAAATATCTCCAGAATTAACAAAGTAGGGGCAACGGTACACGGGTTTATATCATTATATGTAAGCTACCTACCAAAATTTAACGCTGTAGGTTAAATGACAAAAAAGTTACAGGCATTTAAAGAAAAATAAATTTGGGTTTTCCTCAAAACGTCAAAGTCGCGATTTTAAAAGTCAAAATTGTTAATATTTAGGCAATGAACCTGAAATTAATATGATCTATGGAAGGAAAATGTCTCAAGAATAATGTTTTACAAAGCCTGAGCTCTTAGTTTCAATCGTCATTGTCCTTCATTTTACGAAAATATTCCCAGAAAATTTATTTCAAATAGACCCTTTCTCTGATGCTTTAGCAGTAGTGTTGGCTATAGAGTTTATCGTTTAATGGTATATCATTTTTGTCGAATTTTCGTAAAAAATCATTAAAGCGCAATATATCCGTTATTATGCAAGTTACAAAAAAAAGTTGTATACATTAATTGTAGGGTGTCTTAAGCTACATCTTAAAAAATATTTCCACAATTACAGGGTGGCCTATAAGTCGTTGGTGAGTCAACTTTTCTTTTTTTTAGTGAATTTTTTTAATCGAACACGCCCTATGTTATTGCATTTTTGTATTTTCCATCGAAATATAATACATCTTTGTAAGAAAAGAAATTCGGGACGCAGCAAGTGCGTTATGGTAGCGAATTTTCATTAAATGCTTCAAATTTTGAATCAATTTGCTATTAACCTATAAGGTTGACCAGAAAACCAGTTTTTTGGAGAACAATTTAAGTTTACTTTCGGAAATGCTTGTACATTTTCAAACAATAAAGTTATTTAGATGAAATATGGCACATTGTTTCTAATATATAGATTATACTGGTAACCAAATTTGGTGCCTGCTTTCTTAAAAAAACATATTTGCTATTAAAAACATTTTAATGAAAATTCACTACCATAACGCACTTGCTGCGCCCAGAGTTTTTTTAAACTGCACTCCAGTAGCATGTGCTGAGTGCTCCCCAGCTCTTACGCGCTCATTTAAATAATTTATTCGAAAGTGTTACCATCGATATCTCTCTACTATCAAATAAGTTTGTGTTCTAGCTCCTTTTAAGAAGACAAAAAAAGACTAAAAAATTAAACTTTCGTATATCTAAGTACTGTAAGACTGTTTAAAAGAAACTTCAATTAGAAATTTCATTTAAGTTACAAAAGTTTTCCAAAAAGAAAACTTAATTCATATTTACAAAAGGAAAGTATTATCTGCTAAATTATAAACATGACAGGTATTTTTCCTTATTAATCGGCTAGATGATTTCCCTTTCGCCAATCGAATCGAACAGGTTTTTCCAATAACAAAAAAATCTTTTAAGAACAAATTCTCTTCGTTTTTATCAACAACAAAAATGAAAATTATAGTTGTAGACTCAAAGGTGAGAAAGTTATCCAGGAGTTTTAAAGAAAAATGAGATCTTGATCCCAACGTATGAAATATGGACAATACTGTATCACCAAATATTAAAGTTAGTGAAACAAAACAAAACATTACATGTGCATCGCGCGGGAATCGAACCCGGGCCGACCACGTATCAGGCGTTTAAACAAATAATAAAGTTGGTGAAACAAAACAAAACGTTACATGTGCATCCAAAAGCCTTCCGCGTACCATCCAGCCAAACAGCAAAAGATCTGCTCAAGTTGAGCAGGTCGGGCCACCGTCATATGAAGAAACATATCTATACATTGCGGATTGTGACAGGCCCAATGCGCAGAGGATGCGGAGAAGAGGAGGAAATTCCACTACATATAATGTGCCACTGCGAGGCAGAGATTTTTGAATAAATGCGACAGAGACAATGTACAGAAATACTATAAACATCAAAATTTGGCTAAACTGTCAATATTTAAATCGTTAAACAAATTTATTCGCGTCCTTTCCGAAGCAATCTTCGCAGAAACGATTTTTTCCAAATTTTGATAGCTGCTAAAATGCAATGAGCTGCGGTGCTATCCGGGCGGCAAAGACGCGGACGAACCCTAAGGGAAAAAAGAGGCAATCGTATCGTGTGATATATCATTGTAATCAGAAAAAAAAAAGATTTGAAAAGTGTAAAAATCTAATATGGCACCCATAAGAAAAAACAAAGTTAAGTATTGTAACTCTTGTATCAAGAACGCCTCGGAAAATATGATGACAGGTTTAGATTGCCCATAAAAAGTGTTCAAACGATGTCATAGTTAAAAAAATCGAGTTTTTTCGGTATTCGCTTGAAAACAAAAATTGAAAATTTTCGTTTTTGCGAATAATTAAAAGACTGAAAATGACACATCACATTTTCTTTCAGATAATTGATCACCATAGGAACGCGCAATTTTTCCCCATTTTAACCATCCTCGTATCTCTTTGGGTTTACAAGGTCCCAATGGTGAGGCTCGAATTTGAACTATCCTGTATATATATATATATATATATATATATATATATATATATATATATATATATATATATATATATATATATATATATTAACATATAAAATTCAAACGGACCTTGGTTTTGCGTTTTAGGGGTCTGAATTCGCGCACTTTTGAATTTTTTTGCAAAGTCTCACCATCGATACCTCTCTATTAGCGAATTTTGTTTTACATAAAAAATTTTGAGCCGTAAGCGTCGTAGTGTAGTCTCCGCCCGCAAAATTTCATTTTTCGTGAGTTTTCTTCAAAAAAAATCACTAATGAAGAGATCCCGACATTTGAATTTTGAAAAACTTCTTCAAATGAACGAGAACTAGGCCCTTTAGAACCCATATCCAACGTCAGTTTCAATTTTTTATATGTTTATATATATATATATATATATATATATATATATATATATATATATATATATATATATATATATATATATATATATATATATATATATATATATATATATATATATCACACCGATAACTAAAAAAAGAATGCGCCGATTTTTATAAAATTTTCTGAGTACCTTCCTTTTGCAAATGGCTTAGATAAGTTCGTTATCCAGATAAATCGGCACAGGTTTTCCTGGAAAATTTTGTGTTTTCTTTCGGAAAAATATCATATCTCTGGAAGTAACAAAGTAAGGGCAACCAAATTACGCGTGTTTGTATTGTCAAGGGTGAACAACGTACCAAAATTTAGGTCTGTAAGTTTAAAGACATACAAGTTATGGGCTTGTAAAGTAAAAAAATTGGGGTTTTTCCCAAAACGTCAAAGTCGCGATCTGAAACGTAAAAATTGGCAACATTTAGGTAAATAACGTGAAACAAATACGAATTATATAATGAAAATGTCGCAAGAAGAGTGTTCTGCAAACCCTTTAGTTTCAGTTGTTCAGTTGCTTCATTTTACTAAAATACTGACAGAAAATTCATTTCAAATAGACCCTTTCTCTGATGCTTTGGCAGTAGCTTTAGTTAAGTTATAGTTTAACGGTCTATAATGTTTAGCTAATTTTCGTAGAAAAATTTCGTTATTGAGCAGACCTCGACTATTGAGTTTTAAAAAGTTTTCTTCAAATGAGTGCAAACTAGGCCCCCTAGATTCCATATCCGGGTTTACATTCAGTTTTTATCTGTTTACATATATACAGGGTGACGAATTTTTACGGTAAAGCTCAATATAATTACTATTATACAAGATACGAGAAAAAAATGTATACGTTAATTATAGGGTGTCTTGAGTTGCATCTTATAAAATTATTTTGACAATCACAGCGTGGCCCATAAGTCGTTGGTGATCCCTACAATTATTTTTTTCGAATATCCTTATATTATTGCTTTTTTGCATTTTTTATCGAAATATGATCCCTGTTTGTAAGAAAAAAATCGAGCCGGAATAAGTGCGTTTCGCTAGCGAATTTTCATTAAATGCTTCAAATTACAATAACTTAATTTGCTATTAACCTAAGGTCTGTTGGCTCTGAAACCAGTTTTCTCGGAAACATTTTGAGTTTATTTTCGAAACGTTTTTGTACATTTTCAAACAATAAGTTATTTTGATAAAATATGGTACATTGTTTCTTCTATATGGGCTATACCAGTAACCAGATTGATACATGCTTGAATTAGAGACATATTTGCCATTAAAAAACATTTTTTAAGAAATTTCACTTCCATACTGCTCTTGCTGCGTCCAGGCTTTTTGTGTTTCAGCTATTGTCGAGAAAAACAATTCTATGAGAATTTTTCACACCATTTTAAGCGGAAAGAATACACAATATTTTATATGAAAATCCTCCTTTAAAATTCACAAGGAAATCTCCAAGTTTTTGTAGTGATTAATGAAACAGTCTGTATTGTGTGTGTGTTCAAATGCAAGGATGGCAACGGAATGATCCTCCAGTAGCAACAGACTTTTCTAAATTACAATTACTGCATTGAAAAGGTAGAAATGCTTCCTTTGGAATATAATAAAATATTATCATCCATATTTGCTTTTCCTATATATAGAACGGTTTAGCCTGATGCGCATTTAGCTATATCTTGGACTTGACCTGCAAACCGGTTGCAAGAAAAACAAAACACTATCTGCTTGCTGTTGGCGAAGTGGGTATTTCAGCAATACACCACTTTGGAATGTTCGAGAATATATCATTAGCTACACTATACACCGGCAGACAAAATAATCGTTGGTATCAATTTAGACCTCGCCGGTCGAATGTATTTTGCCATTTAATGATAGAGTAATTTTAGCAAAAACAGGCTAACAGATAACTGTTAAAGTAGTCGAGTATATTTCAGAGAAATGATAATACATGTAGGTAGTATTAAGGTGGTCAAGTTCGATGTGTTTCAGAGCTACCCAAGATCAAAATATAATCTATTCCTTAACATCAGAATATAACGAGCTTCGGGTAGTTTAACCCCATCAACCTGAAATTTTACTCGTCCTCTTTCCATCTGACACATTTCTGTAGAAGAAGTTTGCTTATGAGGAGATCATGATTTTGCAATTTTCATTTTTTAGCGAATTTTCGTAAACAGAAGATTCGACTATAGAATTTTAAAAAAAATCAAATAAGTGCGGACTATGACTCCTAAAACACATATCTGGAGACGTTTAATTTTTCTTATACCTTTAGATCTATCGTACAAGCCAAAATTGAAATCTCCATGTTAAAAGAAAATGGAGTTATAAGCATTAAAAAAAAGGATGTCGCTGGTGGTCAGAAAAGGACACAAGATCAAAACATTTTGTGTGGTTAACAAAATATATTGAATATTAGAGACACAGATTAAATTTTTTTAACGTAAAAAGGTTTTTACAGTTTTTCATCATAAAAGGTCGGGATTTGGAAGGTTGTTGGCGATTTTTGAACAAAGATTCTGAAAAGTATGCGGGTTATGTAGGGGAACTGTGGTGGGAAGGATGTTTTTTTACAACGCCTTAAATTTCTGCTTCAACCGCCACGGTCCTTTATTTTACTAAGAGATTCTAAAGTATTAGACAGGCCGAATAGCGCAGTTCGCGAGGCGAGTAACCTCTAGAATCGGACTAGGACTAGGAAATCATTTCCAGTAGTATGAGTTAGAATCGTATCCTCACAACAGAGCAAAATCTGTCAAGTATAATAAAAACTTCTAAGTATACGATTCCAAACGAATCACATAAATTTTACGGAATGCCTCCTTCCGATTGTTCCCGAACGTAAATGGGACAAACGAATATATATATATATATATATATATATATATATATATATATATATATATATATATATATATATATATATATATATATATATATATATATATATATATATATATATATATATATATATATATATATATATATATATATATATATATATATATATATATATATATATATATATATATATATATATATATATACTTTATTTGTTTGCTGTACGTTTGTGATTTCTTATTGGTTTGCGTGGACTGCAGTTTCGAACCGTCCCGGTTAATTATCAGCACGCTACTGACTGTTATCGCTCCTGTGTGGTCTACATCTGAGATTGTACGTGGCGCCTGCGCCGTGAGCTTCTGTTGGTCGGTTTACTGTTCCCTGATTGGTTGTGCCTTCGGACTGTTTTTTTTTAAATTTCTACAACACACCACGAGGGCTTACAGCCTAAATACTATCGTACCGTGGGTGTTGACAAGGAGGAAAGAGGCAGCTTGTTAATTCTGGACTTGAAGGTTTGGAGGTTCGGAGGAGAAGGAAAAACATGTGCCGGCAAGGAATTCCACAACTTGGAAGTCCTCCGGACGAAAGAGCGGGCATAACAAGATGTTCTATGTCTGGTGACCTAAACAGTAAAAGGGTGCATTCGCTCTGTTCCCCTGGTAGATCTGTTGGGGGCAGCAGGTGGAGGAACTATGGAGGAAAGCTCCTCTGAGCAGTGCCCGTGCAGATATCTATAAAAGAGAGAGAGGTCACCAACGGCACGTCGGTGGGCAAGGGATGGCAGCCTTTGGGTGAGGGTAGGGTCACCGATAAGACGTATACTCTCTTTTGAATGGAGTCCAGGATAGCTAGTGTAGAAGCGGCAGCGGCACCCCAGATGTGGGAGCAGTATTCGAGGTTTGGCCTTATTTGTGAAGTATATAAGGTATAGAGATTAGCTGGTGAAAAGTATTTGCGAGCCCGGAAGAGGAAACCTAATTTCTTAGCAGCTGCTTCTGCAATTGATGTGACATGTTGGTGCCAATTAAGATTTCGATCTACAGAAATGCCAACAAGCGAAAAGGACTCATTACTTTGAATAACTTGGTTGTTCATTGTGATGGATCTAGGGCTGGTGTATCTCTTGTGAGAAAGAAAGCAAGACTTAGTTTTGGTGGGGTTGAATTGTACAAGATTTCTACTTCCCCAGTCTAATATTATTTGGAGATCCACGGAGACAGAACCCTCCATGAGTCTGCGATCCTCATCTAATTGGGCTAAAGAGACAGGCTTAGAATATTGTATATTTGAATGGAGGGTGCTGTCGTCCGCGTAGCTGTGAACTGGGTTGGATGTGCTAGAGAGGAGGTCATTGATGTGGAGAAGAAACAAAGTAGGGGCTAAAGCTGAACCTTGATGAACTCCTGCATTAATTGGATACAGTTTAGAGGAATGGCCATCCACAACAACGGATATGCTCCTGTTGGAGAGGAAATCTGCTGTCCAGGTACAAAGTTTTGGTGGTAGGCCATAGGCCGGAAGTTTATTAAGCAGCGCTGCGTGCCAGACCTGGTCGAATGCTTTTGATATGTCTAGAGCAACAATCTGGGATTCACCGTGTTGTTCCATAGACTTGTTCCAAGAATGGGTGACAAAGGAAAGGAGGTCGGCAGTCGATCTGCGCTGACGGAACCCATACTGCCTGTCGTGGAGTAGACTGTGTTTTTCGAGATATTTTAGTAATTCGGTGTTTATATACTTTTCCATCACTTTAGAGACGACTGAAAGGAGAGAAATAGGCCTGTAGTTGCTAGGAAGCGCTTTGGATCCTATCTTGGGGATGGGTTGTACTCTAGCAGTTTTCCAGTTACTAGGGAATATGCCTTTATTATAAGATATCTGAAACAGACGAGTCAGGACAGGAGCAAGCTCTGGTGCGCATTTTTTGAGAACAATTGCTGGGATCTCGTCAAGGCCAGAGGCTTTCCTGGTATTAAGAGAAGAGAGCATCTTTCGTACCTTTTTAGTTTTGCAAATAATATCCGTCATTTTATGCGCGACATTGGGGACTGTTGGTGGTTGAACATTTGGAGGTGGGTTGAGAGTAGAATTGCCGGCGAACAACGAAGCAAAAAGTTCAGCCTTGCCCAGGGCGGTAGAAACAATTTCATCCCCTGAGACAAGAGGTGGGAACGTGCTTTTGCAGAAATTATTCCCAATAGATTTAGCAAGAGTCCAGAAGGGTTTGCCGCCGTTGGAGCTTGAAAGGACTTTGTTTTTGATGTGGTTATTAAACGAGTTTTTTGCCTCAGAAAGAATGCGGACTGTGTCGTGTGTATCGGTCTCTTGTCTTGATCACTGTGATTTAATCACTTGTCTATTTGTATGGCCTTTATTGAGTTTTGTTTAAATGTTTCTACTTGGATTTGTTCTGGCATTAATTGTTTTTTATTGTTTGTTTGTTGAATATAGTATTGTTCCCAGATTTCCATTTTTTTTTTTTTGGTGGCCTTTAACATGTTTCATTAGTTGTAATTGGGTGATGTCTGGTGTTTGGTGTTTTGTGTTGTGAATGTGTGTAGCTACGTTTGATTTGTAGCTAGGTATGTGGATTTTATCTAATGCTGTTATATGTTCCTTGAATCTTGTTTCTATTGATTTCTTGTCATTCCTATATATTTTTTATTGCATGTGTGCAATCTCAGACGTAGACCACACAGGAGCGATAACAGTCAGTAGCGTGCTGATGATGAACCGGAACGGTTCGAAACTGCAGTCCACGCAAACCAATAAGAAATCACAAACGTACAGCAAACAAATAAAGTGTATATTTAAAAGTGATTACAGTGTAGTGCAATATTCCAATATATATATATATATATATATATATATATATATATATATATATATATATATATATATATATATATATATACAGGGTCATTATTCTGGGATTCCTCGATATCTCCTAAGCTAAAAAAAATAATAAAAACAAACGTTTTGTTTTCGAAGGTGTATAACCCAAAATTATTTTAAACTATACAGCATGTCTCATAAGTCACGGGCAGCACGCGACTTTGATATTTTAATTGGAACACCCTATATATTATTACATAATTCGATCCCACGTAAAATTTCAATGTTACTTCATACAAGGTACTATATGTCATAAATCAATAGTTTTTGAGTTATTCAATTTTTTTTACACGTTCTAAAATGATTTGTGATTATACAGGTTGTCCCATATTTGCAGGCCAAAGCAAACATATTTTTTTAAATAGAACAGCCTGCATGTTTCTTAATTTTTGGACCTCTTTTTTAACTTTGAGTCTAATTTGTAGAGGTATATTTTTAGCTACAGTGCTTTGTTTTAAAGATATTTTGAATTTTATGAAAAAAAATAATAATTAAAATTCACCTACAGTTTGTAAATGTCGTTATTTTACCAAATATTAAACTTAGAGACTCAAATTTGGCATGTTATTCGTCCATAGATAACATCACATTGTTCTAACAGAAACAATGCGTTTACTTATACAGGGTGTTCGTAAATAGCGATTAAAGTTGGGCACATTTTAGGTCCGAAAACTCATTGTCTATGTATATGTATTTTTTTAAATAAAATTCAAAATATCTTTAAAACAAAGCACACTAGCTAAAATATATACTGCCACAAATTAGACTCAAAATTTAAAAAGTTTGCACGCAGCAAGTGCGTTATGGTAGCGAATTTTCTTTAAAATATTTTTAATAGCAAATGTCTTTTTTTGATGAAAGCAGGCATCAAACTTGGTTGCCTATATAGTAGAAACAATGTTCCTTATTTCATCGAAATAAATTTATTGTTTGAAAACATAAAAACATTTTTCAAAAGTCTGGATGCAGCAAATGTGTTATGAAAGTGAATTTCCATAAAAATGTTTTTAATAGCAAATGTGAGCAGACATCAATCTGATTACCGGTATAGCCTATGTAGTAGAAACAAATGTACTATATTATATCAAAATTACTTATGGTTTGAAAATATACAAAAAAATTCCGAAAATAAACTTAAATGTTGGTTTCCTAACCAACAAAGCTTACGTTAATAGCAAATTGAGTTATTGAAATTTGAAGGATTTAATGAAAATTCGGTAAATTTGCAGATTAGCTCCCGAACGCTTTTCAAAAAATTGTTTTCAGAAACATTACTAGGACCCCGCCCGGATACAGAAACCACAAGAAAAATTTCTTGTTCACACCACCACACCACACCCCCCTCCCACACCCAAGGAAGTTACGGGACTGGGAGTGAATAGGGGTGCTGGGCGGGGTAGCGAAATGCGAAGAAAATTGGTTGAAAGCTGTCTATTTGAAACCATATCCCCATTAAATCCTGCCTACCCCGCACAGCACCCCTATTTGCCCCAGGTCACGTAACTTCCTTGGGAGGTATGAACAAGAAGTTTTTCTTGTGGTTTATGCCACTAGGGTGGTTGTATGCACACTAGGGGAAAGGAAAATGCCTACGACGAAGCAGACCCCCCCCCCGTCGACTTGTGGAAGTAGCAGGGGGTTGGGGGTGGCCGCTTAGTCGCGGGGATTTCCCTTCCCACTCGCGTGCATACAACCAGCCTCGCTGCATAAACCACAAGAAAAATGTCTTGTTCCTACCCGCCAAGGAATTTACGGCACCTGGGGGGATAGGGGTGCTGTGCGGGGTAGGCAGGGTTTAAGGGGATATGGCTTCAAAATGTGAAAAAAACAGCTTTCAAGCTCGTTTTATTCGCATATTCTGCTCATATTTCCTTTTTACTACCTACCCCTCCGAGCACCCCTACTCACTTCTGGTCTCGTAACTTCCTTGGGGGGTGTGAACAAGAAATGTTTCTTGGGGCTTGTGGATCCAGGGGGGGCCTAGGCAGGTTTCTGAAAACAGTTTTCCTGAAATGCGTTCGGGAGCTAAACTGCAAATTTACCGAAAATTCGCTACTAAAACGCACTTACTGCGTCCAGATTTTTTTCTTACAAACGCATCATATTTCGATAAAAAATGCAAAAATGCATTAACGAATTTGTTCTACGAAAATTAGCTAAAAAAAATTATAGACCGTTAAACCATAAACTTCACTAAACCTACAGCGAAAGCATCAACTTAACTAAACTGACAGCCAAAGCATCAGAGAAAGGATCTATTTGAAATGAATATTCTGTAAATCTTTTAGTAAAATGAAGGGCAATGACGGTTGAATCTGAAACTGAAGGGTTTGCAGAACACTTTTCTTGCAACATTTTCTTTTCACAATCGGTATTTGTTTCACGTTCTTTGCCTAAACATTGCCAATTTTGACGTTTAAAATTGCGAGTTTGAGTTTTTGAGGCAAACTGCAAAATTTGTTTCTTTAACTGTCCATAACTTCTTTGTATTTAAAGCTAGAGACCTACATTTTGGTACAGAGTTCACTCTTTATAATAAAAACACGCATACCAAATTGGGTTGTCATTACTTTGTTATTTAGGGAGATATGAATTTTTTAGAAAGAAAACATTTTTAGGGAAAACTTGGTCCGATTTTCCTGGCAAATTTCGCAGTTTAAAAATTCGTCCCCTCATCTGCATTGGCCATGCATCGTATTTATACGCAACACAAAACAGCCCGGTTTACAACTTCAAAACTAGAATTATCCGCGAAGCATTCGAGCTCGAGAAACGTCCCGATTGTTTAAATAAGAGGGATGATGGCCTTCGACCTCCGATTACTTAGAAACCTATTATATGCTCATTACAAATACACAAAATGACTTCTAATCCAATAGATAATTTAACTTCCCCATTACCCGACTCAACAAATACATTTAATCCTCTAAAGACTCTTACAAAACCACCTGACTTAATAACCTCTCCTGACCAGGCTAATTACTGAGATTTTTTTTGACAGTTCTAACAGCCATTTAATTTTTCGCTTTGTTATGTGACACAAATTCACCACTCATTTCAACATTTGACTGATAAAAACATTCAAGGATGTAAGGCTACATGCATTCTCACCACAATTAGAACCGTAGACCGGTTTCGCTCTAATTAGAGCCCGTCAGTACGGCATACTAATTGCAGCAAAAATACGCCTATAAAGTAATATAGCTATGGTAGCCAGCCTTCGCAAAGTAAGTGAGATGTAAGACACGAAACACGTGGCGCCATCTCGTTGCGGAATCAAGTAGTCTGTTGTCACGGCAGCTCCAAATAATAACATATTAATGTAATTCAAGGATTTTTTCAATCACTCCGACATCAAGACTGTCAACTTCATATTGTAAATAAATTTCAAAATGTCAAACCATTCGATCAGGTCAACTGCTGTTAGCGAATTGGCAAACATATTTAAATTTTAATCAACAAAACTAACAGGAAGTATGGATTGATTACCTGAAATATTCTTATTAAACGTGCCAGTTACATGTTATGTAGCTTCATGTTCTTCTGTATTCATTTTTTGGGGGCTTGATTACAGCGTATAATCTGTTACATTATTTTTTTATCTCTATTGTTGTAAAGCAATTTATTTTTACATCGTCAACATCTCATAACACATGTAAAATAATTTTGCAGGAAATAGGTATTCCATTAGATACATCTCATGGTAAATATGCGTTCTTCCTTTACATTGCTATCATCAGACGTATTAGACGTTTTAGTAGCCTCGTCCAACTTAACTTATATCGGAACTAACGCCTTTAAAGGCATAGCAAGTTCACCAGCTTTAGATTAATCACCTGGTTTTAACCATTATCTACAACTATTATTTTCTACAGTTACTTGGTTAATAGCATAGACAGAGAATCTACCTTCAAGTAATCGATTCAATAAGGTTTTTAATCTACGAGGTCTGGCGGCGAAATATACTTATGGACTTGTAGTAATCTAGTATAAAATTTCAACCTTCAGGTCAAAGTATTTTCTAAAAATGTCTATCAATGGGTCACTGAAACATATGGTACAAAAAAAGAGTTCATTTTGTTGCCTGTCAGAGATGTTTTAAGCTGGTCTGCCATCAAAACTCCTTGTATTGTTTTTAAATTTCTTTGCATGTTCACTTTTGACAATTTTTAACCGAGCGTTCGACAGTAAAAGCAGGATTATCTTTGGGTGAGTTGAATAAAAAGCCTTTTTCTTTCCAAACAAATGTTTATTCCTTGTCCCGACGCGTTTCAACCTGCTAATCGGCCATCCTCAGTGGGATTATGTTTTTCGCGCGTATTTAGGTAAGTATGTAAATATTCCTTATTCGCTTTGGGTGGATTGAAATAAACGAGTTGTCACTAGAATCGTTTTAACCCCGAGAGTCGCATAGGTTGTATGAGTTGGCAAGAAATTTAATATGGTTGCTGTCAGTCCCCATTACGTTATATGTAAGGATTGAGTCAATGCTCAAAGCTGTGTTATCACAGATACTACAAATGGAACCAACGTAACAGTGATGACGACGGCAAAAGATTGTCCTCAAGGAGGAGTTTTTTCCTCATAGCGGAGGTGGATGTTTTTTTACGCAGGCCGGTGGTTGGCGCTTCCGCGATCTGACACCAACCGGTCCTGTGGTGACTCCCCTCCCCTACAAGTTGGGACTACCCACTAAACACCCCCTTGACACCTAGATACGTGGCGGAAACCACTCGCTGGCATTGCTTCACCACATCCTAACTCTTGTTGTTCTCAAAACTTCTACATCCTGTCTTCATTCTCCTTTGACCTCATCATTTCTACGATGCCTCTCTCCACAGTACTCCACACGCTTTCACTTCCCAGCACATGATCCACCACACTATCTGCTGTTAAATATCTGCCAATCTCTTTATACACTTGTTCTTTTATTTGCGACCATCTTGAGCACTCAAAGACCGTGTGTTCTGGCGTATCTCTATCACCGCAATACGTACAGTCCGTTTTGTCGACTATTTTCATTTACTGAGGTAAGACCTGACACGTCCATGACCCGACAGAAATTGGGTAAAATAATAACCTACCTCATGTTGTCTCGATATCCATGTCTGTATGTGTTTGTCCACTGTGATGTCGACATTTTCTCTTCTTATTCTCGCTGCCACTCCAGCATTGTTTTGGTTCTTGCCTCCTTTTTTCTTCTCTTCTATTTTCGTGTCTTTCATGTGACCTCTCTTGCCAATATGTGTATAGGGATCGTTCCTGCAATCACCTGTATTGCTTTCGTTGCCACTGTTGTTTATGCCCTTGCTATTCTGATGGTTACTGTGTGCCCCCGCAATATTTTTCTACACCTTGTATTTGGCAACACAGCCTTCCATTCTGGTGCGCCATATAGTAATCGAGTTTACCACACTACTCAGCATACTTCTCCCTGGTTTTGGTCCACCGATATTCGGTATACGACGCTCTAGCTTTACAATCATCATGCCTGCTTTTGCCACTACTATTTCTTTGTGCACACCCATTTTCATGTTATGTCCTACTTGTATGTCAAGGTAGTTCAGGCTTTCCTGCGATGAATTTCTGCATTCCTCACCTTGACTGTTACTGTCCTTAGTGTTTTTCGTCCCACTAGCACTATACTTTGAGTTTTGTGAGTCGCGAGTTGTAGACCTCTTTTTGCCATCCAGTTTTTCAGCCTTGCACCTGACCAGTTGATATTATCTTCTATGTCAGCCTTATCTCCTCCGCTTACAACCAGCGCCAAATAATCTGCATACCCTAAAATAGCCGTGTTGTTTACGGATTCGACACTAAAAACCTTATCGTAATACAAGTTCCACAGTGTTGGTCCTAGGATTGACCCGTGAGGCATGTCACGTGTAGCTGTTTGTCTTCCACGTAACTACATACCATTTCCAGCAGATATGGCTCAACTTGCCTCATTCTTAACACTTCGTATATACCTCTCCATGGTTCTGTATTGAATGCATTTTTTACGTCCAATGTTACCATGGCCACAAACCTGTTTTATTGCCTTATTATCTTACCAGGTATCTTCTTTACAACATCCATCGTCGAGCGCCCCATGCTGAAGTCAAATTGGTTGACTGCTATCCCTCCTCTTCTCTAGATTTCCTTTATAATTCTGTTATTTATTACATGTTCATATCATTTTGCTATTCCGCCTTCCAGGCGTATAGTTCTATATGATTTCTTTCCTCATGTTTTCTGTGGATTCTCCATTAATGCCAGCCTGGGTTGATTTTCAGTCTACCATTGCAGGCTAGTCTGTATAGTCCTAGCCTGGCCTCCCCCATAATAAGTAAGTGTGTGCGTGTGTGTGTTGGGGGGGGGGGGGGGTGGGGACAGATCCAGCAACACCTCCATGGCGGCTGTTGGAGTTGAAGTCATGGCCCCTGTGATGCCCAGGCAAGTCATCCTTTGGATCTTGCCTTGTTTTTGTTTGGCACTCGATTGTGTCACCTTAGGTCACCAGACCTGTGCCGCGTATGTTAAGGATGGTCTAACCACCCTTGTGTGCAGCCAGTGGGCCATACTAGGTCTTAGTCTCCACGTTTTTCCATATAGCCGTCTAGTGACGGCTAGGGCCATAACTGCCTTACGTAGTATTTTTTCAACGTGACCAGATAACTTACCAGGAAGTTTATACTTAGGTTTTTCCTAATTTGATTTAAGATTTGATATAAAATTGAATAATAAATTTTATTTGTAAGCGTCGTATAAACAGTTGATTACCTTAATTACTTATAAATATTGTGTAATTTATAGTTTGCACTTATTATGCTGGTGAGTAATGATTGTGGTTCTATCATATATTTTTTAATAGAAAATCAATAGAGTGTAAAAACCACAAATGACTAGACAAAACTGAAGTACAAATAAAATAGGAATGTAACACGAAAGAACGCATATTGTAGATTATACGAGAACTTTTTAATATGCAAAATCTTTCAGACTAGGCAATATGATGTAATGCAGAAATCGTTTTCAGTGGCTTTAAATTTTTTGCTATAAGATTTTTATAATAAAAGGTTTTTCGTAAATCTCTATTCATAGCCTTCGTATACCTACTTCCGTAAAATTGTAATATTTATTTATTTTCTAATTTTTATTACCATTATATTATTTTAATTCACAAACTGAGAAATGGGTATACTAGTGGTTGGATGACAAAGTTAAAAATACCAAAACATGGTAAAATTGGTACGTGAAAGTGAATAGTTTATTGCACAATATATCAATAAAATATTTTTCAAACTAAAGAAAATATATTGTTTTAGCTTTTTTCTTTTTTTTTTTTTCTAAAATTTTATTCAGCAAAATGAGAACTTGTCAAAATGTAATCTTCTAAAAAATGTATAAATAGAACATAAACCCCTATTTTAATAAACAAACAAACAATTACTAAAAGCAAAATAGTTTTTGGCTAATATCTTCTATCTATTTTGTCTCACTTTTGCTAGTCTATCTAAGATATAATGTTTATAAGGGCTTCTAGATCGCCGCTCGTTTTCAATGTCTACAAACACAACACCACAAACGAACTACAACCAAGCATCTTTGCCGTTTCCTTTTGTCTTGCACTCCGTAGTCAAATTTTGATACATGTTTTCGCTGACCCCTGGATTTAAAAACATTTGTTAGTTTATTTGTACCCACTCCGAGCTTTACTCAGCTTTTATGCACTTTTTTTATTCGGGGTATTATATAATCTATATTGTTCCACTGCAAACACCTCTCATCGTGTGTTAAGTTGTGCCTGAAGATTTTTCTTTGGTTGTACATGTATCGTCCACCACTTTGTAAATCGCAGATGTCCATTCTGTTTTGATGAATTTGTTGTCTATTATACTCCACACCTCGTCCCATTTTACGCTGGCGTATTTTGTCTCAATATTTAGGCTTACTTATTTATTTTTTAAGGACTTTTGATATAGTTAACGCGTTGTCACATTGTCATCTCGTCTAACTATATACAGATATATACAGGTGTACCAATTAAAACTTTCCATCTGGCAAATATCGGAATTAAAAAAATAACAAAAAATACCCGAGACACGTCGACTTTGTTTTCAAGTCAATAAAATCATGAGTTAAAGAATAAGAAAAAATATCAATAAATGAAAGAATGTTGTATAATTAAATGTACAATTTGTTTCCCCTCCACTTCCCTACAACAATAAAATCTTTACTCCACTTCCGAACGAACATTTTGAAGCATTTCGGGCGTTATCTGACGACATTCTTCAACAATTCGCCGACGAAGCTCCTCAAGTGAGTTTGGTCATGTTGCATAAATGTTCGACTTCATGTGTCCCTGTAGAAAGAAGTATAGGGATATTAAATCTGGAGATCTGGAAAGCCACTCACTTTAGCCCCTGCGTCCTATCCAGTGATTTGGAAACTTGAAGGATAGTGCAACCGAATGAAAGTAAAAGAGACAGGGGCGTACCAATTATGTTTCTCCAACACAGTCGTAAACTGTTATAAGTTTGCTGTTACAAGTCTTTTATAGAGTTTACATTTTTAACAATTTTAAGGATCTAAACTTTTTGTATAGTTATGAATGTGCTGATAATTTGTTTTTATTATCGTAGCCCTGATGAACCGGTCAAGAAACTGCTAAAGGTAGGCTTGTGAAACCATAAAGAGTATTTATAAGTGAACAGTCTTGTAAATGCCTGAAGTCCCAATTACTCACCACTTTGTTCGTTGTATACATATATAAACAAACAAAAATTAATTTAAACTCACCCCCGATACGGGTTCTGGGGTCTCAGTTTGCTCTCATTTGGTGGGAAACTTAACGGCAAGTAGAGAAAATCACCAAAAAAGAATTACCAGCGCCATATGATACGCCGATATTCAGCAAGTCAATCGAGGGTAATGGGCCTAGCTATGGTTCTGCTGAACAGCAAATTACCTATTCTTCGATAGGGGTCGCTGTAATTTCATAAATTTTTATAAAAAGTCTACAGACTGCATCCTCTAGAGAACACGTCAAACTGTTGGTTCTCTGTATCAAGTAATGTCTACAATTTCTCTCCGTCATACAACCAAATACAACGTGTTATTGTTATAATCATATAGTTTTTAGGCTTAAATTAACTGTTGTTAATCAAAAAAGAAATACAAGGTCCAAATTTCTATATTAGTTTAATCTTATTCTACTTATTTGTTTTCTATAATATAAAATTTTGCTGTTAGAACCTTGAATTTGACTTTTTATGTATATTTGCATCTTCCACGCATCAAAACGTGCAATAAATATCGCTGCACTTGCAACACGAGTCTGCTTCGATTAATAATGAAAACATGTACAAAACGTGAGCAACATATCAAATTAACTTCAACAGTTTTTAACCTTTGTAAACCATGATGTAACCTATTAGAATGAAGTTTATTTGGTTAGAGATAAAATCAATAATCGCTTACTACTCAGTATGAATTTCTGAATATGTGGTGATCACTGAAAAGTAAATTTTAGTAAAATCCTTCACTACAGCTAGGGTTTTACATTTGACAGTCTTTCGCCAACAAAGTAACTTTCATCGCAGGATCAAATACACTACCAGAAAATTAAACATATTAGTCATTTTCCAAAGAAGCTAACTCTGTTAGCGAAACAGTTTCCAGGTGTCAAAAAATGGTTGTAGTAAGGTAGATTTCACCAAAGTGTACTTAAGTACTAAATTGGAAAAAGGGTAAAAGGATGATATACCGTAGTTTTTTAAACTGAGGATTAAAACTGAGACCTCTTCAACCACTTGATGTTTTACTAAGGCAACATTAGTGAACTCTGACATGTTTCGGTCTTTTTATCACCTTCAGCGACTTCAAACACTGCAAGTATTGAGACTATGACACTAATAACTCAATAAGTTGCCCTAATTAGGTCAATGGGAATTAAAAAAAAATTGTAAGCAGGAGTTGTATTTGTCAGGGTTTAATTATATAACTCTTTTTGGGTTTTACTGAATTTTTGCAAACCCTAAAACACTCTTCTTGAGACATTTTACTTACACAACTCGTATTTGTTTCCGGTTCTTTGCCTAAATGTTGCCAATTTTGACGTCTTAAATCGCGACTTTGTCGTTTTGAGGAAAATCCCAAACTTTGTTTCTTTAAGTGCCTATAACTTTTTGTCTTTAATCTTAGACGCCTAAATTTTGTAACATGGTTCACTCTTTATAATACAAACAGGCGTACTAAATTTGGGTGCCCTTGCTTTATTAATTCCGGAGGTATAATTTTTTTCCGAAAGAAAACCCAACATAAGTTTCAACTTCAACCGTCATTCTCCTTCGTTTTACTAAAATGTTTCCAGAAAATTCATTTCGAATAGACCATTTCTCTGATGCTTCAGCAGTACTTTTAGTTAAGTGTATTGCTTAACGGTCTATAATTTTTAGCTAATTTTCGTAGAAAAAATTCGTTATTGAAGAGACCGCGATTTCTTCAAATGAGTGCAAACTAGGCCCCCTAGAATCCATATCCGGGTTTAATTTCAATTTTTATCTGTTTACATATATACAGGGTGACGCATTTGTACTGTAAAGTTAAATATAATTGTTATTACACAGGATACGGTAAAAAATTGTATACGTTAATTATATGGTATCTTGAGCTGCATCTTATAAAATTATTTTGACAATCACAGGTGACCCATAAATCGTTGGTGATACCTACAATTTTTTAAACATCCCTTATATTATTGCATTTTTGCATTTTTAATCGAAATATGATGCATGTTTGGAAGAAAAAAATCGAAACGCAGTAAGTGCGTTTTGGTAGCAAATTTTTATTAAATGCTTAAAATTTCAATAATACAATTTGCTATTAACCTAAGGTTCATTGTTTGTTTTTTCGGAAACATTTTAAGTTTATCTGCGGAAATTTTTTAAAATTTTCAAGCAATAAGTTATTTAAAAAAATATGGTACATTGTTTTTACTATATAGGTTATATTGGTAACCAAATTGATGCCTGCTTCCCTTAAAGAGACATATTCGCTATTAAAAATATTTTTATGAAAATTCACTTCCATATCGCACTTGCTGCGTCCAGGCTTTTTATATATTCAACAAGCAATATTTTTTGAGGCCTTAAAAAGTTAGGGTTGGAAAAAAGAACCGCCACCCAAGTAAACATTTGTAAAACTTTAGTAGGATAATAAATTTGGTTTCTAGTGTTTGGCAAGTTGAGAAATACATCTGCAACAACAATATACATGTATAATAAATGCCATGAAGAGAGCTAAGACTAATTTCACTATTTTGTTGTTTATTGTAAATATCTAATTATTTGGAAAATTGCCTTAGTTAATAAACAATAACATAATTACAATGTTATTGCAATTTTAGAATAATTTCATTGTATCTTGCAGATGTATTTTTTGATGTGAAACACACTCGACTAACTACTAGCAGTGGCGGCGTAGCATAGGTTGGCACCCGGGGCGGTTTTCTTTTGCGCACCCCCAAAATAAAACCACAAACAAATACTAAACGTGCTTACCTGACTTTATTTTGCTAAAATATTCGATTACATTATCAAAACTTACTTTCCTGCCCTTTTCGATGGAAATACACACACACACACACACACACACACACACACACACACACACACACACACATATATATATATATATATATATATATATATATATATATATATATATATATATATATATATATATATAAATTCAAACTTACCCGGGATATGGGCTATAGTTCGCGCTCATTTGAAGATTTTTTTCCAAATTCAAAAGTCGAGATCTCAACACTAATAAATTTTTTGGTAAGAAAATTCACAAAAAAGTAGGTTCATTTGCCAAAAAGCGACTTAATTAAAATGACCACCTTATTAGCAAGATCTGAATCTGCTCTGTATAATATATTGCAGTTTTATGTTTGGTTTGTTTTAGTTTATGCATATGCCTAATAGTTGTAACTTATTTAAAGATTACTACATTATTTTCTACAATATTGCGATTTAACAAGGGATTTAACTATTGCAACATTACCATATAATTTTTTCACGCACAGAAAATAACAATTGTATATTGTTAACACTACGCAAAACATCAACTTTGCCTTTATTTCAATGGCTAATAACATACATAACATACACTCATGACCGTGAACTTGAATTATGGTGTTTGCGATAAATAATCCTGTCTTAGGTAATTGAGTTATGTGATTTATATAATGTTTATTTTTATACCAAACACACTTTTAAATGCAATAACTTTTGTAGTAGTAAAGTAGATTGCTGTTTTAAATTATTTAACGAGTCGTATAGGCTTTTGGCCTTTCAGCGCTGCGACCATAATGAGCCCTTTGTGGATGACTCTGTTTTGTAATAGTTGACCAAATTGTTCAGGTTTTTCATAGAACCTATTATCTTTCTGGGGGGCTATTTTACATATCTTCTTGGATGTTAGGGTTACCGCTCCAAGGTATTTGAGCCTTTTGCAGAACTGAGCCATGCAGGCGCCAAGCAAGTGTTCTGTTGTTTCTGCTGCTTCAGTGCAGTACCTGAAGTTGTTCCTGCTCGCCTTTTTTTCTCCCTTAGGACTCGTCCGCGTCTTTTTCACCCCGATAGCATCGCAGCCTTTGGCTCATTGTGCATGCCCTTTGTCTTTTCTACTCAACCGCTTTCATTGAACTGGGTTCCTCAATTACTGACTTCTCATGTCTGAGCCCTGGACAGTCTGCCCGTATATGTTCGTTTCTGACCCAGGACTTAATGGCTTCCCTAGCAGTGCTCTTTGTCACGCCGGGAACCGCTTCTGGTCCCATAAATGGTTCTGCTGACCCTCTCTTCGCGAGACTGTCAGCTTCTTCATTGCCTTTGATCCCCGGGTGACCCGGCACCCAGATGACGGTCACCTCATTCTTCCCAGCCAAGTCGCTCGTCTCGTCTGGGAATTCACTTACCCTCCTAAAATTTACTGTGGCTATGAGGATCCTCTTGCTGGTGTAGCTCCTCCTCTTGTTCTCTCGCACGCAGTGCAAGATGGCGTACATTTCGGCCTAAAAGACCGTTGCATGAGATCCGAGGGAAATACTGTGACTTACCCTCGGTCCTTCCGAATAAACGCCTGCCCCCGTCCCACGCTCCCCGCCGTATCCGTCCGTGAACCAGACGGACGGGTCCCGTGGTAGGCCTGGCATCTCCCCCCACCATATCTCGCGGTCGGGGATTGCCACTGTAAACTTGTTTTCCCTGCAGATTCGCGGGCTCGCGTAGTCTGACCTTATTTCAAGCATGAGCTCCTTCACGATCTCCTCCTGAATATTGTAGTGGCCCCTGCAGCCTGGGGTGATCTTCAGTCTATCATTGCAGGCTAATCTGTATAGTCCTAGCCTGGCCTTCCCCATAATAACTAAGTGTAGGGAGGGCAGATCCAGTAACACCTCCATGGCGGCTGTTGGGGTTAAAGTCATGGCCTCTGTGTTGCCGAGGCAAGCCATCTTTTGGATATTGCCTAGCTTTTGCCTAGTTTCTGGCCACCTTACCCATCTTCATAAGGTGCTTACCTTACTGGGGAGTGTCCTGTGATTAATCTCAACTCGTTCCTGTCCAATACAAGAGACAGTTCAGACTTATCTGTTTATATGTTGAGGAACCGTTTTGCTTGCCTTAAGGCTGCCGTTTTTTCCACTATGACAGCAGTTGGTTCATCTCGCAAGTATCAAGTTTATTTCTTACATAGCTTTTTCTTAGTCCACAATAAGACTCTGTATACCATAGAATGATATCGTTGCTGCCCTTCTACAAGTCTATCTGCTTGCTCATTTCCTCCAGTGCTTTGATGCCCTGGTACCCGCAGCAAAGTGTGATCCATTTTTATCTAGTGTTAGAGTGAAAATGTTGCCCATTATATCATTATCATCTGTATACCATAGAATGATATTGTTGCTGCTTGCTGCCCTTCTACAAGGCTATCTGCTTGCTCATTTCCTCCAGTGCTTTGATGCCCTGTTACCCGCAGCAAAGCGTGATCCATTTTTATGTAGCGTTAGAGTGAAAATGTTGCCCATTATCCTGTCATTTGGCTGTGATCGACTCTGTTTAACTGACTCCACGCACTTATAGGGCATTGTACTAATTTGATGAGCTAATAATGATTTATTTATTATAAAAAAGTATGTCTCCTCTCGTAGATAAATATTGCATTTTTTTTTCAAAGCTGAAATTTGGCAAACAACCGTGTCAAAAACGCATATTACAAAATGCCATTAATTTAATTTTAATATTACTTATAAAACACGTAAAATAAAACACGCTTCCAACATCCAAATGCGGTCTGAATACATAAATAGTAATGTCTCAATGATTAAATGAAGACACAGTTTCACAAGCACTTGACACGGTGCACATTTTAAATTACCAAACTGAATTTTAAACACCTTCCTCAGAAGAGAACAATGACATTGAACTTGAAGAAATCGATGATCAATAAGTTACACAGTGTTAAATTATCAGAAAAGTAGTGGTTTCCAGTTTAGTGCTAAAAATATGTAAAACCAAAATCTCTTTGGATTATTTTTTATAGATTATATCAACAGTTTGTGCCATGGAATAAACGGAAAAACAGCTTCTAATATTTTAGTGTATATCTACTTATACAATTTGGAGAATCCAATTCATCACAATACAGTTTTTATACCTGACGATCGGTTCGCTATCCATATTGATAAATAAACTTTTATTCATCCATCTGATGACGCTAACTTTGTTAGCGAAATGTTGGTCAGGTGTAACAACTATATTGTGATGAATTGGGTTTTCCATATTGCACTTATCAGTGCTTATCTAAGGCACAGCATAGTGAACAGTCTTCTTATGCTGTGTCTAAGGTTCGAATCTTCGCTCATCATACCTACTTAAACAAATGCAACAAAATTGTAAATAAGAACTTCAAAATAATTATTATAATATCTATAGCTCTTCTAAGTCAGATTTCATACCGGCTATATAAACTGACATTGGCCAACAGGCAAAGACAACGTAAACCAAGGACGCACAAAGCCAAGATACGAAATATTTTATTTTGGTTATATTTAAGCAAAAGAAAAAAAAAACTATTTTTAGAAATACTAAATTATGATTTCAAAAGCGTTTGTGTAAGTTCAACGTTAGTTTTTTTGCAAATGTAACATATTAAAAATTTTATACCGTTAAAAATAGCATAAGAAGTACTATTAAAATCAATAATAAAAAACATAGGTTGCCATTTAAAAAATATCGATGACGTCATAACTTAAATAAATAATATAGTATAACGTCAAATTGGTAAAATCTTTATACCGCTTCCAGATTATTTCCAGAAAATGAGTTTTAACGAAGTTATCGAATTTATCCGTTACTTCATTTCCACACTGTATAGAAAAAATCGTAGTAATAATATACAGGGTGTTGCATTTTAAGAAATTAAAATGACTTTGTATCTCAAAAGCCAATGCTAAACCGTTTTTTAAATATGGAGTGAACTCAAGAGAAAATTTCCGGCAACTTTTACACATATCGTTTTTTAGCGAATTTTCATTAAGAAAAATTCGCCAATAGAGAGGTCACGATGAAAAGCTTTGAAAAAATTTCTTCAGATGAGCGCGAATTTGGCTCGCTAGAAGCCAAAACCAAGGAACCAAAGTCTGTTAAAATTTTTATATGTATATATATATATATATATATATATATATATATATATATATATATATATATATATATATATATATATATATATGTCTTGTTTGGGCAAATACCGAGGTCGAGTTCGTTAATCAGCCTATATGCTCAAGTTTTTCCGGTGGAAAATCGGGGAAAACTTTTTGAAAACGTTATATTTTTCTATATATCAGAGTAATTGAAATGAAAATTTACATGTGGCTAGAAATGGTGCAAATAAACCTATATTTTGAATTTTAAGTAATTTGGTACACAATATTTAGAGTTTTTCGAAATTAAAAATAAAACCTCAAAGACATGCGTTGAAACGACTTAGTGGTTAAAGTCCAATGCCTGACAGACAGAGTAGTTAACTGCCACGCTTAGATTAATTCATACAACAGGTATAAACCATACATCAACGGTAACCAAACAAAATATATACCAGGCAGAAAACATACTACCCGAACCAACAATCGTGAAATGTCGGACGCAATTATGGAAAATGACAGACGACATGAAATTTAAAATTTGATAAGTGATTGTTATTTAACTGGGGGATTCAATCAATTATTAAAACACACCATATTTGTAGCTTTATTAACGGCCCCAAATGAAGTTTTAGCGCAGCATAGATATAATATGCTGTCGCATAATATAGCAGAAGTTTAAGCAAAATCAAGCCAAGTCTCTATAAAAATAATTCTAAAATAGTTTCTTTTATCTTTAAACTTAAACACAAGACGTCATATAAGACCGAAACAGTCGTGGGATGTGTTTCAATGGCAATTCTACTAATTCTGTAATTAATAATTGTTACTTATACTTTGAATATAATATCCCGGACATGAAGCCGATCTAAAGTATCAAATAAATAAAGCAAATAAAACGTTAGTTGACGTGTGCCTAGATGGCGCAGGAGGCATCGCCCTTGCGTCCTAAGCGAAATTTGTAATGCAAGTTTCTTTTAAAGAGAGTTACACTATCTACATATATAGCAAAATTTAGTTCTTTAGCTTCATATAAAATTGAGTTTTGGGCATTTTTCGCAAAAGGAGTCAGAATGCAAGATTTTTTAAATAATAGAGAGATATCGATGGTAACACTTTCGAAAGAATTCTTCAAATGTGCGCGTACTAGGACCTCTAAAATCGATCTTTAAGGTCTGTGTAAGTTTAAAGTATTAACTTCACTAATATTCCGTATAACAATAGTGTACAATTCTTATGAAAATTCGCTACTGTAAGATACTTGCTGCGTCTCGAAATTTTTTAAATAAAGTTGAGGGCGTAAAAATCCTGTGTGAAGGACCACGTGTCGTTTTTTTATTGTGAAACATTTCGTTGATTATATTATGTGTAAAATAAGTAAGCATTTTTGGGGTCGGACCAAGAAGCGAGTGAGTTAAAACTATTAACGCCATCTATCGGGGAATATGATTCTGACCATATTTTTACAACGTGATTATTTAATTATCTTATTAACGAATCTTATTACTATTTATTAAATCAAATGTTATCAAAAATGTCAAAAGACTTACTTTTATATCTTCCGTTGATAATACCACAAGCAACTTGTGCCGGTGTTCTTTCAGCAGGACACTCATCTGATGAACGTCTTCTGTGAACCACGGAATAGCTCCCTTTTAAAACTCTGTTCCATACAGAGAAAAATTCTTTCATTATGTTTGTTGGTTAAATTTTAATTCTAACAAATTGGTTGAAATATAACTGGAAAATTACACCACACTGTTTCCGATACGTGAAACACTGGACACGATTTAGTTTTAAAGTTTTTTCGATAATCTAACGATTTTAAATTGCCGACACTTTGAGTAATCACGTCTATCGGAGAGCGATATTTTCAAACTATCGAAAGTTGACTTTTCACAGCTTTCGCAGATTGATTTGCGCCCTTAAAAACGAAAAATATGGTTAGCAAATGGGTTTCTTGATATGTAGCGAAAGATGAGATGATTTTCTATAAACATTTATGTGACACAATGATTTTTTGAATTTCATGTCAAGTATATTGATTTTTAGCCAATCTAACGACGTAACAATTGAGTTGAAGTAAATTTAATAAAATAAATGTTGCAATAAATAATTGATCAGTACTTTAACATAAGCAATTTAGTTGGAAAGGTCAGGCATACATTGTCAGTGCATTTATTAATAAGCTTACTTTAATAATTATTATTGTTATTTTTAGGTGTATTATCCAGCACCTGTCTTTGCATATGGTTATCCTAGAGCTTTTAGGATTAATAACTGATTTAATTTTAAATAGATAAAGAAAGTTGATGACCCTTTATGTTTTCCTGTTTATTAGCCACTAAAAAGTTATTGCTTTTGTTTATTGAAAATATGATCAAAATTCGTTTAAATTATTACAAACCTGATGATACTTCAATTTTTTTCACATGTAGCAACTTTTGTTTACTCAAATTAAACGTATTTAATATTGCGCAACTTTTAATACATAAGTTAAATGAACCCAAATCTATATCTTCTTTTAAAATAGTGTTGCAAATTGAATCATAACTTCCATATAGATATTCTTAGAACCTCGGTGGTTCAGGGGTAAGAACGTGTGCCTCTGAACCGAAGGGTACTGGGTTCGATCTCAGGGTACTCCTTTCACTTTTTCAGTACAAACTGTAACATTAACATCAACCGAGGTTCTGGCATTGTATTCGAGCAAGTTGAATGTCAGCACGTGTCGCCCTTCGGAGGGGGCGTAAAGCCGTCAGTCCCGTGTCCATGCGACGTTGGGCACGTTAAAGATCCCTACCCTCCTTACAGAAAGACAGGGTTCGGCAAAATTTCCAGGATAGTGAGGTGAAACTGCTCCTTGTCGTCGGTGATTGGCCATAGTCGCGGAAATAGGCCGACGTTAAAGAAACAAAGCACACACACACACACACACACACACACACAGATATTCTTATGAAATGAATTAAAGGTCCATGACTGGGCCACAACGAAAATATTCGTATTATTGTACCCATAAACTTCTAAAACGTTATATTACTCGAGTTTTAACCCAAAAATGACAATTTTCACCAAATCACCCCTCATTTATCCCCTACCCACTGAAGCGATCTAACCCAAAAACAATTCGAAGCGTTCTTTGTCGGGTAAAAGTTATCGTACCTACTAATATAGGCAGACCTACAGGCCCATGACCAACCTTCCCAAGTCCGAAAGGTCCATTTTCGGCATCGAAACTGTGTGCGGCCTCATCGTCAAGGTGGAGTCGCTACACAAAAAGAACCTTCCGAACCAGTGCCGTCGCTGCCAAAGGTTTGGTCACTCCCAATAGTCTTGTAGGGGAGCCCCTCGATGCGTAAAATGCAGCGGCCCCCATTTGTCTGTGGAGTGTAAAAAGCCCCTATCCGTCGACCCAACTTGCTGCAATTGCGAGAAGGGTGACACCGCCAACTGTAAAGGCTGTCCGAAATTCCCCAAACCCAACAAACAGACCTCCCAACGGAAGACGCAAATTTCCTATGCGGCTGCCACTGGATCTTACCGCCACGCCCAACCCTCAACAACCCCGAAACCGGCAGCATCCAAGCCGAATCCAGCACAGTCTAATCCACGACAGGCAGTATGGATTCCGTCAGCGCAGATCGACTGCCGACCTCCTTTCCTTTGTCACCCATTCTTGGAACAAGTCTATGGAACAACACGGTGAATCCCAGATTGTTGCTCTAGACATATCCAAAGCATTCGATCAGGTCTGGCACGCAGCGCTGCTTAATAAACTTCCGGCCTATGGCCTACCACCAAAACTCTGTATGTGGACAGCAAATTTCCTCTCCAACAGGAGCATATCTGTTGTTGTGGATGGCCATTCCTCTAAACTGTATCCAATTAATGCAGGAGTTCCTCAAGGTTCAGCTTTAGCCCCTACTTTGTTTCTTCTCCACATCAATGACCTCCTCTCGAGCACATCCAACCCAGTTCACAGCTACGCGGACGACAGCACCCTCCATTCAAATATACAATATTCTAAGCCTGTCCCTTTAGCCCAATTAGATGAGGATCACAGACTCATGGAGGGTTCTGTCTCCATGGATCTCCAAAAAATATTAGACTGGGGAAGTAGAAATCTTGTACAATTCAACCCCACCAAAACTAAGTCTTGCTTTCTTTCTCACAAGAGATACACCAGCACTAGACCCATCACAATGAACAACCAAGTTATTCAAAGTAATGAGTCCTTTTCTCTTGTTGGCATTTCTGTGGATCGAAATCTTAATTGGCACCAACATGTCACATCAATTGCAGAAGCGGCTGCTAAGAAATTAGGTTTCCTCTTCCGGGCTCGCAAATACTTTTCACCAGCTAATCTCTATACCTTATATACTTCACAAATAAGGCCAAACCTTGAATACTGCTCCCACATCTGGGGTGCCGCTGCCGCTTCTACACTCGCTATCCTGGACTCCATTCAAAAGAGAGCTATACGTCTCATCGGTGACCCTACCTTCACCCAAAGGCTGCCATCCCTTGCCCACCGACGTGCTGTTGGTGACCTCTCTCTCTCTTTTATAGATATCTGCACGGGCACTGCTCAGAGGAGCTTCCCTCCATAGTTCCCCCACCTGCCGCCGCCAACAGATCCACTAGGGGAACAGAGCGAATGCACCCTTCTACTGTCCAGGTCACCAGACATAGAACATCTTGTTATGCCCGCTCTTTTGTCCCGAGGACTTCCAAGTTGTGGAATTCCTTGCCGGCACATGTTTTTCCTTCTCCTCCGAACCTCCAAACCTTCAAGTCCAGAATTAACAAGCTGCCTCTTTCCTCCTTGTCAACACCCACGGTACGATAGAATTTAGGCTGTAAGCCCTCGTGGTGTGTTGTTGAAATTAAAAAAAAAAAACCCTCTGCAAAAGCAGCTTCCACTGCGAAAGCAGCTCCCGCCATAAACCTATCCAGTGCACTTTCCTTTATTACCACGATCAATTTTACACAGCTGAAGTTGGTCACGGGAAACATTCTCCAAAACTCCCCTGATCTGCTAACGCTGATCACTTCCGCCATCCCCCTAATCCCCGAAATCGTGTCAATCTTTCAGATAGACCGACCGAGAGGCAAAAATTTTCGTTTAGGAATCAAGTTTTCTACATGTTTTGAGACTTTTTACGCCGTTTTAACAAACAAAAAACTGCCAAATTTCTGTCACCAATATTCCCCCTTACACATTCAACCCCAAATTTAATTTTAGCACAGAATATCAGATGTTTGATAAAACTGTAAGTTTTCTAATAAACAAACCTTAAAATGTTATATTGCCCGAGTTTTAACAAAAAACGTAAATTTTCACGAAATCACCCCGCGTTCATCCCCTAACCCCTGGAGAGATTTTACCCAAAAACAATCCGAACCGTTCATTTGTCGGGTGTTAAGTGTATACCAAATTAGAAGACGATATCTAAATTCATGCTAAAGTTATCGTGGCTAGAAACGGACAGACATACCGACTGACGGGCAAAAAATGTTCGTTCCCAAATTATGTTTTCTATATGTTTTGACAGTTCCAGCGACGTTAAAGCGAAAACATTTTGATGAAATTTTTGTCGTCGATGCCATATCTTCACACGTATTGACGATATAGAAGTAAAATTATTTGTTATATATATTGTCAATGACTGAGCTAGTTGCACTTTAAGACCCTGCGTAAAAATTTAAATGTAGTCTCACATTAGTTCTGCGTTATTTAAAAATCTTACTAAGAGAAGATATAAAGGAAAATACTTGGTGTTTGATATATACACTTTGCAGTTACCAAAGACGCTAATGGTTTTCCTCTGGTTTCACAGACGTATGGTAGCAACACTTATAATCGTATTTGCAACTGGTTTTGACTTTACGATTGCAAAGCAGATATAGAGCTGCCATTCTACATTTATGAAACCAGAGGAAAAACATCTACGTCTGTATTTAGAGTGGATTGGTTTCACCAAGTTCGGGCAAGCGTATTAATTGATTTGCAATTAATCTTATTCTAACATTTAAATTATCCGACTCTTCTTTGCTAGTTTGAAAAGTAGTATTAACCCATAATAATATTTTTAACCCTTTTTGATAATATATTTACATAACTTTTTGCATTGATGGTTAAACTAGTAAAAAAAAAGAAATCTGCTCTTGTTTGCAAAAAATAAACTTCAAGGAACATTTCAAAGAAAATCATTTTACAAATATTATTAAAAAAATTAATTAAAATATAAATTTTAAACGAATTGTTAAGGTTGACTGGTCTTTTGACTGAAAATCTATTTTTTTTTTGTAAAAAATCGAATCTATTACTAAATATATATGTGGCTTCACAATTGCTTGTTTTTTCTTTGTAACCGGTTTCGCCATTTTACGGTGTCGTGAAACAGGGGAAAATTAAATTTATTTGCGCCGTAAAAGGGGGAAACTGGTTATCTTCTTCGCTGTATCTTACAGCGAAGAAAACAAGCAATTGTAAAGCCGGAGAAAAAGTCTTTACATTTGTATTTAGCTTGGAAGGCTTTCCCCAAATAAGGGTAATAATGAATTAATCCATTACACACAACGCTTTGTTTATGTCTTATGAGCTAAATAATACACAAGAAGAAAAAGTCAAGACTGGATACACTAAAATTTGCTTTGGTATGTTCAAAAGGTCCTTGATTTTTCTCAACAATCCATCAACCGAGGTTCTGGCATTGTATCTGAGCAAGTTGAATGTCTGCACGTTCCGCCCTTCGGAGGGGGCGTAAAGCCGTCGGTCCCGTGTCCATGCGATGTTGGGCGCGTTAAAGATCCCTACCCTCCTTACAGAAAGACAGGGGTTCGGCAAAATTTCCGGGAGAGTGAGGTGAAACTGCTTCCTGGCGTCGGTGATTGGCCATAGTCGCGGAAATATGCCGACGTTAAAGAAACAAAACACACACACACACACATTCTCAACAATCAAGCTATCATCTAATTGGTGTAAATAGTTTTTATTTTAAAGCTTCACTGTTTAATAATTTTAAGAAACTTCTCTCTTCGATTGTTGATTTTCAATGTGCATTATTTTCCAGAATTTAACATAAACCTTATTTGTTCAAAGATTTTATCATACATACAAAACTGTAATATCTAATGTCCTGATTGTAATTTTGCTTATATAGGACAAACAAAAAGAAATTTAACAGATAATTTACATTTTAATGTAGATAACCTCTCTGTATCGAATTATATAGATTGCTGTTGTGTTGTGTTTTTGTTTCTTGACGCCAGGGAGCAGTTTCACCTTACTATCCTGGAAATTTTGCCGAACCCCTGCCTTTCTGTAAGGAGGGTAGGGATCTTTCACGTGCCCAACATCGCATGGATACGGGACCTACGGCTTTACGCCCCCTCCGAAGGGCGGAACGTGCAGACATTCAACTTGCTCAAATACAATGCCAGAACCTCGGTTGATGTTAATGCTACAGTTTGTACTGAAAAAGTGAAAGGAGTACCCTGTGATCGAACCCAGTACCCTTTGGTTCAGAGGCACACGTTCTTACCCCTGAACCACCGAGGTTCTCATTATATAGATTGAACACAGCTCAGAATCTTCATATTTTGTTTAAACTCTTTACAAAATCCATTGATCCTTATCTATTATTTATTAATTCATAGTGTTATGGCTAGAAATTTTATTTCTGTGTTTTCTATTCAGGCATACGTTTTAGTGAATTTTCTTAGAAAAAATTCACTAATGAGGAGATCTCGACTTTTGAATTTTGAAAAAATTTCTTCAAATGAGCGCGATCTAGGACCCCTAGAACCCATATCCGGGGTCAGTTTCAATTTTTATATTTTTATATGTTTATATATATATATATATATATATATATATATATATATATATATATATATATATATATATATATATATATATATATATGTATCACACCGATAACTCAAAAAATAATGGGCCGATTTTGATAAAATTTGGCATGTACTTTTCTTTTGTAAAT
This sequence comes from Tillus elongatus, assembly GCA_964006375.1. Taxonomy (NCBI): domain Eukaryota; kingdom Metazoa; phylum Arthropoda; class Insecta; order Coleoptera; family Cleridae; genus Tillus; species Tillus elongatus. The sequence goes on along the minus strand of OZ023270.1, from coordinate 90,018,280 downwards.
AGCTTGGATAAGTTCGTTAGTCAAATCGGACGAGGTTTTCCGGGAAAATTTTGAGTTTTCATTCGAAAAAAATTCCTATCTCAAAAAGTAATTAGCCGATTTTAATAGAATTTGGCATGTACCTTTCTTTTGTAAATAGCTTTGACAAGTTTGTTAGTCAGGAAAATCGGACGATTTTGGTAGGTAGGTTTACGATATAAAAAGCAAACTATACACGAAAATTTAGATTTCTATGTTACAAGAAAAAAAAGTTATAAAATATTTTGTGCCAGTTCATTTCTATGAAAATTCACTACCATAACGCACTTGCTGCGTCCAGGCTTTTTTTAGAATTGAATTAGCCTAGATTTATAAACAGCTGATCCACAAAACTAAAATAAATATGCCAATGATCGATTTTATCTTTTGTTTTTTTTTTCGTTACCAATATTTACCATTTAAAAAATTGATAATGTAATCATTAACACATTATTTTCGTGTTTCTTATGAAGGCAAATATTATTTGAAGCTGAATTTTCCCAAAAGTAGCAAACTGCTTAACAAGAAGGCTAGACGAAATTATAGTCAATATGTAAATATAAAAATTCTTGCAATTTTTATTTGAAAATAAGATCATTAAGACAAAATTAACAAAAGCAATTAATGACTTTTCACACGATATTATGAATTCTGTTTAAAAAGGTATATAAACTTTGCAAGTAACATTATTTCATTAAACCATAATCCAAAATTATTTTCGGGCAGGTTGTACATAGATGACTTAATTAAGTAATAACTAACAAAAATGAATTAGATGTAATTTAAATAAAGGAAAACAAAATCTAAATTAAATACAAAATTTTTGTTCCTAATAAATTTGGACTGAGAAAAATTTAAAAAACATGTTTCTTATACTTATACGTATTTATTCGTGATTAAAATTATACAAAATGATTTTGTTACACACCCTCCTCTAAAACTATTTATTTTTCAAAAGTAATTGATTTAATGTCCGTTGTTTTATATTTTGCTTATTTCACTCATGTTAAACAAAAATACTTTTTAGCTCTTAGTATTTGTCATGTTGGGTGGATATTTTTCTACGAAAAGCCAGATATTATTTAAGGGGGTTTCAGGGTTCTTTCTAACATACTTACATAAGCAGTATCTTTTTAATTTTATAAAACATTTTATAGCCTTTCCTTACCACAACTTCAAAAACTCAGATTTGAAACCTGGGACGCAAAAGCTTTTTAAATGCACGACACCGTCTCTATAATACTGTGAAAACTCACTATTACTTCACAAAAAAATGGAAACTCACAATTTTCCGAATTTTCTCAGACAGGTATCTTCGCCTTCACTTTGTGTATAACAGTATCACACTAAAATTTTAAAAAAATACTATTGAACTTGAATTTATAATTTATCTAATAGATTCGCGCGTTTTGTATATGTTCACACAACTTTGAAGGTGGTTTCCTTTTCAGTGACTCATGTAATCAGGTGGTCGAACATAAAATCATTTGAAATTTGCCAAGTTTCTTTTATATATCAACTTGATATCAACACAAGACGCGGTCCAGTAGCGTACTTTCACTGGCCAATCGCAAGGCGAGATTTCAAATCTGCGAACCCCCATCTCCGGCCAGAGTCTACTGAGTAGCATGTGCTTCTAAGACGTTTCAGCCAGCTGCCGTTTTCACGTAAATTTACCTATATCTGGGGATATTTGTCAGCAATTAAGAAATATTAATATCAAAATGCGTGTTAAATTAAGAATTATGATTTTTTTGGTATCTAGACCATGCAGGACTGTCATTTATATGGAATAATGACAATAACAATGAACATGTTTTAAATAAAAGGTTGTGGTATTTTTTTTTTTACGATTTTGAATTTTTTTATTTTATACGGCGTCACTTCTCTGATCACAAATTTTGTTGTTTACCCTATATTTTTTAAATCCACGCATTGTTCTGCATACAACATCTTCAAACGTTACCGGTGTAGGATAGGGACAATTTCGGAAAAAAAAAACATTTTTATGATTGTTATTGCTTGTCTTTTCAGAAACCACCAAATATTTTTTGCCCCACACAGCAAAGAAAATGTCAATGCTTCAAATTTCTTCTTCCCTATTTGAAAACATAATGTAAGTCTTTCTGAAAAGGAGCGCCTAACACTTGCAAACGTTTCCTGCATTACTGTGCCCCCTGTACCAAAAATGAGACCTTTAGGACAAGTTATTCATTCAGCCGTTCTTTGTACCACTGATATATGAGGTCAGCGCATAAGAAAAAATCTCTGGACGCAGCAAGTGCGTTATAGTAGCGAATTTTCTTTAAAATATTTTTAATAGCAAATGTCTTTCTTTGATGAAAGCAGGCATCAAACTTGGTTGCCTATACAGTAGAAACAATGTACCATATTTCATCGAAATAAATTTATTGTTTGAAAATATATAAACATTTTTCACAAGTCTGGATGCAGCAAATGTGTTACGGAAGTGAATTTCCATAAAAATGTTTTTAATAGCAAATGCGAGCAGGCATCGATCTGATTACCGGTATAGTCTATGTAGTAGAAACAATGTACTATATTTTATAAAAATTTCTTATGGTTTGAAAATATACAAACATTTTCTGAAAATAAACTTAAATGTTGGTTTCCTAACCAACAAATCTTACGTTAATAGCAAATTGAGTTATTGAAATTTGAAGGATTTAATGAAAATTCGGTAAATTTGCAGATTAGCTCCAGAACGGTTTCAAAAAATTGTTTTCAGAAATATTACTAGGACCTCACTTGGATGCATAAACCACAAGAAAAATTTCTTGTTCACACACCCACAAGGAAGTTACGGGACTGGGAGTAAATAGGGGTGCTGGGCGGGGTAGGTAGTAAAAAGGAAACATGAGCAGAAAATGCAAAGAAAACTGCTTAAAAGCTGTCTATTTGAAGCCATATCCCCATTAAACCCCGCCTACCCCGCACAGCACCCCTATTCTCCCGCAGGTCACGTAAATTCCGTTGGGGTATGAACAAGAAGTTTTTCTTGTGGTTTATGCAACGAGGGTGGTGGTATGCACACGAGGGGGGAAGGAAAATGCCTACGACGAAGCACACCCCGCCGCTTTGACTTGCGGTAGGGTTGAGGGTGACTGCTTCGTCGTGGGGATTTTCCTTCCCCTCTCGCGTGCATACAACCACCCTCGTTGCATAAACCACAAGAAAAATTTCCTGTTCATACCCGCCAAGGAAGTTACGGTACTTGGGGGAATAGGGGTGCTGTGCGGGGTAGGCAGGGTTTAAGGGCAATATGGCTTCAAGATGTGAGAAAGACAACTTTCAAGCCCGTTTTATTCGCATTTTCTGCTCATATTTCCCTTTTACTACCTATCCCGCCCAGCACTCCTATTCACTCCTGGTCCCGTAACTTTCTTGGGGGGTGTGAACATAAAATTTTTCTTGGGGTTTGTGGATCCAGGGAGGCCCTAGGCAGGATTATGAAAACAGTTTTTTGGGAAGCGTTCGGGAGCTAATCTGCAAATTTACCGAAAATTCGCTACCAAAACGCACTTACTGCGTCCAGATTTTTTTCTTATAAACGCATCATATTTCGATAAAAAATGCAAAAATGCATTAACAAATTTGTTCTACGAAAATTAGCTAAAAAAATTATAGACCGTTAAACCATAAACTTCACTAAACCTACAAATAAATATCCAAAAAAGCATCAACTTAACTAAACTGACAGCCAAAGCATCAGAGAAAGAGTCTATTTGAAATGAATATTCTGTAAATATTTTAATAGAATGAAGGGCAATGATGGTTGAATCTGAAACTTAAGGGTTTGCAGAACACTTTTCTTGCAACATTTTCTTTTCACAATCGGTATTTGTTTCACATTCTTTGCCTAAACCTTGCCAATTTTGACGTTTAAAATTGTGAGTTTGACGTTTTGAGGAATACTCCAAAATTTGTTTCTTTAACTGCCCATAACTTCTTTGTCGTTAAAGCTGGGGACCTAAATTAGAACAGAGTTCACTCTTTATAATACAAACACGCGTACTAAATTTGGTTGCCCTTACTTTGTTATTTCCGGAGATATGAATTTTTTTAGAAAGAAAACACAAAATTTTCCGGGAAAACCTGGTCTGATTTTCCTGCATAACGAACTCATCCAAGCCACTTGCAAAAGGAAGGTACCCACTAAATTTGATCAAGCTCGGTCCATTATTTTTTGAGTTATGGGTCGGATATATATATATATATATATATATATATATATATATATATATATATATATATATATATATATATATATATATATATATATATATATATATATATATATAGATCTCCTTAGTAGCGAATTAAAAAAAATTCGCTAAAATCACATGGGTTTAAATCAGCTTTGTAAACTTAAAAAAATCGGACTCCCAAGTCAACTAAGGAGGTTGTGTTGGAACTACACATCCTAAAACTCACTTAGGTTTTATAGTGCTGACAGGATATGTTTTCCCAACAAACTTAAATAATTCTCCATTATTATTTTTATTATAACCAGGGCTCGTATTTATATGCAAACTTTTTAGGAGAAATATGCGCATATATATATGCAGGAAATTTGAAAAAAATGCACCAACTTGAACAAAATATGCATAAAAATATCGATATATGCAATGCATAAATAATCATAGTATACGAATAAAACAAGTTTTTAAAGGTCTAAGCTATTAATTTTATTCACAATCAATACCACATAGGACCCTAATTATATTATTAATTAATTATTCATTAATATTATTATTGCAATTATTACTATTAACATATATTATTAAGTGGCGCTCTAAATTATCTATTTTGAAAGATTGTCTTCTTGGAGTTAGTAAGTTTTATACGAAGAAAAACTCCGTTCTACGTCGACCGAGGTAATTTGAGCATATTTTAAGCTTGACAATATGGTAGGGTCTACATTGTTCAAATCGTCTGAAAAATCTCCATCCAGAGCTTTTGCAATCTGCGTTAACTTGGTAAAATCCTAATTTTTTGTAAGTGTTTCTGAATTATTTTTGTAATTTGTTTTGCAACAAGCCCATTTGCTTGATCAATAGTTTCTTTGAAATGTTATATTAAGTTAACTGATTCAGTTAGCACAACATTTTGCTGCTGAATTTTTTTTTATAGTTTCTGTAACTATTTTATAATTACTGTTTATAAAACATAATTGCTGGCTTAATTTGGAGTCCTCTAAAATAATTTTTGCTTGTTTTACTGACGCACCTGCTTCATCTGCAAATTCAAGCATTACCTCCGCTATTTCTCTAAAATGTTCAAAATAAAATAAGGCAGCCTCGATCCAGGTTCCCCATCGCGTGATTACAGGTCTATGAGGCAATGATACCCAAGGCAGAACTTCTCTATATCTTTGAACTCTTAAATGAGCTTTGACGAACACTTTTTTCATATTATTAATACATTGATTGACTAAAGGAAATTGCTGTCTAATTTCTTCTGCTACCCTGTTTAACCTGTGATCCAAGCACGTACAATGAATTAAGTTGGGATAAAATATTTTTAAATGAATTCAAACTTTGACCATGTATGAAGCAGCATCGGTAAGCAGTAATAAAACTTTATCAACTGGTACAGCATTTGGTAAAAACACGTTTGACAGACCCTCTTGAATAAATCTTGTTATAGTAATATTATTTGTTTTTTTCTAATTCTTTGACTGCAATTAAATAAGGCCTAGATGAAACAATTTCAGTTAAAGTGTCTTTCATCAAATTAGCAATATATCTACCACAAACCTCTTGAGTTTCATCTACTACAACGTAACAAAAATTATTTTTTATAAGACTTTTTACTTCTGAAAAAGTTACTAAACAGCATTTTTCAACTATATTTTTTCTCAAAGTACTTTCATCTGGTATAGATTATTTACAATATTTTTCCAAAAATGACTTGCAGACAATGTTATTTAATGTATTCAGTGGAATGTTAGAAGCAACCATTGCCTTGAATAAGTCAAATTTAAAAGTATCCTCTTCTGCTTTCTTTGTTTGGTTTCCCAAACATTCGCGTTTGATGCTTGGGATGTGTTATTTGAATTTCGTGTTTCAAAATTTCTTTGATGCAGAGGTGTCTTACAGTGTTAGTCTACGAGATATTTCCTTGCGCTTGAAGTCTGTTCGCAAAGAAATCAATATTACCACAAGCCTCTACTTTTTTTTTCGAATAAATAGGTATTTAGTATTGTTTTTATACAATATCCGTGAATTAAGTAATAAAAATAAATAAGTATTTTTTTAAATTTGTATTTCAATAATTTTTTTAAGAACTACAAGGTATTGTTTTTAATACTTTATTTAATTTTTTACTTCGACTGAATTTTATCATTTTCGATTATAAAAATCATGTTTCGGAAAATTTAAGAAATAGATACTGGGCTGATTAATGGCGAAGGTTAGAAAAACAAAGAAAATATATCAGTTGCTTAAAATAAAAAGTAACTTACCACTTTCCCGCATGTTTTACAAAAAACGTTGTCACCATCTACGAAAAACCTTGAGTGTGGCCGTATCCAGCTTGGCAGTTTAGATCACATTTTTGTACAGTATACAATAATAAAAATAACCCTACACCAACACTGTCTAAAGATGAAGTAAATTCACTATGTGTGCAACTAAGCACAAGTAAACTAAATAAGAGAAACAAATTATTTCAATTATAGACACTACTGACGTGTAAGTTAATCACCCCTAATCCCCTTTAATGTCTTCTTACGAGACTTAAGATACAAATAAAATTACCTGGCGATTAGTCCTTTCAATATATTCTGCAGTTATTATTGGGAATTCCAGACACAGTTTTGATGATAGGCGAGCGTAAAACCCTAGTTCTTACAAATTTTAAATTTATACAATACCTACAAATTGCATTTTGCTATTTATTTTACGTCGATGTAAAGTACAAAGAAAAGGGCGCCATTACCGACAGTCCTTCCAAGAATTTGTTTGTATACTCTCACCTACTAGCTACTAGTTTCATTCAGGTATAGCACGTACAAAGATAGGAGGCGGTAGACTCTAAGAACCCAGAGGTAGCTCACCCTGTCTAGCGCACTATCTTATATCTGTGTAAAGCGCTCGAACTATACAACACCATGAATTTGGAATCTCCTTTCCGCCAGCTACATTTGAACCACCTATAAATTTACCTTAGGAGTTGCTTACATTGAAACAAGTATATGGCTTTTGTTATATACGGAAACCCCTAAAAATTGTAGAATATGCAAATAATGCAAAATATATGGAAATATGCAATTTAGGCAAAACACACTAAAATATGCAATTTATGCAAAAATATGCGAATTGCATATAATCCGAACCCTGATTATTACTATTATTCTTAAAGCGTACGAGCTGAAATAATACACGTTATAATATTAATATGTGAGTTCCGAGATGAAATGATGCGAAAGTTGTGTTTTGAATTTTTTTAAGTCCATTACTGCTGAAATATATTCTGTATCGCAATTTGTTAAACTAATATTAGGTTTTTCTTCAAAAATTTTAAATAAATCTCTAATACTCTAATTAGATTGGCTAGTAGCTTATTAAATGTGGTACCTGTACTTAATTTATGCAGCAGTTAAATTAAATGCGCATATTTAAATCGCTGCTTTTTAGGGGAAAAGGTATACCGATGTGGCAACACTGTCCATAACTTGGGTCTACCTCTTGACCTATCCGATCGGCGATTTTAAACGCGTATGCGGGATTTCGATTTGATTAATTAGGAAATGTACGGTAACGTTAGTTTTAGCTTTTTTAGGTGACCACATTTGTCGTCTTACTTCATCATTATTGTTTTTGATAATTTCATTATGGAACTTTTTGATCGGACGTCAGTTTTAATGGGTTATGTTATTTGTTATATATATTTAAAACATGCCTTTTCCCCAGACCAGTGATAACTTCAATAACAATAAATTCCATATTAACCGAGTTAAAAACTATCGGGACTCGAGATGATGAAGCATTATTTTGTTTAAAGGAAGTGAAATCGCTTTTAAAAATGAATTACGAGATCAAGTGACAATATTTTACATTGGCCTTGGTCAGTTTTGTTTGTCTTTTCGTTTAATTGCATTCGTTAAATAGCAACTACTAGATAATCGTAAAATTTAATCGTTGTTAAACAAAATTTGATTATATTTGTTTACTTTGCTCAATTGTTGTCATCGAATAAAAAACTCTGGACGTAGCAAGTGCCTTATGGTAGTGAATTTTCATAAAAATGTTTTTAACAGCAAATAGTACAGGCAATAGAGACTTTTTTTCTGCATTAAACTACAGGAGTTATTTTTTTTTTTTGATAGATAGGTTTAGAATTACGTACTGAATGTAAAAACACAAAATCCTTACAAATTAGGAGGGCGGAAGTGCCGCCATTTTGAGAAAAACCGTTTCGACCTATATTTCCGTAACCGTGCACTTTAGACCAAAAATGGTAATGACCTTTATTGTAGATTTCTCATCTTTTTTTTAATTTTTTTTTTTGGTATCACTCCCCGTTTACAACTTATACGACTACTAGCATTCATTTATTGACTTTTTTTACCTATATCTTTGTTAATAATTGTTTAAAAAAATTAAATGCTTATAACTTAACTTTTCAATCGACAATATTTCTAGAACTTTTACTTGAAACTTTTTTTTCTAAAATTATTATTAGTGCATTTTCTTTAAAAAAATTCTCTGAGGAGATCCCGACTTTTCAATTTTGAAAAAAAAATTTAAATAGGCGCTAATTATGCCCCCCAGAACACACATGCTGGATCAGTTTCGATTTTTATATGTTTATATATATGTTTATATATATATATATATATATATATATATATATATATATATATATATATATATATATATATATATATATATATATATATATATATATATATATATATATATATATATAGGTGTGCCAATTAACTCTTCACCTGGAAAATGTCGAAATTAAAAAAATAAAAAAATAAAAAAGTCCGAGACACTTCGACTTTGTTTTCAAGGGGAACACAAAAAAAGTTTTTTGTAAAAATTGTAGAAAATTTGTCGATTAAAAAGTTAAGTTATAAGCCTTTTATTTTTTAAACAATTATTAACAAAGATATAGGTAAAAAAGTCAATAAATGAATGCTAATAGTCGCATAAGTTGTAAACAGTAAGTGATACAAAAAAAAAATTAACAAAAAAGATGAGAAATGCAATTATCTACAATAAAGGTCATTACTATTTTTGGCCTAAAGTGCACGGTTATGGAGATATAGGCCAAAACGGTTTTTCTCAAAATGGCGGCACTTCCGCCTTCTAATTTGTAAGGATTTTGTGTTTTTACATTCAGTGCGTAATTCTGAACCTATCTATCAAAAAAAAAAAAAAACTCCTGTAGTTTAGTGCATTATGGACAAGAGTAACGGGCTCCTCTATTGCCTGTACTAAAATGTGAAATGAAAATTGGCAAATATTTTTTTTTCAAGAAAATCCGAAAACATTTGTTTGTTTGTTTGTTTTGTTTCTTTAACGTCGGCCTATTTCCGCGACTATGGCCAATCACCGACGCCAGGGAGCAGTTTCACCTCACTATCCCGGAAATTTTGCCGAACCCCCACCTTTCTGTGAGGAGGGTAGGGATCTTTAACGTGCCCAACATCACATGGACACGGGACCGACGGCTTTACGCCCCCTCCGAAGGGCGGAACGTGCAGTCATCCAACTTGCTTAAATACAATGCTAGAACCTCGGTTGATGTTAATGTTACAGTTTGTACTGAAAACGTGAAAGGAGTACCCTGGGATCCAACCCAGTACTCTTCGGTTCAGAGGCACACGTTCTTGCCCGTGAACCACCGAGGCTCTGAAAACATTTTTTACGATAACTTATTTAACAGTTATTATTAATTGCCAAAATTTTACAAAAATCTTACAAACAATGATTTCTCCGGAAGCACAAAAAAAATTTGTACGAAAACAAATTATTTTTTACACAAAAATTTGCTCAGAGAATATATAAAATTCAAATTATATACCTAATCTGCAATGAAGATTGAAAAAAGAAAATGTAATTTTTCAAAGTTTTCGGGGAAATTTGAATCAGTGGAAGTAAAGAAAAAAAAGTTCGGGACGCAGCAAGTGCGTTATAATAGTGAATTTTTATTAAATGCTTCAAATTTGAATAACCCAATTTTCTATAAACTTAGAAAGTTTAATTTTGGTATGTAGTAAGGTTTTTAAGGGAAGATAACGACCAAATTTCATTAAAATAACTTTGTAATTTTCGGAGAAAAAACTTTTTTTAGAAATAAACTTTAAAGTTTGAATAACTCAATTTTCTATAAACTTAGAAAGTTGAATTTTGGTACGCGGTAAGGTCTTAAATTTCATTAAAACAGCTTTGTAATTTTCAAAGAAAAAATTTTTTTCTAAAGAAAACTTAAAATTTTCCCGGAAAACCCCGCCCGATTGTCCTGGATAACGAACTCATCCAAGCGATTAATAAAAGAAAGGCCTTTGCTTAGTTTCATCAAAATCGGTTAATTATTTTTTGAGTTATCGGATGGATACATACATATATATATATATATATATATATATATATATATATATATATATATATATATATATATATATATATATATATATAAACATATAAAAATTGAAACTGACACTGACTATGGGTTCTAGGGGTCCTAGTTCGTGCTCATTTGAAATTTTTTTTTGTAAAGTCTCACCATCGATACCTCTGTATTAGTGAATTTTTCTTAATAAAAATTCACTAATATAAGCGGAGAAAACAACAGTGTTCATTTAACACTGAGTGGATATTCCGAATTGTAAAGTCTTATATTCATTATGTATTTGACAAAGATGAAACGTAAAAAAGTTTGGATGCAGCAAGTGCGTTATGGAAGTGAATTTTCATAGAAATGTTTTTAATAGCAAATATGTCTCTAATGCAAGCAGGCATGGATTTGGTTACCGGTATACCCTATATAGTAGAAACAATGTGCCATATTTTACTAAAATAACTTAATGTTTGAAAATGTACAAACATTTTCCGAACATAAACTGAAAATGTTTCCGAGAAAACTGTAATCCTAGCCAACAAATCTTGGGTTAAAAATGAGTTATTGAAATTTGAAACATTTAATGAAAATTCGCTACCAAAACGTACTTACTGCGTCTAGATTTTTTTCTTATAAACATGCATCATATTTCGATTTAAAAAAATGCAAAAATGCAATAATTCAAGGATGTTCGAAAAAAATTGCAGGTATCACCAACGTTTATGGGCCACCCTGTGTTGTCAAAATAATGTTATAAGATGCAGCTCAAGATACCCTATAATTAACGTATACAACTTTTTCTCGTCTCTTGTATAAAAGCAATAATATTAAACTTTACCGTAAAAATGCGTATAGAACCTCGGTGGTTCAGGGGTAAGAACGTGTGCCTGTGAACCGAAGGGTACTGGGTTTGATACCAGGGTACTCCTTTCACTTTTTCAGTACAAACTGTAAAATCAACATCAACCGAGGTTCTGGCATTGTATTTGAGCAAGTTGAATGTCTGCACTTTCCGCCCTTCGGAGGGGGCGTAAAGCCGCCAGTCCCGTGTCCATGCGATGTTGGGCACGTTGAAGATCCCTACCCTCCTTACAGAAAGGCAGGGGTTCGGCCAAATTTTCAGGATAGTGAGGTGAAACTGCTCCCTGGCGTCGGTGATTGGCCATAGTCGCGGAAATAGGCCGACGTTAAAGAAACAAAAACAAAAACACACACACACACACACACAAATGCGTCAGCCTGTATATATGTAAACAGATAAAAACTGAAACTAAACCTGGATATCGATTCTAGGGAGCCTAGTTTGCGCTCATTTGAAGAAATATTTTTAACATTTAATAGTCGCGGTTTCCCCATTAACGATTTTTTTCAACGAAAATTAGCTAGATTATATTATAGACCGTTGAACCGTAAACTTAAGTAAAACTGCCGCCAAAGCATCAGAGAAAGGGTCTATTTGAAATGACATTTCTGAAAATATTTTAGTAAAATGAAGGACAAGGACGGTTGAAGCTGAAACTTAAGGGCTTGCAGCACACTCTTCTTACGACATTTTCTTTACATGATCCGTATTTGTTTTAGGTTCTTTGATCAAATGTTTGCAATATTTGACGTTTTTAACCGCGACTTTGACGTTTTGAGGAATTTTTTTCTTTAAATGCCCCCAACTTTTTTGTCTTTTAGCTTACATACTTAAATTTTGGTACGTGCCTCACTCTTTATAATAGAAACACGCGTACCAAATTTGGTTGCCCTTACGTTGTTATTTCCTGGTTGCCCTTACGTTGTTATTTCCGAGGTTATATTTTTTTTCCGAAAGAAAACACAACGTTTTCCGGGAAAACCTTGGCCGATTTTCTTGGCTATAACGAACTCGGCCAAGCTACTTGCAAAAGGAAGGTATAAACATAAAAATTGAAAGTGACCTTGGATACAGGTTCTAGGGGGTCTAGTTCCTGCCCATTTGGAGAAATTTTTTCAAAAGTCAAAACTCGTGATCTCCAATTTTCTCAAAGAAAATTCACTAAAACACAAATAATCTGAAATTCAAGCCTTTCAGAATAATTATCAAAACATTTGCTAAGATCGCATATTTTAACGGAAAAATTAGATTAAACGTCACGGTTAAAAAATCCCGTTGTTTAAGTACCTCTTGTGGTTAATAAGTTGCAACAAACTTTTTGGGTTTTCCTTCAGTTTTACTAAAACTTAAATGTCTCATATCAAATGCTACTGCGTTTTCGGTAAATACCACACAATAAATCATTTTTTTAATTAGGGTATGTGAAGAAAAAGTAACGTATGTATATAGATATATAAAGAAGAAAACCACAACCGCAAGGTAGCAAGTTTGACGACTGCTAGTTTCAACACCAATTATATGCGGCAGTTTTTTGTAATCACCGTTTTTATTCTTAAACTAATATGAAATAAACAAATTGAATACTTAATATACATGCTTATCTTTTAATACGATACATTTTTTTTTATTAATAACTTCTACGTAGATTCTAAATCCTAAAGATTTCCACTACCTTTGACTGTCGCATCCCAAAGTGCCTTTGAAATTATATAATTTATTTTACGCAATCTTAGTAGCCATTAATAAAAAATGTTAGTTTGAACTTAAAACGAATCTTGGTTCTTTAACGTCAGTCTATTTCCCCGACTATGGCCAATCACCGACGTCAGGGAACAGTTTCACCCCAACATCCTGAAATTTTCGCGGAATCGCTGCCTTTCTGTACGCAGGGTAGGGATCTTTAACGTTTTTAACATTTCTAGTGTTTTTTGTTTCTTTAACGTCGGTCTATTTCCGCGATTATGGCTCATCATCGACGCCAGGGAGCAGTTTCACCCCACTATCTTGGAAATTTTACCGAATCCCCACCCTCCTTACAGAGAGGTGGGGATTCGGCAAAATTTCCAAGATATTGAGGTGAAAAATGATACTTTGAACTTAAAAGGAATATTGGTTCTTTAAAATCAGTCTATTTCCGCGACTATGGCCAATCACCGACGTCAGGGAACAGTTTCACCCCAACATCCTGAAATTTTCGCGGAATCGCTGCCTTTCTGCACGTAGGGTAGGGATCTTTAACGTTTTTAACATTTCTAGTGTTTTTTGTTTCTTTAACGTCGGTCTATTTCCGCGATTATGGCCAATCACCGACGTCAGGGAACAGTTTCACCCCAACATCCTGAAATTTTCGCGGAATCGCTGCCTTTCTGCACGTAGGGTAGGGATCTTTAACGTTTTTAACATTTCTAGTGTTTTTTGTTTCTTTAACGTCGGTCTATTTCCGCGACTATGGCCAATCACCGACGTCAGGGAACAGTTTCACCCCAACATCCTGAAATTTTCGCGGAATCGCTGCCTTTCTGCACGTAGGGTAGGGATCTTTAACGTTTTTAACATTTCTAGTGTTTTTTGTTTCTTTAACGTCGGTCTATTTCCGCGACTATGGCCAATCACCGACGTCAGGGAACAGTTTCACCCCAACATCCTGAAATTTTCGCGGAATCGCTGCCTTTCTGCACGTAGGGTAGGGATCTTTAACGTTTTTAACATTTCTAGTGTTTTTTGTTTCTTTAACGTCGGTCTATTTCCGCGATTATGGCTCATCATCGACGCCAGGGAGCAGTTTCACCTCACTATCTTGGAAATTTTACCGAATCCCCACCCTCCTTACAGAGAGGTGGGGATTCGGCAAAATTTCCAAGATATTGTGGTGAAAAATGTTACTTTGAACTTAAAAGGAATATTGGTTCTTTAAAATCAGTCTATTTCCGCGACTATGGCCAATCACCGACGTCAGGGAACAGTTTCACCCCAACATCCTTAAATTTTCGCGGAATCGCTGCCTTTCTGTACGCAGGGTAGGGATCTTTAACGTTTTTAACATTTCTAGTGTTTTTTGTTTCTTTAACGTCGGTCTATTTCCGCGATTATGGCTCATCATCGACGCCAGGGAGAAGTTTCACCTCACTATCTTGGAAATTTTACCGAATCCCCACCCTCCTTACAGAGAGGTGGGGATTCGGCAAAATTTCCAAGATATTGTGGTGAAAAATGTTACTTTGAACTTAAAAGGAATATTGGTTCTTTAAAATCAGTCTATTTCCGCGACTATGACCAATCACCGACGTCAGGGAACAGTTTCACCCCAATATCCTGAAATGTTCGCCGAATCGCTGCCTTTCTGTACGTAGGGTAGGGATCTTTAACGTTTTTAACATTTTCTAGTGTTTTTTGTTTCTTTAACGTCGGTCTATTTTCGAGATTATGGCTAATCATCGACGCCAGGGAGCAGTTTCACCCCACTACTTTGGAAATTTTGCCGAATCCCCACCTCTCTGTAAGGAGGGTGGGGATTTTTAACGTGCCCAACATCGCACGAGCATGGGAGCGACGGCTTTACGCCCACTCCGAAGGGCGGAATTCAACTTTCTCACATACAAAGCCACGACTTTGATTGATGTTAATGTTACAGTAAGTACTGAAAAAGTGAAAGGAGAACCCTAGGATCGAACCCAGTACCTTTCGGTTCAGACGCACACGTCCTTACCGCTGAACCACCGAAGCTCTAACATTTTACTAGAAAATCTATGTATTTATATCTAAACTATACACTAAAAATGATGTAATCCCGATGATGCAATACCGGATGATGCGATACCTGATGATGAAATACCGGATGATGCAACACCGTCTGATCAGATGCCTCAGTACCGGATGATGTAACACAGGATGACGTAACACCGGGTGACGCAATTCAAGGACTATTGTGTCAGTGGATATGCCCAACCGGTTGTGCCGATGTTAAGGAACCATGGATCATTTAGTGCTATTTCAAAAACTGCTGAATTGACCGGACCCATGTCTGAATTCATCAAATTTTGTGGTATCACTTTTCGAAGCAACTTACTTGCGATAATCCGTGGTTGCCTTCAACAACTTAAGACTACCAGCGCCTACCTTATGTCCCGAGGCAATCTATGTTGGGCAACGCTAGATTTTTCTGCTCTATTGAATCTGAAATGAGCTATGTGCTC
Organism: Tillus elongatus; assembly: GCA_964006375.1. Lineage (NCBI taxonomy): Eukaryota > Metazoa > Arthropoda > Insecta > Coleoptera > Cleridae > Tillus > Tillus elongatus. The sequence goes on along the minus strand of OZ023270.1, from coordinate 90,002,608 downwards.
TCCGCATCTTGTTATTGATCTCCGCGTTTGCACAATATAGATTTTTTCGTAATTATTGCAAGATACTTGATACATGCCCGATTCTTGTCGGAAGTGAATAGCATCCTTTAGCCCACCCAAAAGGTTCTTCTAATTATCAAGTTTATAAGCAACTCTCAAGTCGTTATCTTTGAACATTTTCTATAACCCTTACGGTCACAGAATCTCGAGTTTGAGATTTCTTGTTCGGAGGTTACTCAAGTTTCCGTTGAGCAGTAAGCGATACAATCACGGGTAAATTCTTGGCTGGTGAGTGAGTGCCGAGACGAGACGAGCGACCTGTCTGGGCAGTGAGGTGACCCTCATCTGGGTGTCGGGTCACTCGGGGGTCAAAGGCAATGAAGAAGCTGATAGTCTCGCGAAGAGAGGGTCAGCAGAACCGTTTATAGGACCAGAACCGGCTCTGGGCGTGACAAAGAGCACTGCCAGGGGAGCCATGAAGTCCTAGGTCAGAAACCAACACAAGGTGTACTGGGCAGACTGTCCAGGGCTCAGACATGGGAAGTCAATAATTGACGAACTCAGTTCAAAGAGAGCTGTGGAGCTGCTAAATATTAGCAGAGAACAGCTCAGAAACACAACAGGTCTCTTGACGGGACACATGGCCGTCAAAAAACACCTCCATAAAATGGGGCCGTTCGAAGAGGACCTCGCATGCAGACTCGGCGAGGGGGGGGGGGATGAGCTCAGCACATCTTGTGCGAGTCTAAAGCTCTGGACCACAAAAGACAACTGATCTACGGTCAGTCTAGACCGGAGACAGAGCAATATAAAACCTCACCCTACCAATTGCTGTGCAGACTAGTTCAAGGCACAGTGATTTTGGAATGGGTGTAGTAAGACTAAGGGTATGCACAATCAACCAAAGGTTGCAGTGCTATCGGGGCGGCAAGGCCGCGGACGAGCCCTGAGGGGAAAAAAAGCGATACAATTCAAAGATGCACAAAATTATAAATATTGCGATTTGTAACGGTTTCTCCCCAGACATTGTGTACAGGTTAGTTACTAAGCATAGGTGGATAAGTCACAGTATTTTCCTCGGAGCTCATGCGACGGTTTTTCAGGCCGAAATGTACGCCATCTTGCAGCGCGTGCGAGAGAACAAGAGGAGGGGCTACACCAACAAGCGGATCCTCATAGCCACAGACAGCCAGGCAGCACTCAAGGCACTAACTAGCCCATATGTAAATTCCAGGCTGGTAAGTGAATGCCGAGACGAGACGAGAGACTTGGCTGGGCAGAATGAGGTCACATTCATCTGGGTGCCGCGTTACTCGGGGGTCAAAGGCAATGAAGAAGCTGACAGTCTCGCGAAGAGAGGGTCAGCAGAACCATTTATGGGACCAGAACCGGCACTGGGCGTGACAAAGAGCAATGCCAGGGAATCCATTAACTCCTGGGACAGAAACGAACATAAGGTGTACTGGGCAGACTGTCCAGGGCTCAGACATGTGAAGTTAGTAATTGAGAAACCCAGTTCAAAGAGAGCTGTGGAGCTGCTAAATCTTGGCAGAGGACAGCTCAGGACACAGGTCTCTTGACGGGACACATGGACGTCAACAAACACCTGCATAAAATGGGGCGGTTCGAGGGGGACCAGTAATGCAGACTCTGTGGCGAGGGGGAGGAATTAGCCCAGCACGTCTTGTGCGAGTGTAAAGCTCTGGACCGCAAAAGACAACTGATCTACGAACAGCCTAGACGGGAGACAGATCAATATAAAACTTCACCTTACCAATTGCTGTGCAGACTAGTTCAAGGCACAGTGGTTTTGGAATGGTTGGAGTAGAAATGACAAAGGGCATGGACAATAAGCCATAGGCTGCGGTGCTATCGTAGCGGCAAAGACGCGGACGAGCCCTTAGGGAAAAAAAGGGTAGAAAAATGTATAAAATAGGTCGAAAATGTCGATAGGTAACATTACGACATTGATGCCTGAATCCGATGAGCCACCCAAAAAGTTCGCTGTACTACCTTTCTATCATGTTCTTACAAAAGGGTTAGAGAAAATATACAAAGATAATGACTTGAGAATTGTTTATAACGTTGATAATTTGAAGAACCTTTTGGGTGGGCTAAAGGAGACTATTGGCTTCGAGAAAAATCGGGCATTTATCAAATATCTTGTAATAATTGCGATAAAATCTATATTGGGCAAAGGCGGAGATCAATAACAACAAGATTCAAGGAGCACATAGCTAATTTCAGATTCAATAGAGCAGAAAAATCTAGCACTGCCCAAGATATGATTGACTCGGGACATAAGATAGGCGCTGATAGTCTTAAGTTGTTGAACGCAATCACGGATTATCGCAAGTTAGGTGCTTTGGAAAGTTTGGAAATCCGCAAGATGAATCCACAGAATTTGATCAGACATGGGTCCGGTCAATTCAGCACTTTTTGAAATAGCACGAAATAATCCATGGTTTCTTTCAACATCGACACAACCAGTTGGGCGTATCCACTGACACAACAATAGTTCTTGAATTGCGTCACCCGGTGTTACATCATCCGGTGTTACATAATCCGGCACTGAGGCACCTAATATTGCATCATACGGTGTTGCATCATCCGGTATTTCATCATCCGGTATTGCATCATTATCCGGTATTGCATCATCGGGATTACATCAATTTTAGTGTATAGCTTAGGTATATACATACGATAATTTTCCCAAACAGTTAGTTTAGCGACAGCTACTTACGAAGATAACTTGGTTGTCGAAATACGTATCTAGCGCATAACTCTCTGTTATTATTTTTGTGGGTTTTGGGGTGCTTGCGCTTTTTGTTTCAACAGAACACTTGCTATACGACTGCATGGCCTAGTTCTGGAAAAGGCTCAAATACCTTGGAGCGGTAACCCTAAGACTTCAGCAAATAGGTGGCGTTTTGGGACTATTATGTAAATGAGTAATGCACGAAAGATCCTTGGGGACGCAGCGCTGATAGACCAAAGGCCTATACGACCCATTAAACATTCTACAATCAAATATTGCCTCTTTTCAACTCTAAAGACATGTTAATTAAATGTTAATTCCAGTAATTAAATCGTCATATTGCATAAAGAATATCACCGCAATTAAAATATGACAGCTGATTTATCGAAAACAATTATTATCAATAATTGTAATTGTTTTATGGTACATTCTAGATAATGTCTAATTATTTTTTACTTTGTATTATGTTTTGATACCTGATCTATTAAGTTATTATAATTATTATCATCAGAAGATACAGGAACTACTACGTAGATGCATTTACTACATTAATTAGTATCATTATTTAGATATAACGGATCATTTCTCAACGATATTGCAAATGCAATTTCCTGTGTATGAGTCGGAGGGTGATAAAATGAATTATAAGTATCATTTGGATGTTGAGAGATTGAAGAGAAGGCTGCGGTATCAAAGCTGGACACATGTTTATAATTGTGGGGATATCGAGGAAGCAGCTGAGATTTTCATGGAAAGTTTTCAAAAGATCATCGCTGAGTCCACAAGACGGTATATACCCAAAAAAAAAGGGGAAAACAGAGTGGATTACCAGTGGTATAATACGATCAGTACAAACAAAGCATAGATTGTATAGGGAAGTGCAAAAGGATCCTGAAAATGCTGAGTTGTTTGATGATTATAAAAGATACAGAAATAAACTCAACGATTTAATTAGGACAACCAAGAGAAAATTCTATGGAGATTTGATAAGCAAGGCAGGAGACAGCTCCAAATGTCTATGGACAACAATTAACAGGATGAATAATGGACACAGAAACAAGAACATAGAGAGCATAAAAACCAAGGAAGGCAGGCTCCTGCAAGATCATCTTAGTATGGCGGACTATTTTAATGATTACTTTTCCTCAATTGGTAAAAACCTTGCTGAAAGCATAAAGAGCTCTAAACATTTTAAAGACACACGGTTTTCACGTTCCATGGCTCTGTTTCCCACAGATGAATATGAGGTTAAAAGGATGATACTGCTCCTAAAGAACAAGAGAGCTCCTGGGCATGATGGTATACGTTCAGAGGTCCTTAAAGATGTTGTGGATCTAATCCTGACCCCACTTGTCTTTATATATAATAGATGTATTGAGGAGGCAACGTTTCCCAGGGTTTTCAAATTCGGCGTTGTGAAACCTTTTTATAAAGACGAAGATTACCTAGATGTGACGAATTATAGGCCGATTTCTTTGATTTCCAATGTTGCAAAGGTTTTGGAGATGATACTGAAAGAACGACTAAACAGTTACCTGCGGAAATAAAATCTCTTGTCTGATAAGCAATATGGTTTTTGTGAAAAAAAATCAACTCAGGATGCTGTAAACGATCTAACCTCCAGCATATATGATAGTCTTGACAAAGGCAATCATCCGCCATTGTGCGTTTTTATAGATTTAAAAAAAGCTTTTGACACTGTCAGCCATGTGAAACTGCTGGAGGTTCTGGAAAGTATTGGCGTAAGAGGTAAACAACATAAATTGTTTAAGAGCTATATGACTGACAGATTTCAAGTAGTCAAGATAAAAGAGACAGTGAGTAGCCCTCAAAAAGTGGAGTTCGGTGTTCCCCAGGGAACAATTTTGGGTCCCTTGCTTTTTAATATATATATTAATGACCTCTTTAAATTGCGCTGTGTGGGCAAAGTAGTGGGGTACGCGGATGATACTGCTATTTTCTATACGGCAGACAGTTGGTGTTCTCTAAAAAAACTAGTTGAGAGGGATCTTGAGGTGATTATGGCATGGTTTTCTGATAGATGGTTGACCGTGAACGTTTCAAAAACCGTGTTTGTCCCTTTCTCATCTTACGTCCGTTGTTTGCCCTCTTATGATGCGATCAGTGTTGGTAGTGATTTGGCAATACGAAAGGTGAACAAAGTATCATATCTGGGACTAGATATAGATTGCCATATGAGATGGGATTTCCATATTCAAAGATTGATTAAAAAACTTAGGGTATTGCTGTACAAATTGAGATTTATTAAGGAAATGTTGGATAATAAACATCTGCGTATTGTATATCATGCATTGGTTGAGAGTGTTCTACGTTACGGCATACTAGCCTGGGGCGGTGCGTGTGAGTCCCATCTCAGATTCCTCCAAAGTACCCAAAACCGTATTGTTAAGGTGATACATGGTAAAGATTATGCTTACCCTAGTGATCGTCTGTACAAGGACACTTGCTTGATGGATATTAGGGAGCTATTTTACTTTACGGTTGCAAACACTCAGCATGCTCAGCGAAAGAGTCTTACAATAATAGAGCACTCACATTTTACTAGACATAGCACACACTCTTTTAAAACGCAAAAGGTGAGGAAGGCAGTTGCGCAGAGATCGTTTGCTTACCTATGTGTAAGGGTTTATAATTCGGTGCCTCCTGAAATAAGAGAACACACTTCTTTGAATTTATTTAAGAAACGATTAAAGAGCTGGATTTTTCATACCCCTAGAAGTGTCATTCACTCTTTGTTTAGAAGAAATTGACGCGCTGGTTCCAGCATGAGTCGGTGGTTTTGTGTGTGTGCGGGCGTGTGTGCGCCTGGAGGTGTGTGTGGTTGGTCGCGTGAGTGTCGGTGTTTCTCTGCTTCTTTGTTTGTTTTTTTTGAGTGGAGAGAGAACAGTGTGTTTAAACTGGGGACGGGCAGGTCGGAGTGGATATCGGTATTGAGGCATGTATACTGTGATTGGAGACTGGAAACTTAGTTTTTTTTATTTTAGATGATGGTATTTTAAAGTGCATATATGCTTTTTTTGTTTTTGTGTAGCAGATGCGTTACGATGTTTTTAATTAATGACTTCTTTGGAGGGAAGCATATGGTAGAAATGATAAAAAAAGGTGTTTTTTGTGTAGTTTTGTTTTTGCTATACTGCCAACAAGTCTTTGACTTAGGCAGTTTTTTCTCTCTACATTTATTGGGGGAAATATTTTTTTGTGTGTGAATTTTTCATTATTGTATGTTTACTTGTATTTTCTCTATGGAGGGAAACCTTCTCAATAAATGTGTATTTTTATTATATTATTATTATATTTACTTAAAAGCGTTAGTAAATTTATTAATATACAGACTGGATAAAATAAGACACGAATGGTACATACATGCACACATACAGATATATATATATATATATATATATATATATATATATATATATATATATATATATATATATATATATATATATATATTATACTATACAAGGAGAAAGGTTAAGGGCAAGGCCGCAGGAAAACAACCGCATACACGTCTTTCAAGCTTATTAGCTATCATCAGTACGGTATAGTCAGGTGGTGAACACTCTGGATGAAGAAGCAAAAATACACGGAGTCACAACAGGCAACCAGTGCACATTCGCAGCAACATTCGGAAGACCCTCAATTCGAGGGCAACAACCAAAATCGCCACGGATGCAAAGAAATCACCTGCGTGAGGACGCGGAGCCCAGGAGTCATACTATTTATAACAGGATTTTTAACACGGCGGTTGTTTCCCTGCGTAGTGTGGTGTATCGAAATTTGCAGTTTATAGAATTTGGTAACGTCAATGTCAGGTATTTGTGGATTTACTTATTTAAATTATGTCCCAAAATACAACACAAGTATGGTACACTTGTTCTATTGTAGACATAGTGTACAATTTTAACCAATAAATAAAGTAATAATAATATCAGTGTGTTTAATTGAATGTGAATTCTTTAGTTATAGCCGCTGATGAACATATATCTCCAATGGTTATGATGACCAATCTTTATTACTACTTTAAATAAACACTAAAAGTATTATTTTGTTTTATTAGATTTTATCTAATAAATATTCAATTTTACGTAAACACAATTAAATAAAACACCAATAAATTAACAAATAAACTTTGATTGTGAAAAATTTTACTCCTTGTTATAACTAGCCGACAAAAGTCACTATACACTAAGAAGAACCGGTTATAATGAAAATCTTCCGTCGATTCAACCAGATTACCATAATATGGAAATAGCTGTTAAAAATATCGCTGTATTGTAATTTTTTTTCAATATAAAAAGACATTGGCTGTCCTTTGGACTATTCTCAGAAATTCAATGAAACGCTTACTAAGAGACCCGGTACTAATTTAGCAACGTGTGAGGACCTAACCTTTGCCTAGCGTGGGTTGTTTTTGTCAGGTCACTATAGTCTTGGCAAGTCTTATGTAATAGAGTCGAGTACAAAAAAAAGATAAATGGTAGCTAATTAATATCATATTTGAAACGTTAATCATGCCCGAGGAAACATATTTTTCAGAACAGTAGAGTCAATAGACCCCTAATACTAGGCTGCAATAAATCCCAGGCCGTTGATGGATGTACACACTCAGCATCCTTTTAAAACAAATGTTTGGTGTGGGATAGTGAATGATTAAACCACAGGACTAAATTTTTTTGATTAGACGCTAACAAGTGTAAAATATGAACATTTTCTTCAAGCAGACTTAATTCCGCACCTGGCAGCTATACACCCCAACCTAGGACAACTTAATCTTCCAGCTAACCACCTCTTTTTTCAATAGGATGGAGTAACCCCACATTTCGCAGTACGCTTCTGAATTTATTTAGACAAGGTGTTTCCAAATATGATATCAACCCTATGGAATTTTTCTTGTGTGATATTTAATATTCGAAATTTACAAGAACAGGCCAAATAATCTAGATCATCTGAAGGAAATAAAAATAACGCCCAAAAATAGCTGCTTTATCTTCAGAAATAATTAATAATGTGCTACGAGACCTAGTTGTCATTGGATTTATTTCTTGGTTTTTGAATGTCGTTTATTTTTCGAGCACTATTGACCAGAAGTGAAAACTTTTTACAGTACTACATAGAGAATAAGTTTTATTTAAAAGCCCGGACGCAACAAGAGCGTTATGGTAGTGAATTTTCATAGAAATGATCTGGCACCAAATGTTTTATTATAACTTTTTTTCTTGTAACATAGAAATCTAAATTTCGGTGAGTTTACTTTTTATATCGTAAACCTACCTACCAAATTTGGTTATCATAGCTTTTTAATTTTTTGAGATTTTGTTTCGACTGAAAACTCAAAAATTTCCCGGAAAACCTCGTTTGATTTTCCTCACTAATAAACTTATCCAAGCCACTTACAAAAGGAAGGTACATGCCAAATTTTATCAAAATCGGCCTAATATTTTTTGAGTTATCGGTGTGATACATATATATATATATATATATATATATATATATATATATATATATATATATATATATATATATATATATATAAACATATAAAGTCGGAAACCAACTCAAACCCTGGATATGGGTTCTAGGGGTCCTAATTCGCGCGCATTTGCAAAAAAATTTTCAAAATTCAAAAGTCGAGATCTCCCCATTACTGAATTTTTTCTACGACAATTCACTAAAAGGAGGCATCATGGTACCTCAATTACTATTTGAAGGTTTTGCCACAATAACTGGGGAGCGGATCTCGAAACAAGTTTGCTAATTTATAAAAATTATATCAGACCCATACTGGACTACGGCGCAATATTTTACGACCAAGCTGGAAAAACCCTTCTAAATAAAATAAATAAAGTGCAGAACAAATGCATAAGAACATGCTTAGGAGCTCTAAAAAGCACACCCATTGTTAGGATGTTAGCGGAGGTATCAGAAACACCAATTGAAATGAGAAGAAAGCTTCTGGCAAACAGATTTATAATTAAAATGCATAACAAATGTAGCTATCTCAATGATAACTTATTTCAACTGTACATTCTAGACCTAACTGAGGAATATTGGAAGAAAAAGAAAACACCTCTTATTGTGGATGAATTTGCCAAATTTTTGGAAAGAAAACCATTTATACATTCGGTACAGGTAAATCCAGTGTTTCAAGTTAAATGGCACATCCTAGATAAAATTAAGGTAGAGCATATGATTGAAAACTCCCAGTACCCTAGCCAGTTTAGAGACCAAATGTTAAAAGAAGACCTGAACAGAATACAAGCGGGATCGTATTTATTATACACAGATGGGTCCAAAAATCAAGGATCAGTTGGTTGTGCATATTATGATCCACAGAGAAAAGCGGGGAAACAAATTAAATTAAGGACAGAAATGTCTATATTTTCAGCAGAATGTGTTGCTATACTGGAAGCAATGAAGTACGCCGAATATTGTAACATAGAAAAAGTAATTATTCTTAGCGATAGTAAAGGCGCTCTACAGGCTATAGAAAATTTCAGTATCACCACAAAGCAACCAAATTATTTAATAGTAGAGATCGTAAAACTGTATGTACAAGCAAAACAAGCAAATAGAAAAATCTGTTTTATATGGGTCAGAGGTCACAGTGGATTAAGTGGTAATGAATCAGCAGATAATATGTCCAGAACGGCGTCAGATAACAGAGAGAACACACAATACATGATACCTCACCGGGATGAGATTCAAAGATATAAAACTCTAATAAGAGAACTTTGGAAGGGGGAGTACCAGAATAGCAACAAGGGTCGTGCTTATAAGAGTATTGTAGAAGAACCTCCAAGAAAACCTTGGTTTTGCGATTGCCCTTATAATAGTAAAATGTTCACAAAAACTATGTGTAGATTACGCTTCAATCATGCATTGTTCCCGAGTCATCTATATAAAATAGGTATGAAAGAAAACCCTTTATGTGATTGTGGCGAATTCGGGGACTTGGAACATGTTCTGTTAGAATGCACACTTAAGCAAAGCAAAATCAGTCAATTTGTAAATAAATTATATAGGAATAGTAGTGTTCCAAAGCCTTTCAATTTGTCGCAACTCCTTAGCACTGGAGACTTTGACATTTATTTAGATGTATTTAAACACCTGAAAGATATATGTAAAAACATTTGATGTAAATCTCGTATACAACGTAGATTAAGTTGACCTATTGTTTCCCAACCTATATGTATTACCTGACTTTTACCTAAGGCCCACCTGTGCACGTTTTAAAGTTGCTCTGATCGGCCGCAGAGCATGAAGCTATGTGTCCATTGTATATCCCATACATTGTTGAAAAAAAATAAAAATAAAAAAAAAATAAAAAAAATAGAATAAAGTTAAAATATTAAACAAAATAAATAAATAAATAAATAAATAAATAAATAAAATAAAGAATGTGTAGCAGAAAAATAGTGCCAACTGATAACAGAATGATATATACATGTGGGTGTATATATAGGTATATATAGATGAGTGTATGTAATTACTCTTAGGATTAAGGAATGAAAGAGGAGTGAAAGTGGATTGAAAGGGATAAAAAGAGGAGTGAGAGGGTGCAAGAGATTATCTATAATAACTTGTAAGTAACAAAATGGTTGGCAAAAGTGATATGACACTGAATTTACGCTGATTTGGACCTACACTCACAGTGATGGAAAACTGGGCGAATGGACACTGATTCCGCAGCCAAAATAATAGTGAAATAAAAAAAAAAGGTTTTGTGAAGCTGGTTAACCGTCAAATGGCGCACACCTGTTTTTTTTCCACGAAAATTCAATAATAGAAGAAAATATTTTTCATGTCAAAATTTGGAGTGCTCTTAACCAGTCTTGGATGCAACTATGTAAAATTATATTATATTATTAGTGAATTCTTAAAAAAACTCACTAATGAGGAAATCGTGACTTTTAAATTAAAAAAAATTCTTCAAACTAGTAAACTAGGCCCCCTAGAACACATATCCGGGATCAGTTTCAATTTATATATATATATATATATATATATATATATATATATATATATATATATATATATATATGTATATATATATATATATATATATATATATGTATATATATATATATATATATATATATATATATATATATATATATATATATATATATATATGTATGTATCACAACGATAACTCAGTTTGGTACCTTCTTTTTGCAAGTGTCTTGGATAAGTTCGTTATCTAGGAAAATCGGCACACTTTTTCCCGGAATTTGTTTTATCAGGAAATAACAAAGATAGGGCAACTAACTTTGTTACACGGATTTATATTATAAACAGAAAACTACATGCCAAAATTTAGACATGTAAGTTAAAAGGAAGTTATAGGCTTAAAAAAAAACATTTTTGTGGGTTTCCTCTTAAAACGTCAAAGTCGCGATTTGAAACGTTAAAATTGGCAACTTGTAGGCAAAGAACCTGAAAGGAATACGGATTATGTAGAGGAAATGTCGCACGAAGAGTGTTTTACAAACCTTTAAGATTCATCTTCAACCGTCATTGTCCTTCATTTTACTCAAATATTTCCAGAAAAATCGGTTCAAATAGACCCTTTCTCCGATGCTTTGGCAGTACTTTTAGTTATAGAGTTTATGGTTTAATGGTCTATAAGTTTTTGCGAATTTTTGTAGGAAAAATTTGCTAATAAGAAGATTGCGTCTTTTGTATTTTGAAAAAATTTCTTCAAACGACCGCGAACTAGGCCCCGTAGAAACCATATCCAGGTCTAGTTTAATTTTTATATACAGGATATCACCTGTATACATGTATACAGGGTGATTTTTGCGAATAAATAGCTTGAGGAGGTTCGTTTGCCAGGAAATTCGGACCAGTTTTTCCGGGAACATTTTAAGTTTATTTTCGGAGAATTTTGGTACTCTTTAAACAATAGTTATTTCGATGAAATGTGGTACATTGTTTCTACTATAGCGGTTATACTTGGTAACCAAATTTGCTGCCCGCTTTTATTAAAATAGTGCTGCAAATTGAGTCATAACTTCCACATAGCTGTGATAATCTACTCTCAACAGAAAGACATTCTCATGAAATGAATTCAGGGTCCATGACTTGATCACAAAGAAAATATTCGCATTCCTGCACCCATAAAGTTCTGAAACGTTAATTACTCAAGTTTTAACGAAAAAATGTCAATTTTCACCAAGTCACCCCCCATTTATCACCTAAGCTCTGAAGCGATCTCACCCAAAAACAATTCGAAGCGTTACTTTGTCGGGTGCTAAATGGATACAAGATTTGAAGATTGTATTTCATTTCGTTCAAAAGTTATTGCGCCTACTCACAGACAGGCGTACAGATCGACAGACAAAAAAATTCGTTCCAGAATCAAGTTTCCTATATGTTTTGAGACGTTTTACTCCATTTTGTCAAAAAAAATATCGAAATTTATATATATATATATATATATACCGATATTCCACCCCACACATTTAACCCCTAATTTAATTTTAGCGCAGAATACCATGTTTGATGCAATTGGAAGTTTTATAATAAACAAACCATAAAACGTTGTATTACTCAAGTTTTAATGAAAAAATTCAAATTTTTACCAAATCACCCCTCATTCATCCCCTACGCTCTAGAGCGATTTTATCCAAAAACATTCCTACCCGTTCGTTTGTCGGGAGCTAACTGTGCACCAAATTTGAAGACGATGTCTGAGTTCGCTCTAAAGTTATCGTGGCTACAAACAGACATACAGACCCACAGACAAAAAAATGATGGTTCCAAAATCATGTTTTCGATACGTCTTGACACTTTTTACGACGTTTACTTTCCTCGCATCCCAACACAGCTCAAATCCCTTGGATCTCCTTCTTACTACAAAACCTGAATGCTATAAGACATCAGTCACCGCCGCTCTTGGTCGCTCAGACCACGGCATGGTCACTGCTTCCTGCGCAATGCAACCCGAGCTCACACAGTCATCACACCCACGTATCGTTTGGCACTACAACTCAGCGAACTGGGACGAAATGCGGGATTACTTTTCCTCATTTCCATGAGCGTCTGTCTGCTTCTCTCATCATGACCCCTGTCATAACTCACAAAAGTCACCGAAATCATCCAAGCTGGCATGGAAGTATTTATTCCACATACACAGGAAACGTCTTCAGCCACTCAAAAAGCTCTGGTTCTCTAAATTATGTGACAAGGACAAACTTGAAAAGGTCAAAGCTCACAAAACGCTTCTACATAGTCCCAGTCAAAAAAACTGTCAAGCATTTAACGACGCAAGAAACCGCTATGTCTGCATTCTTTCTGAGGCAAAAAAAACCGTTTAATAACCAAATCAAAAACAAAGTCCTCAAGCTCCAACGGCAGCAAACCCTTCTGGACTCTTACCAAATATATTGGGAATAATGTCTGCAAGAGCACGTTCCCACCTCTTGTTTTAGGGGATGAAATTGTTTCAACCGCCCTGGGCAATGCTGAACTTTTTGCCTCGTTGTTCGCCGACAATTATACTCTCAACCCACCTCCAAATGTTCAACCAGCAACAGTCCCCAATGTCGCGCATAAAATAACGGATATCATTTTCTAAACTAAAAAGGTACGAAAGATGCTCTCCTCTCTTAATACCAGGAAAGCCTCTGGCCTTGACTAGCAATTGTTCTCAAAAAAATGCGCACCAGAACTTGCTCCTGTCCTGACTCGTCTGTTTCAGACATCTTACAATAGAGGTATATTCCCTAGTAACTAGAAAACTGCTCGAGTACACCCCGTCCCCAAGAAAGGATCCAAAGCGCTTCCTAGCAACTACAGGCCTATTTCTCTCCTTTCAGTCGTCTCTAAAGTGATGGAAAAGTATATACTGTCCAGGTCACCAGACATAGAACATCTTGTTATGCCCGCTCTTTTATCCCGAGGACTTCCAAGTTGTGGAATTCCGTGCTGGCACATGTTTTTCCTTCTGCTCCGAACCTCCAAACCTTCAAGTCCAGAATTAACAAGTTGCCTCTTTCCTCCTTGTCGACACCCACGGTACGATAGTATTTAGGCTGTAAGCACTCGTGGTGTGTTGTTGAAATAAAAAAAATTGAAATTTTTGTTGCCGATGCCATACTTAAAGAAATGTTTGTATTATGTGTGTGTTTTGTTTCTTTAACGTCGGTCTATTTCCGCGACTACGGCCAATCACCGACGCCAGGGAGCAGTTTCACCTCATCATCCTGGAAATTTTGCCGAACCTCCGCCTTTCTGTTACGAGGGTGGGGATATTTAACGTGTCCAACATCGCATGGACACGCGATCGACGGATTTACGCCCCCTCCGAAGGGCATAACTTACTCAAATACAATGCCAGAACCTCTGTTGATGTTAATGTTACAGTTTGTGCTAAAAAAGTGAAAGGAGAACCCTGGGATCGAACCCAGTACCCTTCGGTTCAGAGGCACACGTTCTTACCTCTGAACCACGAGGCTCTTGTTTGTATTTAAAACATTTTTATGAAAATTGACTACCACAACGCACTTGCTGCGTCCAGACTTTTATATTTAGCACAAGTCGCAGACTTATTGATTAAACATGTATAATTTAAGACAATAAAAGTAATAATAATAATAATAATAATAATAATAATAATAAGAAATCTAGAAGCTATGTTGTATTTTTTAATCATAATTATTTCATTTATATGAGATTCGTAAAAATGCATGAATCTAATTGAAAAACAAAAAGAACAGAGGGTACTTGAGTTCATAATGATAATCATACGGAAGTTACCTAAACGTGCATAATCTTTTTGTTGGCCGGAAATGAAGCTGTACTAGTTTCATATTGGGGTCTTCAACGATATGTCTGTGGCATCCGGTATCATAACAATGATAGCGAATTATTAATATTTAGAGCAAGTTACTGATAACACAGGACCAGAAAGTTGTTGCAGCGAGATAGAGCATCGCCAAAATTGTTTGCAATTTGTTTATTAGAATTGTTCTAGAAGTTTGTTATTATTTTGTTAATCTTACTATTGAGTCTGCTTGGGAACACAACCTACTCAGGGTCATATGTTTTAATTTGTTATTCGACAAACGTTGATACTATGTTGTCCTATGTTGACCTATTCTCTGTCATTAGTTTATTTTTGTCTCATTTAAATTGCAGCAATTTAAAAATTTAAAGGCTAATCAGTTTGATGCTGCGTATTTTATTAAAAAAATTTAAGGAGCTTTCCAGTCCAAATCCAAAAAAGTCTGGACGCAGCAAGTGCGTTATGGTAGCGAATTTTCTTTAAAATGTTTTTAATAGCAAATGTCTTTCTTTGATGAAATGAGGCATCAAACTTGGTTGCTTATATAGTAGAAACAATGTACTATATTTTATCGAAATAACTTTATTATTTGAAAATATATAAACATTTTTCAAAACTATGGATGCAGCAAGTGTATTATGGAAGTGAATTTCCATAAAAATGTTTTTAATAGCAAATGCGAGCAGGCATCGATCTGATTACCGGTATAGTCTATGTAGTAGAAACAATGAAATATATTTTATCAAAATTACTTATGGTTTGAAAATATACAAAAATTTTCCGATAATAAACTTAAATGTTGGTTTCCTAACCAACAAATCTTACGTTAATAGCTAATTGAGTTATTGAAATTTGAAGGACTTAATGAAAATTCGGTAATTTGCAGATTAGCTCCCGAACGCTTTAAAAAAAATGTTTTTAGAAATATTACTAGGACCCCACCTGTATGCACAAACCACAAGAAAAATTTCTGGTTCACACCCCCCAAGGAAGTTACGGAACTGGTAGTGAATAGGGGTGCTGGGCGGGGTAGATAGTAAAAAGGAAATATGAACAGAAAACGTGAAGAAAACTGCTTAAAAGCTGTCTATTTGAAGCCATATCCCCAATAAACCCCGCCTACCCCGCACAGCACCCCTATTCGCACCCAGGTCACGTAACTTCCTTGGGGGGTATGAACAAGAAGTTTTTCTTGTGTTTTATGCAACGAGGGTGGTTGTATGCACACGAGGGGGGAAGGAAAATGCCTACGACGAAGCAGACTCCACCGGTTCGACATGCGGCAGGGGTGGGGTGGTGGTTTGGGGGTGGCTGCGTGCGTACAACCACCCTCGATGCATAAACCACAAGAAAAATGTCTTGTTCATACCCGCCAAGGAAGTTTCGGCACCTGGGGGAATAGGGGTGCTGTGCGGGGTAGGCAGGGTTTAAGGGGGGTATGGCTTCAAGATGTGAAAAATACCACTTTCAAGACCGTTTTATTCGCATTTTCTGCTCATATTTCCTTTTAGCTACCTACCCCGCCCAGCACCCCTATTCACTCCTGGTCGCGTAACTTCCTTGGTAGGTGTGAACAAGAAATTTTTCTAGGTCTAGGCAGGTTTCTGAAAACAGTTTTTTGAAAAGCGTTCGAGAGCTATTCTGCAAATTTATCGAAAATTCGCTACCAAAACGCACTTACTGCGCCCAGATTTTTTTCTTATAAACCCATCATATTTCTATTAAAAATGCAAAAATGCATTAACAAATTTGTTCTACGAAAATTAGCTAAAAAAAATTATAGACCGTTAAACCATAAACTTCACTAAATCTACCAATAAATATCCAAAAAAGCATCAACTCAACTAAACTGACAGCCAAAGCATCAGAGAAAGGGTCTATTTGAAATGAATATTCTGTAAATATTTTAGTAAAACGAAGGGCAATGATGGTTGAACCTGAAACTTAAGGGTTTGCAGAACATTCTTCTTGCAACATTTTCGTTTCACAATCGCTATTTGTTTCAGATTCTTTGCCTAAACATTGCCAATTTTGACGTTTAAAATTGCGAGTTTGACGTTTTGAGGAAAACTCCAAAATTTGTTTCTTTAACTGCCCATAACTTCTTTGTCTTTAAACCTATAGACCTAAATTTTGGTACAGAGTTCACCCTTTATAATACAAACACGCAATTTGGTTGCCCTTACTTTGCTATTTATGGAGATATGATTTTTTTTAGAAAGAAAACACAAAATTTTCCGGGAAAACCTAGTCCGATTTTCCTGGCTAAAGAATTCATTCAAGCCACTTGCAAAAGGAAGGTACTCACCAAATTTTATCAAGATCGGTCAATCATTTTTTGAGTTCGGTCGGATATATATATATATATATATATATATATATATATATATATATATATATATATATATATATATATACAGATCTCCTCATTAGCGAATTAAAAAAAAATCGCTGAAAAACGGGTTATGACCGACACGTTAGATACGAGGTTTAGCAATAAAAATCAAATAAAATTGTGTACTTTTGATAATATCATGGCAGTAAAACGACATTTCCATTATTTTATATTTTTATCTGCGACTATAAAAATCTAGTTTTACTCGAAATAATTATCTTACCTATTTGGCAAAGGTATAATACAATTTCAATACATTTGTTTATTGTCCAAATTCACCTGATATCACATAAAGGCATATAGTCGGTTTTTTAAAGCGCTACAAACTCGGAAACGGTTTTTTTTTTGGTGAAATTTTGGTTAATAAAGTTAATAGAGAGATGCGGCGTCATTTTAGTGAATTTTCTTAAAAAAAATTCACTAATGAGGAGATCCCGACTTTTGAATTTTGAAAAAATTTCTTCAAATGAGCGCTAATTAGGCCCCCCAGAACACATATCCGGGGTCGGTTTAAATTTTTATATGTTTATATATATATATATATATATATATATATATATATATATATATATATATATATATATATATATATATATATATATATATATTTATATATATATATATATATATATATATATATATATATATATATATATATGTATGTATATATATATATATATATATATATATATATATATATATATATATATATATATATATATATATGTATCACACCGATAACTCAAAAAATAATGGGCCGATTTTGATTAAATTTGGTGAATAAATTCCTTTTGCAAATGGCTTGGATAAGTTCGTTAGCCAGGAAAATCGGTCCAGGTTTTCCCGGAAAATTTTGTGTTTTCTTTCGAAAAAAAATTATATCTCCGGAATTAACAAAGTAAGGGCAACCAAATTTCATATGCAGATTTATTCAATTATAGGCAAGTTACCTACCAAAATTTAGCTACGTAGGTTAAAGGATAAAAAAGTTACAGGCATTCAAAGAAAAATAAATTTGGATTTTCCTCAAAACGTCAAAATTGCGATCTTAAACGTCAAAATTGGTGATTACATTCCTTTCGCAAGTCGCTTGGATAATTTTGTTAGCCAGGAAAATCCGCCGAGGTTTTCCCGGAAAAATTTGTGTTTTCTTTCGCAAAATATTTATATCTCCAAAATTAACAAAGTATTGGCAACCAAATTTGGTAAGCTGGTTTATATCGTTATAGGTGTGCCACCTACCAAAATTTAGCTCTGTAGGTCAAAAGACAAAAAAGTTATGGGCATTTAAAGAAAAATAAATTGGGGGTTTCCTCAAAACGTCAAAGTGACAATTGAAAACGTCAAAATTCGCAACATTTAGGCAAATAACTTGAATCTAATACGATCTATGGGAAGAAAATGTCTCAAGAAGAATGTTTTACATACACCGAACTCTTAGTTTCAACCGTCATTGTCCTTCATTTTACTAAAATATTTCCAGAAAATTCATTTCAAATAGACCCTTTCTCTGATGCTTGGCAGTAGCCTTAGCTATAGAGTTTATTGTTTAATGGTATATAATTTTTGTCGAATTTTCGTAAGAAATCAATAAAGCTCAATATATTCGTTATTATACAAGATATGAAAAAATATTGTATACATTAATTATACGGTGTTTTGAGCTACATCTTAAAAAATTATTGCGACAATCACAGGCTGGCCCATAAGTCGTTGGTGATACAAATAATTTTTTTTTGTCGAAAACGCCTTATTTTTTTGCATTTTCCATCGAAATATAATGCATGTTTGTAAGTTAAGAAATTCTGGTGGCAGCAAGTGCGTTGTGGTTGCGAATTTTGATTAAATGCTTCATATTTGAAAAGCTCAATTTGCTATTAACCTATAAGGTTGACCAGGAAACGGATTTTTTCAGTAACACTTTTGGTTTACTTTTGGAAATTTCTGTACGTTTTCAAACAATAAAGTTATTTTGATGAAACATGGCACATTGTTTTTACTATATATGTTATACTGGTAATCAAATTTGATGCCTGCTTTTTCTATATAGGTTATACTGGTAACCAAAATTGATGTCTGCTTTCTTAAAAAGAAAACACACATATTTGCAATAAAAACATTTTAATGAAAATTCACTACCATAACGCACTTGCTGCGTCCCGAGATTTTTAAACATATTTTTGACATTTACCGCCCCTCTCTATTTTAAGCGGCATGGGGTAACTTTGGATTGTTAAATGGAGTGTACTTTTTTTAAATAAAATTAGGTAACTTATATATATATATATATATATATATATATATATATATATATATATATATATATATATATATATATATATATATATATATATATATATATATATATATATATATATATATATATATATATATAGGTATCAAACCGATAATTAAAAATTAATGGGGTGATTTAAATGAAATTTGGCAGGTACCTTCCTTTTCTTAGTGGCTTAGAAGTGTTCGTTAGCCAGGAAAATTGCACCAGCTTTTCCGGAAAAATTTTGGCGTTTCTCTCAGAAAATTCGTGTATCTCCAAAAATAACTAAACTATTGCAACCAAATTTGTTGTGTAGGTTTATATTATGAAAGGTAAACTATATCTCAAAATTTAGATCTTTAAATGAAAAGAAATAAGAAGTGATATTTTTGGTGACCCTCGAGGTCACATGAAGGGCGCAAAACCAAAGTATTTGTGTGTTAAAAATCTATTAAATATTACACACGAACATTTTTTTTCTTCGCGCATACATAATTTTCGTCAAAAGAACTGCGTAGATCATTTCTATGATAATTTATTACCATCACGCACTGGATGCGTCCAGACCTTTCCTTTTAAATTTGATAAGTATTTCTTTTAATAAAACCGCTTGCTAAGTAACACTTTTTTCGGATTAGAGCAGGGTAAAATTTTCCTATTTTTTCATCCAGCTAAAACATCAGTCAAATACCTTTCCGTTTATTATTATTTTATTCGCCCATACACACACATACACACAATCCATTATTACTGCCATCTATTTTTATAGAAGATACGTCAATCAAAGCAAGTATATTTGTAAATACATGTAGTAAAATAATTAATCATTTTTAGTTTCGAGGTATAATACAATGACAATGCTGAAATCTTCCGTAGATAGCTATTTGTGTCCCGAACGGGACCAAATTTTCCACTGTTCGTTCCGCGACTAATTTTACCTGATACAACAAGCAAAAAAACCTATATAATCTTCTACATATAATATGTAATCATCGCGGGCAAATTACCTAGTATACAATGAAAGCGGTAAACCAAACGATGAGTTTATTGTCAATTGGTTTGTTTACATCAGGTACGAATGATACACACTTTAATATGTTTGAATTATAAATAGATTTATTATATATTACATTTGTCATCAAAATGCAGCGACAAAGCTGAAACTGGTAATACAGGGTTATTCACACATTCATTTGGTAAACGTTTACAGAGAACCAATCAACAGCATTAAAAATTGGCATATGGAATTTTCTAGATATCCGAATTCTGTTAAAATGATTATAGTTTTACAGAACCTTTGACGTTCTCGTGACGCAGGTTGATGGTGCCAATCTGGAAAGCGAGAGATCCCGGGTTCGATTCCTGTGCGGGTCAACTGCAAGTTGACCTTGTCTGGCAAACTGAAGAAGTTAATGAAGGTCGGAAAAATTGTCCTAGCGGCCAAACATACCACAGCCACGAATATAATAAAAAGTCTGGACGCACAAAAGTGCATTATGGTGGTTAATTTTCATTAAAATGTTTTTAATAGCAAATATGTGTTTTTTTTTAAGAAATCAGGTATCAAATTCGGTTAGCAGTATAACTTGTATATGTAGAAACAATGTGCCATGTTTCATCAAAACAACTTTATTGTTTACAAATGTAAAAAAAAATCCGAAAGTAAACTTAAAGTGTTCCAGAAAAAACTCGTTTCTTGGTCAACCTTATAGGTTAATAGCAAATTGAGTTATTCAAATTTGAAGCGTTTAATCAAAATTCGCTACCATAACGCACTTGGTGCGTCCCAAATTTCTTACAAACATGCATTATAGTTCGATGGAAAATGCAAAAATGCAGTAACAGAAGGCGTGCTCGACTAAAAAAAAAAAAAGAAAATTTGTATCACCAACGACTTATGGGCCACCCTTTGATTGTAGAAATACTTTTTTAAGATGTAGCTCAAGACACCCTATAATTAATGTATACATTTTTTTTCATATCTTGTATAATAACGGATATATTGAGCTTTATTGATTTTTTACGAAAATTCGACAAAAATTATATACCATTAAACGATAAACTCTATAGTTAAGGCTACTGCCAAGCATCAGAGACAGGGTCTACTTCAAATGAATTTTCTGGAAATATTTTAGTAATATGAAGTATGAAGGACAAGGGCGGTTGAAACTAAGACTTCAGGGTTTGTAAAATATTCTGCTTGAGACATTTTCTTTCCATAGACCGTATTAAATTTAAGTTCTTTGCCTAAATGTTGCCAATTTTGACGTTTTAAAACGCGACTTTGACATTTTGAGAAAAACCCCAATTTATTTTTCTTTAAATGCGTATTGCCTTTTGACCTACAGAGCTATTTGGTAGGTAAGTTATCTATAGTTTTTTAAACCCGTGTACCAAATTTGGTTGCCCTTACTTTGTTATTTCCGGAAATATTGTTTTTTTATTTAGTGTATTTTTAAGTCTCTATTTTATTATTTGTTGAGTTCCGTTTCTAATTGTGTTGTTTTGTGGAGTTTAAGTTTCTTTTTTTTATTGCCGGGTTTCGTTATTAAACTGTTTCACATAATATTACCTAGCATTATTACCTAATTAAGTATTATAAATTAAATCACAATATTTTTTATCGTGAACCATTACGGAAAATTATGTTAAAAGTAGAAGTCTATTGTTAGACTCCATGGCCTATTGCTTTTTGAACACTTTTTTTGGTCATTTGTTTTCTGGTATTGGATTTCATAGCCTACTACCCTCAAAACGGTTTTTCTCAAAATTGTCAGTGCAATTACAAGATTTCTCAAGCATGTTGTACATCATTGGAAAGCTTTTTGCACAAGCTAGCACATGAGCAAAAATATAATATGGCTGCCATAATAAAAACAAACGTTGATACCTGTAGCTCAAAAACAAATGACAATCCAAAGTTGAGAATAGCACAAAAAGATTACTCTGTAAAAAGTGTCCCGATAATGTACAAGTCTTAGACATGTCAGATCAACGCCTACTTAGATATTGAAGAAAAAATAAATCGACAAATTTTGTTTTTCCTTAAAATAACTCGAAAACGAAAAGAGGCAGGGCAAAATACAAGTTATATTTGGAACGAGCATAAAATTCTACAAAACATTGCTATTTTAACCGTCTCCCTATCTCTAATAATAACGGAGATAGCAATACATTCTATATATATATATATATATATATATATATATATATATATATATATATATATATATATATATATATATATATATATATATATATATATATATATATATATATATATATATATATATATATATATATATATATATAGGATGTGAAAAAAAGTTCCCATAAACATAGGTGCTAAAATGCATTGTTTCCAAGATACAAGGTGTTACATTTTGTAAAATAACGATAAAAAAAAATTAAAATATCTCCTGACTAATTGTTTTGAAATTTGGCAGCGGTGTTTGTAGGAATAATGGGCTGATTTGGCCTTAATTAGATTAATATTGTTAAGTCCATTGGCATTAGGGGGGACACCTCAACAAAATTTTAACCTATGGAGTTATAATTTATGATCAAGTCGAACAAACGCTTTAGTGATATCAGTGTAAATCACATCAACTCGCATGTTATCATTAAGGGTTTCAGATTGGTAGTAGTTGATACACCAGAAATAAATCCATGTTGTGCATCGGAAATAAGATTCTTTATATTGTTATCAACTACCATAGATAACGGATTCAAATATTTTTGAGAAGTTTGACAAAATTACTATTGGTCGGTAATTTACAATCTCGTGTCTACCCCTCCACCCCTTTAAAAACCTGACAAAACCTGCCTTGCATCCACTGAGTTGGAAATGAACATTTTGATAAGGAAAGATTACACAGTTTTGCAAGTGGTTCGCATAAGACAAAACGACAATCCCGTATTACAAGGGCGGAAATTCCATCAGGACCACATGTCATTTTTGGCTTAAGTTTTTTTATTCAATCCAAAACCTCACTTTCACCTGCCTTGCATCCACTGAGTTGGAAATGAACATTTTGATAAGGAAAGATTACACAGTTTTGCAAGTGGTTCGCATAAGACAAAACGACAATCGCGTATTACAAGGGCAGAAATTCCATCAGCACTACATGTCATGTTTGGCTTAAGTTTTTTAATTCAATCCAAAACCTCACTTTCAGAAATGTGGGAAATATCAAGTGTGTTAGTCAGCAGTTTAATTATTATCATTTTTTTGCGATGTCTCGCTAAAAGCAGTTATTTAAAATTCCCATAAATAACCGCATCTTTGTAAAATTATACCTTTTTTTTCAATGAAGATTATTTAAATCTATCTGCACGTTTTAATGATTATTTATAGACTGTCACGCCCAGACGTTACAGTGTTTATGTTGTTAGGTAATTAATTCTTCAGACAGCGGTAGGTTTGTAATTTTTTTTATATGAGTACACTAAACGGATAACTCTTAGATTATAAAAGAAAAAACATCTGGTCCTTTTTTTTAAACATATTTTTGCTTCAGGTGCTTTGCCGATTTAGCTACGCCTCGTGTGTAAAATAACCACACTGTGTGACAGTAGTCCAGAGTTAAATAACTTACCTAGATGCCAATGATCTCCGCAGATATACAATATGTCCCTAAAATTTGGAAAAATTCATTATGGAAATGCATTTTTTAGCGAATTTTTATTAGAAAAAATTCACTAATAGAGATGCATCGATGATGAGACTTTGTAAAAACTTTTTCAAATGAGCGCGAACTAGGACCGCTAGAACCCATATCCCGGGTCAGTCACAATATATATATATATATATATATATATATATATATATATATATATATATATATATATATATATATATATATATATATATATATATATATATATATATATATATATATATATATATATACTAACTATAACAAGATTTATATAACACGGCATTTCTGTACTACACAAGGAAAAAGGGTTAAGGGCAAAGCCGCAAGGAGACAACCGCATACACGTGTATGCGGTTGTCTCCTTGCGGCTTTGCCCTTAACCCTTTTTCCTTATATATATATATATATATATATATATATATATATATATATATATATATATATATATATATATATATAGATAGATAGATTCTGTCCCAAAAGTCGTAAGTCAAACGTCATATAAAGATAGGCTAGCTCAAGCCCTTTCAGAAAAACCCTATATGATCCTATCAAAAAGTTTACGATTTTCAAGATATTGACAATTTTATGAAACAAAAATGAAAATTGTCAAATTTTAACATATTCCGTGTTGAGGTACCAGGTTCTTCAATAACAGCATCCAGGACAGCATCCTCGTCTGCAGATCCTGGTCGTCCAGTTCGATCGACACGATCAATGCCAGGCATTCTGACAGCGCTGTTATCAAATAACCTGGTACCTTGACATAGAAAGTACAGAGACGAACTGGTGTCTCAACGTCAACTACTCAGAATTTTAAAAAAGGTATGGGTACCATATTCAGACGGTCCAAATTTTGAAACTGCGTGAATACGCAAGGCGCAAGCGATTTTGCGAAATTATGTTAAGAAAAATCATACAAGATCCCAATTTCTTAGATAAAGTTTTATGGAGTGGCGAGTCAGCATGTACAAACGATTTGTTACATGAACCTCCATAACTTTCATAGTTGGAAAATTGAAGATCCACATGAGTTCAGAGAGGAATCTCTGGGCCGGTATTTTTAACGGAACTCTTTTGGGACCAGTGGAACTGCGCCCTACGTTAAATGGCCAAAGATATTTGGCGTTTATACAAAACAATTTGCCAAAACTGCTAGAAGACACCCCAGTAGAACTTTGGAGAACAATATGGCTTCAAAATGGTGGATGCGCAGCCCACTCTGCCTTAGCAGTAAGGCAATACTTGAATCAGACATACCCGGGCAGGTGGACGTCAAAGAATCAGAACAGCAGCTCAAGAAATTTCAGGAAGCAGTCTAAGAAGACTAACGGGATCGTTCCTGCGACCATATCGTTTATGTATAAGACATAATGGCCGTCAAATAGAGCATCTCTGTTATGAATAGAATAATTTTTCTAAATGCCACAATCTGTTTATTTTTATTTATTAGCTACCCGATTTCACTTAAAAATTTACTTTCAATCGTCGCCAGTGAATTACTTTTAAGAGATATTGATAATGTTTTATACCATTTTAGAATCTCCATAAAACAGGGAAGTTTTTGAAATTATGAGCCAGTTCATTTTACTAACATTTTTTTTCCAGTATGGATGTTTATTCCAAATTTAAAAAAAAAGGGAAAGAAAAGTCCTATTTTTATTTTCTTTCCTTCAGATTTTCTGAATAATAATACAAAATATTTCAGATTCGATCGATAACGCTATTATCGAGGATTAACAGGCACAAAAATCACATTCCGGAAATGTTTTTTCTGCACGTGGGGGGGCAAAATACCTCAAAATTTAACGAATTTAATTTTTTTCATAAAATTGTCAATACCTTGAAAACCGTAAACTTTTTGATTAGATCATATTGGGTTTTTCTGAAAGGGCTTGAGCTAGCCTATCTTCATGTGAGGTTTGATTTACAACTTTTGGGACAGCCTGTATATATGTGTCCACACGATAACTCAAAAAATTATTACCCGATTTTCATGAAACTCGGCAAGAATATTTCTTTTATTAATAACTTGGATGAGTTCGTTAGCCAGGAAAATCGGACAAGGTTTTCCGGAAAAATTTTGAGTTTTCTTTGGAAAAAAACTTTTATCTCCGAAAATTACAACGCCATTTTATGGAAATTTAGCGAATGTGTTGCCCTCTGAAAGGCCTTACTACATACCAAATTTAACTTTCCAGGTTTATATAAAATTAAGTTATTTAAATTTGAAGCGTTTAATAAAAATTCGCTACCATTACGCACTTCCTGCATCCCGGACTTTTTTTATTTCATTTTGGTTTATTTCAGAGTACGATCATTAGTTAAATTATTATTTGGTTAGCTTTCATATTGTTTAGGAATAAGCTATTATTTTACTATTGGTTGTAAGCAAACTAATAACCTTACATCGTGGAACTCGTGTTGAGATTACCGTTCAGAAAATTTGGTAGCTTTTTAGTGAATTTTTATTAAAAAAATTCACTAATAGAGAGGTATCGATGGTGAGACTTTGCAAAAATTCTTTCAAATGAGCGCGAATTAGGACCCCTAGAACCCATATCCGGGGTCAGTTTGAATTTTTATATGCTTATATATATATATATATATATATATATATATATATATATATATATATATATATATATATATATATATATATATATATATATTATATATATATATATATATATATATATATATATATATATATATATATATATATATATATATATATATATATATATATATATATATATATATGTATCCGTCTGATAACTCAAAAAATAATTAACCGATTTAGATGAAACTCGGCAAGTGCCTTTCTTTTATTAATGGCTTGGATGAGTTCGTTGGCCAGGAAAATCGGACGGGGTTTTCCGGGAAAATTTTGAGTTTTCTTTCAAAAAAAAATTTTTTTCCCGAAAATTTCGATAAAATTTGGTCTACATATTGCTTTGGGAAATACCTAACTATGTGCCAAAATTCAGCTTTCTAGGGTTACAGAAAATTGAGCTATTCAAATTTGAAACATGTTTAAATCATAAGTATGTGGTTGCTGTTGGTTAGTCAATGCTTTTCTTATTGACTCATGAGATTCATTCATCAACCTTCCATTGACTTCTGCTTCTGCCGCTGTTACAGTCCTTTTATTTAGATCTAGAGTTGTAACCATCATACAAACAGTGTTTTTTAACCACGTGGCTGGGCGACTGACCGAATTCATTCCCAGTTGCTGTTGATTTACTCATATTCTCTTAATATGTTTGAAGATGTGGTGTCTACTTCATTCCAAGTCACTATTAACCGACTATTTATGAAATCAAATAAGTAAATTAAATCGATTGTCATAAAATATGTAGTGTATTAAGACAAGGGAAAAAGAAATAAAACATATATAACTGTGCACATTTTGATTATATTTTAGGGTGCTTGAGAGAGGTATTGTCACAGCATAATATCTTATTAAAGTTCATTTGTAAATAGGTTTAATTTTTATATGTTTATATATATATATATATATATATATATATATATATATATATATATATATATATATATATATATATATATATATATATATATATATATATATATATATATATATATATATATATATATATATATATATATATATATATATATATATATGATAACTCAAAAAATAATTAACCGATTTCGATGAAACTTGGCAAGTGCCTGTCTTTTATTAATGGCTTGGATGAGTTCGTTATCCAGAAAAATCAGACGGGGTTTTCCGGAAAAATTTTGAGTTTTCTTTCGAAAAAATTTTTTTTCTCCGAAAGTAACAAAGCTGTTTCAATGAAATTTACTATATATGTTGCCTCAACCTTACTACGTACCAAAATTCAACTTTCTAAGTTTAGAGAAAATTGAGTTACTCAAATTTTAAATTTTATTTCGAAAAAAATTTTTTCTCCGAAAATTACAAAGTTATTTTAATGAAATTTTGTGGATATTGTTACAAAGCACTTCAATAGACGTAGGTGCGGTGTTGCCACATCTCCAGAATTTCCCCCAACATCTGGGAATTTTTGCACAGTCTGGCAACACCGCCTCCCCACCCCCCTGGGGGTGCCTGGGGTGACCCCCCTCAGGCGAAGTCTCAACCCTCTAGGACCAGAAATAACGAAGTTACCAACTTGTACCCCGTCGGAACGGATAACTGAGGTCTGCACATTCCGAACACCCTGTATATACACCCTGTATACGCAGAGAACCCTTACACCCTGTATACGCAGAGAGATCTTATAGTTCGAGAAACACCTCTTGTGTAACATAGGAGTGGTGACCACATTTGGATCATCCTGTATATACATCCCCCTGTATACACACGGGACCGATCTGTATTCACAGAACCTTCTAGTGAAGGAAGGTCCTGGAACGTTCTGGAATGGAATGCTCTAGAAAGGAGGGGAAGGTACGGCGAGTATATAAAAGCGAAAGCAAGCCAGCCCGAGTTCAGTTCAGTAAGATAATGTGGTAGTGACTTCAAGAAGCAGTGTAAAGTGTTAAGAGAGTAGTGACTGTAGTACCAGATTAGTGACTTTTGTTGAGAGTAGTAATTGTAAGGCCAGTAAATGAAGTGTTTTGTGAGAGAGACATTCTAGAAATTTTATTGTATCCATATTTAGAGTGTAAATAAAGTTGTTTTGTTAAAATTAAAAGTCTCACTTATCCAGAACCCGGAGAAAACGCAACAATTTGGTGTCAGAAGTGGGATAAGTGAGTGAAGAAGTGAACAAGCAAGCTAGCTGTAAATGGTAAACACCAGATCGACTGACTACGACAAGATGGCTGAAATCAAAGAGTTGATGGACTTACTGAAAAAGCAACGCGAAGAAGACGAACAACGACGACAAGAAGATGAAAGAAGACGGCGCGAAGAAGACGAGAGAAGACGACAAGAGGAAGAACAGAGGCGCCTTGAAGATAAAGAAGAACTCAAGAAGCAACGCGAAGAAGACGAAAAACGGCGACAAGAAGATAAAGAAGACCTCAAGAGGCAACGTGAAGAAGACGAACAACGGCGACAAGAAGATGAAAGAAGGCGGCGCGAGGAAGAAGAGAGAAGACGACAAGAGGAGGAACAGAGGCGTCTTGAAGACAAAGAAGACATCCGAAGTATGTTCCATGATATGAGAGTCGATGTAAAAGAAGAAATTGAACAGATCAACGAACAAATAGAAAATGTGGACAGGAAAGTAGATAATGTAACAGAGGATTTGAATAAACGATGGGAAGAAGTTGAAGGGTTGAAAGAACAAATGAAGATGATGATGAAAGGCACAGAAGTCAGACATAGAGAACTGACAGAACAGGTGATGGGTCAAACTAATAGAACTCAACCAAGAGGAGTTACTGGAATGTCCTCAGCTCAAAATCGTCCGGAAGAAGATATGCCAATCGTGAAGCAGCCTCATGGAACCTTGAAGCCGCCGACTTTTGACGGAGAAACATCGTGGCCCATGTACAGGAGGCAGTTTGAGGCGGCAGCTCTCAGCAATGGGTGGAGCGAACAACAGGCAGCAACTGCTCTAATTCTCTCGCTTCGAGGTAAAGCCCTAGAAATCCTCCAGAACATCCCGGAGTCGAAACAGCAAAACTACTTAACAGTGATACAGGCCCTAGACTTGAGATATGGTAACAAGTACATGAGCCAGGTCTACCAGACACAACTAAAGACAAGGGTCCAGAAGCCAAATGAGACTCTGCAAGAATTCAGTGCCGAAGTGGAGAAACTTGTGCGACTGGCATATCCCCAAGCCCCAGAAGAATTTGTCAACCAGATCACCGTCCAGACCTTCATCGATGGGGTACTTGACAACGAGATGCAACAAGCTTTAAGGCTCGGAAGATTCAAAACACTTACAGACTGCGTCATCTATGGCTTGCAATTTGAAGCAGCGAAGAATGCATCTCAACCTCGCCGCAACAGGCTGCGCGAAGTGAAGGAGATAGAGGACCATGCAGACACGACAGAGGAACTAAGGCGAGAAATCAAGTTGATGAAGGAAGCCATAAGCAAGCTCACTGCACCGGTTGGGGCACGTAGGATGAAAGCAGATTGGTCAGACATAGAATGCTACAAGTGTGGTAGGAAAGGGCACATAAGTAGGCAGTGCTCACAAACCCAACAGGTGGCTCGCAGAAGACAAGAATACACCAACAGGGAGCGCCATCAGGGAAAACGACCTGACGCCAGTGTAGGTGGGCGACACGTGGCATGCGAGACCCAGGGCCCCAAAGTCAGGGTCTCCACTATCAGACGCTACCGCGAGAGCCTCGTTATACCTGGTAGCATAGACGGGAGACAATGCAGTTTCACCATCGATACTGGCGCCACTAGATCCGTTGTACGCCCAGACATGTTACCAAACAAGTCGGCACTCACTACCAACAAACAGCCTGTGTTGCAGACGGCAAAAGGGGATAGAATACCCGTGCATGGAGAGGCCACTGTTTACATTAGGCTGGGCAGTACTGAGCTACAGGTAAGGGCTGTCGTCGCAGAAATCGTCGACGAATTTATTCTGGGCCTGGATTTAATGGAAGATTTCGATGTCCTATCAGTAGACTTCCAGAATAAGATCTTGAAAATCGGTAACGAAGAGTTGTATTTATCTCCAACAGCAGGCGAAGCTAATCCCAGGGTGAGACTTATTGTCGACGAGGATACGCGGATTCCTGGTAACAGTGAGAAGATTGTCAGAGCCAGACTAGAGAAGAAACTTGATGGTATGTCTGCTCTCATAGCGGAGCCCCTAAAAGATAGACATGATGGTGCCCTCGTCGCACGATGCTTAGTAGACCCGAAGAGGACAATACCCATAAGAGTGGCTAACGTGCAAACTAACAGGGTCACATTGAAGAAAGGTGAGGTTATCGCCACTTGCGAGCCCATTGACCGAGTGACGTTGTCAAGAAAGGTGACACCCACGGCATTAGACAGAAGACTGCCAGTAGAAATGGTAGAGCGGTTCAAGAATTCTTGGGGCCAATTGAACGACATGGAGATGGAAATGGCCCTGAAGTTCGTATTGGAGGAGGCCGATATTTTCGCTCAAGATAAAATCACAGGTCGTACGAGTCTAGTGCAACACAGAATTAATACTGGCGACGCAAGACCAATTAGACAGCCGCCGAGAAGACTGCCTTTTGCCAAGCAATCAGAAATCAAGGCGATGGTTAACGAAATGCTGGAAGATGGTGTGATTGAGGAGTCTAATAGTCCTTGGTCGTCCCCAGTAGTTTTGGTCACCAAGAAAGACGGCACTATGAGATTTTGCGTGGACTATAGGAAGCTGAATGATGTCACCAAGAAAGACAGTTATCCCCTGCCCCGGATCGACGACACTTTGAACACTTTGGCCGGATCAAAGTGGTTCTCTACATTAGACCTGAAAAGTGGCTACTGGCAAGTAGAACTCCATAAAGACGATAAGGAGAAGACTGCTTTTTCAACCGGGAATGGGTTGTACCAATTCAAGGTCATGCCATTCGGCTTATGTAATGCTCCTGCCACCTTCGAGCGACTAATGGAGTTAGTGCTGAGAGGACTTACATGGGAAACATGCCTGGTGTATCTCGACGATGTCATGGTGATTGGAAGGACTTTCGATGAACACCTGTCGAATCTGAAGCAGGTTTTCTCCAGGCTGAGAGGTGCCAATCTGCAACTCAATCCCAAGAAATGCGTCCTCTTCCAGAAGAAAGTGAGTTTCCTCGGACATGTCGTTTCTGAGAAAGGGATAGAAACTGATCCAGAGAAAATAAAGGCAGTAAGAGACTGGCCTGTGCCGAAGAACAAACATGAGGTCAGAAGTTTTCTGGGACTTTGCAGCTATTACCGACGCTTTGTGAAGTACTTCAGCAGCATTGCGAAACCTCTGCATAGCCTGACTGAAAATAAGGCCGAGTTCATCTGGTCACCAGATTGCCAAGAGTCTTTTAGAGAGCTCAAACATCGTCTTCTCACTGCTCCTGTGCTGGCTTATCCTCAGGACGAAGGACTGTTTATACTGGACACCGATGCTTCCCAGTATGGCATTGGGGCAGTACTCTCACAGCTCCAAGCCGGAGAAGAAGTTGTGATAGGCTACTTCAGCAAAACGTTCGGAAAAGCAGAAAGAAATTACTGTGTAACCCGGAAAGAACTGCTGGCAGTTGTAAGATCCATCGAACATTTCCACAGCTTCCTGTACGGAAGAACATTCCGCGTGAGGTCGGATCACTCTGCTCTGCAATGGCTTCTGAACTTTAGAAATCCCGAAGGACAGATAGCCCGATGGATAGAGAAACTGCAGAGCTACGACTTCCGGATTGAACATCGAAGAGGAAGAAGTCACGCCAATGCAGACAGCCTGTCAAGAAGACCATGTTCAGTGCATGAATGTAAATTTTGCGAGCGACAAGAGAACAAAGAGATCGACAAAGTAACTCATCAGATCAAACAACTGGTGGCAGGACAGGAGAATAACACCGATCTAGACATAAATCTTGAATACATCAGAGACGCACAGAAGACAGATCCAGACTTGAAAAATATTAGAGAATGGCTACAAAAGGGGAAAAGACCTGAGTGGCACGATGTGTCCCGGTTTGGGGCGGAGGTTAAAGGCTACTGGCTACAATGGGACTCCTTGTGTCTAAAGAATGACTTGATCACTCGAAAATGGGAAACTGCCGATGGTAGAGACTGTATATACCAGACCGTGGTGCCAAGTGAGTGCATAGACAGTGTTCTTCAAGAGTTACACAATAGTAGAAGTGGAGGCCACTTTGGGGTCAACAGGACTCTTGCCAGAGTGAGAGACCGCTTCTATTGGATAAACTGCCGAAGAAGCGTGGAAGAATGGTGCAAAAGGTGTGACCAATGTGCTTCAAAGAAAGGACCAAAGACCCGATCCAGAGGAAAAATGATGCAGTACATCTCAGGTACACCGTGGGAGAGAGTTGCCGTAGACATCGCAGGACCTTTTCCCATCACAGAGTCTGGGAACAGATACATAATGGTGGCGATGGACTACTTCTCGAAATGGCCTGAAGTTGCGCCGATCCCCAACCAAGAGGCAACGACCGTAGCAGAAGCCCTGATGGAAAATGTCATATCACGGCATGGCGTACCCTTGGAGATTCACACCGACCAGGGCCGGAATTTCGAGTCAGAGGTCTGGAAAAGCCTAATGGACTTGCTAGGCATAAAGAAAACGAGAACAACGCCACTCCACCCTCAATCAGACGGCATGGTAGAACGGCATAACAGGACCATCAATCAGTATCTTGCTATGTTTGTCGACGAGAATCAGAGAACCTGGGACAAGCTGATACCTCTGTTCCTCCTAGCTTACAGAAGCTCTCAGCATGAATCTACCGGCTACACTCCGTCCATGATGTTGACCGGCAGAGAGATGCGGTTACCAATCGACATGACGAGACCACCACCGAACGAGGACATAGCGGACCTAGCTACGTTACCTGAGTATGTCGCCGACCTAGAAGGGAAACTGCGCACTATACACAGATGTGTCAGAGATAGGCTCCTCTTAAGCAGTGACCGGATGAAGATGCGCTTGGATCGCAGAGCAACACCCCATACATTCAAGGAAGGTGATGCAGTGTGGCTGTACCAACCAACAAGGAGAAAGGGTCTCAGCCCAAAACTTCAGAAACCATGGGAAGGGCCATACTTGGTGACTAAGAAAATTAATGACCTAGTCTACAGAATCCAGCTGTCTCCAAGAACTAAACCCAAAGTTGTTCACATAGAGAGGTTGAGTCCCTATCGGGGCAACGAACCCCCAAGTTGGCGGCCGGTAAATACTGTTCGGGACGAACAGTCTTAAGGAGGGGGGCAGTGTTACAAAGCACTTCAATAGACGTAGGTGCGGTGTTGCCACATCTCCAGAATTTCCCCCAACATCTGGGAATTTTTGCACAGTCTGGCAACACCGCCTCCCCACCCCCCTGGGGGTGCCTGGGGTGACCCCCCTCAGGCGAAGTCTCAACCCTCTAGGACCAGAAATAACGAAGTTACCAACTTGTACCCCGTCGGAACGGATAACTGAGGTCTGCACATTCCGAACACCCTGTATATACACCCTGTATACGCAGAGAACCCTTACACCCTGTATACGCAGAGAGATCTTATAGTTCGAGAAACACCTCTTGTGTAACATAGGAGTGGTGACCACATTTGGATCATCCTGTATATACATCCCCCTGTATACACACGGGACCGATCTGTATTCACAGAACCTTCTAGTGAAGGAAGGTCCTGGAACGTTCTGGAATGGAATGCTCTAGAAAGGAGGGGAAGGTACGGCGAGTATATAAAAGCGAAAGCAAGCCAGCCCGAGTTCAGTTCAGTAAGATAATGTGGTAGTGACTTCAAGAAGCAGTGTAAAGTGTTAAGAGAGTAGTGACTGTAGTACCAGATTAGTGACTTTTGTTGAGAGTAGTAATTGTAAGGCCAGTAAATGAAGTGTTTTGTGAGAGAGACATTCTAGAAATTTTATTGTATCCATATTTAGAGTGTAAATAAAGTTGTTTTGTTAAAATTAAAAGTCTCACTTATCCAGAACCCGGAGAAAACGCAACAATATCTTGCCTTAGGAAAAACCTTACTACGTATTGAAATTAAACTCTCTAAGTTTATAGAAAATTGAGTTATTTAAATTTGAAGCATTTAATAAAAATTCACTACCATAACGCACTTGCTGCGTCCCGAGTTTTTTGATAAAAGTGTAATTCTGACAACAAAGTTGATAGA
This sequence comes from Tillus elongatus, assembly GCA_964006375.1. Lineage (NCBI taxonomy): Eukaryota > Metazoa > Arthropoda > Insecta > Coleoptera > Cleridae > Tillus > Tillus elongatus. The sequence continues at coordinate 89,967,912 of OZ023270.1, read as the reverse complement.
CGGATAAAACACCACTGCACGAACTTTCGCGAAAATCGAGCTCAATGTCGAAATAATGAATGTTTCAAACTTTACACAGTGTATAGCTAGATGCATTCTCGCAACAATTAGAACCGTTTGGTTCCGCAACTAGGTGACGGTACGTCCACCACTCACTTAGTGAACACCGTGTATATTATTGCGTTTGAGAAGTTTAATATATGTACGCTCTTTCCCCTGGAGGGGGTGCAAAGGCGCCGGTCCCGTGTACCATACGATATTGAACACGTTAAACAACGCTACACTCCTGACAGAAATGAAGACGGTTTGCCAAATTTCCAGAATGGTGAGGTGAAACTGCTCACTGGACTCGTTGTTTGGACACAGTCATTGAACTGCGCAGACGTTAATTAACCAAAAATACATGCAGCTTATTCATGAGGATGTGGCCAATCAAAAAGCAGTTAATTATTTGTTGTAATAAGGCTAAAATACAGTTTTGGGTGTTACGGTGATCCCTGTTTTATTGATTTTGTTGTATTATTGTGTATTTTCTAGTCTTACCTTTTTTAAGGTACCTTTTGACTACATGAAATATAACGTTGCTGTAACTACTTACGTTTTGATATAAACGTCAACTTGGCTCACCTGAAACAAAAATATTTTTTAGTTAAACAAATTGTACCAAGTGATACGTATCGTAAAAGCGATATTTTGTTTTCAAACAATTGATGTATATTTTAAAATAACGTAGTTACTTTAATAATATGACTTCTTGTATAAAACATAATGTATGATTCTATATCGAATAAAATATTACGTATTACATATATATCGCATTTAAAGAGAATCTACTGTAAGGCTAGATGTATTCTCAATTCCCACCATAATTAGAACCACAGACCGGTTTCGCTCTCAGTATGGTATACTAATTACAGCCAGAACACACGTATAAGGTAATACGACTATGGTAGCTAACCTCCTAGATCATTGTGAGATGTACGACAGGGTCGCCATCTCGGTGCGGAACCAGGTAGTATGTTGTCACGATAGCTCCAAATCACACAAAATGCTATAAAATAGAGACTGTGGACAACCAACTAACAATTTTGTAAATTGTCAGCCCTGGTCCATTTCTTCCCTAATATAGGGAGAATGTATGCAAGGGTAGATGTATTCTCACCGTAATTAGAACCCCAGTCCGGTTTCGTTCTAATTAGAGCTCATCAGTACGGTATACTAATTAGAGCGAGAACACACCTATAAAGCAATACGGCTATGGTAATGCGGTCACAATGTTTTAGAGAATCTACTATACAGTGGCCTAAGATTAATATAATAATGAACAGTATGGGGATCTCAGTAACAATAAAAGTTACAAAAGAGAATAATTCACAAAAAAAGGTGCGTCTTCGAGGGGTTAATATTATGTTGTCGAGAACCCAGAAACGTACACTTTTTTTCTCACTCAGGGCTCGTCCGCGGCTTTGCTGCCCCGATAGCACTGCAGCCCTTGGCCCATTGTGCATGCTCTTAGTCTCTTCACTCCACTCATTCCAAAATCACTGTGCCTTGAACCAGTCTGCACAGCGATTGATAGGGTGAAGTTTTATATTGCTCTGTCTCCGGTCTAGACTGACCGTTGATCAGTTGTCTTTTGCCATCCAGAGCTTTAAACTCGTACAAGATGTGCTGGGCTGATTCCTCCGCCTTGCCGCAGAGTCTGCATGCGAGGTCCCCCTCGAACCGCTCCATTTTATACAGGTGCTTCTTGTCCCGTCAAGAGACCTGTTATATTTCTGTGCTGTCCTCTGCTAAGATTTAGCAGCTCCATAGCTCTCTTTGAACTGGGTTTAGAGCCCAGAGCCGGTTCTGGTCTCATAAATGGTTCTGCTGACCCTCTCTTCGCGAGACTGTCAGCTTCTTAATTGCCTTTGACCCCCGAGTGACTCGGCACCCAAATGAGGGTGACCTCATTCTGCCCAGCCAGGTCGCTCGTCTCGTCTCGGCACTCACTCACCAGCCAGGAGTTTACCCGTGGGCTACTTAGGGCCTTAAGGGCTGCCTGGCTGTCTGTGGCTATGAGGATCCGCTTGTTGGTGTAGCCCATCCTCTTGTTCTCCCGCACACAGTGCAGGATGGCGTACATTTCGTCCTGAAAGACTGTTGCATGGACTTAGAGGGAAATATTATGATTTACCCTCGGTCCTTCCGAATAAACACCTGCCCCCGTCGCACGATCCCCGCCGGATTCGTCCGTGAATCAGACGAGCGCGTCCCGTGGTATGCCCGTCGTCTCCTCCTGCCATGCCTCGCAGTCGGGGATTTCCACTGTAAAGTTGTTTTTCCTGCAGATTCGCGGGCTCGCGAAGTCTGACCTCATTTCAAACATGGGCTCCTTCACGATATCCTGAATTTTGCAGTGGCCCCTGAAGTTGATCTTCAGTCTACCATTGCAGGGTAGTCTGTATAGTCCTAGCCTGGCATAATAACTAAGTTTAGGGGGGCAGAAAACTTACAGTTACTGCCAAAGATATTCTAAAAACCGAAAACAGTTATTTGAAAAAGTACACAAAAAAACAAAAGGCACTTTTTTATTGCCACCTTTTCTGCTTTATAAGACGCAAAAAGTACACATTGTATTGTATTGCATTAGCGATTACGAATTAAGCGATGTATGACCTAGTATGATTTTTTTATATATAAAGCATTTTAGCAAATTTTGAACATTTTGGTGAAGTATTCCTTGAAGCCATGGCGATAAAAAAAGACCAGTGTCGATTGTGACAAAATAAATTTTAGCATTATGGTTGCCACGTCTCCCATACTCGATCATATTTTACAAGGTGAGGTAGTTTTACAAATAAAGGAAAAATTGATCTGCTCTCCTGATACATTTTAGGCCAAAGAAAGAGATAGATAATCTGTCAAATCCATTTTTCGGCGTTTATAATTCAGTCTAAAAGAATGCGGTTCATTAAAAAAACCTGTGCCGTCCCCACAATAACACTCCAGTGAAGGAAAACAATAATAAGTCTTACAATCAGTTATTAAAAATCAACATCAATAGACTTTAAAGAACGCAAATAACACAGCCAACGGAAGAATAAACGTGGAAAACTGACCAGAGGCGTGAGTTTGCTTCATGACAATGCACTTGTGTGCTAGAATTGCACAAGCTGCAATTCGTGACTACAGTTTCGAACAACTTGATCACGCTCCGTATAGTCCAGATATGGCCCCCAGTGACTACTATCTATTTGGAAATTTGAAACATTTCGGGACGCAGCAAGTGAAGAATTCTTTCGAAAGTGTTACCATTGATATCTCTCTATTATCAAACAATTATTGTCCTCTAACTCCTTGTGGGAAAAATGCCAAAACTCAATTTTCTATGAAGCTAAATAGTAAAATTTTGCTATATCTGTAGATAGTGTCTCTTTAAAAGAAACTGGTACTACAAATTTCATTAAAGTTATAAAAGATTTTCAGAAGGAAACTTAATTCATATTTAGAAAAGCCTGGACGCAGCAAGTGCGTTATGGTAGTGAATTTTCATAGAAATGATCTGGCACAAAATATTTTATTATAACTTTTTTCTTGTAACATAGAAATCTGAATTTTGGTGTTTAGTTTACTTTTTATATCGTAAACCTACCTACCAAATTTGGTTATCACAGCTTTTTAATTTTTTGAGATAAAATTTTTTTTCGAATGAAAACTCAAAATTTTCCCGGAAAACCTCATCCGATTTTCCTGACTAACGAACTTGTCCAAGCCATTTACAAAAGGAAGGTACCTGTCAAATTGTATCCAAATCGGCCCATTCTTTTTAGAGTTATCGGTGTGATACATACATACATACACGCTTATATATATATATATATATATATATATATATATATATATATATATATATATATATATATATATATATATATATATATATATATATATATAAAAATTGAAACTGACCCCAGATATCAGTTCTAGGGGTCCTAGTTGGCGCTCATTTGCAACATTTTTTTCAAAATTCAAAAGTCGGGATCTCCCCATTAGTGAATTTTTTCTACGAAAATTCACTAAAAGTAAAGTAACTGCCAAATTATAAACGTAGCAGTTATTTTTCCTTATTAATCGCCAGAATGATTGCCGTTTTAGTCGACCTCCTAATCAAACCGGATTTTTCAATATCAACAATAACACAATCTCTGCTGAAAATTATAATTTCAGACTCAAAGGTGACAAAGTTATGCAGGCGTTTTAAGAAAAAATGAGATCTTGTTCAAAACGCATGAAATCTGTGCACTATTGTTTCGCCAAGTGTCAAAATAAAACGAACAAAAACCATACATTCATCGAGCTGGAATCGATCACGCAATCTTATGCGTAGAGACCAGCATGCTACCACTGATCTATCTAAGGCTACGTTAACTAACGTTTTGTTTACATGATACTTGACACCTGTTTCATGCCTGGGATATATTATGCTATTAAAAGTATACGTAACAATTAATTACAGAATTAGTAGAATTGCGATTTAAACACATTCAACGACTGTTTCGGTCTTATAGGACGTCTTATGTTTAAAGATAAAATAAACTATTTTAGAATCATTTTTATAGAGACCTGACTTGATTTTGTTTACATTTATACTACATTATGCTACATTTTCAGTCTAAAACCACAGCATAATATATCTAACCTGTGCTAAAACTGCATTTGGGGCCGTTCATCAAGCTACAAATATAGTGTATTTTAAAAATTGACTGAATCCCCAGGTCAATAACAATCACTGGGCAAATTTTAAATTTAAAGTCGTCTGTCATTTGCCATATTTGTGGCCGAGATTTCACGATTATTGGTTCGGGTAGTATGTTTTATGCCTGTTATTTATTTAGTTTGGTTACAGTTGATGTATGGTTTATACCTGTTGTACGAATCAATTTACGCGTGGCTACTACTACTCTGTCTGTTAGGCATTGGACTTTAACCACTAAGTCGTTACAACGCTTGTCTTTCAGATTTTATTTTTAATTCGGAAAAAACTCTAAATATTGTATACCAAACTACTTAAAATTCACAGCATATGTTTATTTACAATTTTTCTAGCCACATGTAGATTCTTATTGCAGTTGCTCTGATACTTAAAAAATATAGCGATTTCAAAAATATTTTTGAATTTTTTTTGGAGGAAAAATGTCTGTTATAGCTGACATACGAACTCGCCTGCGGTCTTAATACAATCCAGATATGTGCCAAGTTTCGTTCCAATCAGTTGGGTATTTTTTGAGTTATCGCTCAGATATATATATATATATATATATATATATATATATATATATATATATATATATATATATATATATATATATATATATATATATAAACATATCAAAGTTTTAACGGACCTTGGTTTTGGATTCTAGGGACCCAAATTCGCGCTCATCCGAAGAAATTTTTTCAAAAGCTTTTCATCGCGACTTATCCTTAGTGAATTTTTCTTAATGAAAATTCGCTAAAAAGAACCCTCGCGGGAGCGATTTCAGTGACGACGAAGAGGTGAAAGAGCTGCACATTTTGACGACCGAAATAATATTTTTTAGGGGTATCGAATAGTTTCCGAAACGATGTAATAAGTGCATTAATGTCAGGGGGAACTATATTGAAAAATAGAATTTAACTGTGAGTTTACGCCGTTTCTTTCGTAATCAGGCAGGGAAATTTTGGTGCTTACCTTGTACATGACAGAAAAGCTTTTTGTGTAATTATTGGTGCCGCAATAGCTATTCATTCGCTTAAAAAGTTTAAAAGAATGATGCTTCTGACAGGAAATTTTACACAAATGCATATTTCGTTTAATATTAATCATGATATCTTGATGATTTCGATAATAATTATTTTATACTAGTTTTCAAATAAGTGTAAATTCAAAGTTCAATGGATGTTTTGTTACACTCTGACATTTTATTTTGGGTTCACATCATTTGCATATTATATAGGTATATCCTCGATTAAATAAGCAATTAGGAATATTAATGTTTGGCCAAAGAATCAGCATGAATTTATATGGTTGAAAATAACACCTGGTTTGTAATGACTGGTATAACTATGGTTAGAATTTAATTTAATGCTTTTGCCTGCGGCTTCACCCATATGAAGTTAGTGATTCAAATGTTCTGTTTTCGGATCATAATGCAAACTCATAAAAAAGTACATACACACGCCAGGCATGTATTTATGATAATGAATACAACTCCAAAAAAAATAATCAAAAAATGTTTGGAACAAAAGTTGTTGGACTAATTTTCGACATATTTATGTGACCATGATATTTTTCGACAGCTTTAAGTGTCAGCTTGTAGATTATAGATTGTTAAATATATTGTAGATTGTTTAATGAGTCGTAATAAATGTTCCCGAAAAAACTTTCATTGGGCTCTGCTATATATTGATAAAAACGCCCTATCATAATTTTTGATATAATGTGCCAAAAATGTGAAAACTTGCAAAACAATTGAAATAACTCGTGAACGATGAACGATATAAATTTTTCTCCTTACAAGCATGCATTATAATTTGCTGGAAAATCCAATAATGCAATAATAAAACGGATGTTCCATTTACAAATAACAGAAAACTAGTATCACCGACGACTTATGGGCCACTCTGTGATTTTCAACATAATTTTGCAAGATGCGGCTCAAAACACCCTTTAATTAACTTAAAAATAAAAAATATTTTTCCGTATTTTTTATAATAACGAATATATTGAGCTATATCGTAGAAATGCGTCTGCCTATATATATATATATATATATATATATATATATATATATATATATATATATATATATATATATATATATATATATATATATATACAGATACAAGCTAAAAGTAACCCCGGATATGGCTTGTAGTGAGCATAGTTTGGGCTCATTTAAAGAATTTTTTTCTACCAAAATTCGCTAAAAATTATAAACTGTTAAACCATAAGCTCTACAACTACAATTACTACAAAAGCATCAGATATTTGAAATAAATTTTCTGGAAATATTTTAGTAAATTGAAGGACTATAACGGTTGAAAATGAAACTCAAGGGTGTGTAAAACACTCTTCTTGCGACATTTTCTTTACATAACTCGTATTCGTTTCAGGCTCTTTGCCTTAATGTTGCCAACTTTGACGTTTTAAATCGTGGTTTCACGTTTGAAGAGGAAAACCTCATTTTTTAAATCCCTATATTTTTCTCTTTCAAGTTAAAGATCCAAATTTTGGTACATAAACCCGCGCACTAAATTTGGTTACCATAACTTTGTTATTTCCGGAGATATAAAACTTTTCCGAATGAAAGCACAAAATATTCCGGGAAAAACTGGGTTGATTTTCCTGGCTAAAGTACTTATCCAAGCCACTTGAAAAAGGAAGATTTGATCAAAATCGGAGTTATCAGTGTGTCTCATATATATATATATATATATATATATATATATATATATATATATATATATATATATATATATATATATATATATATATATATATAGCCTGGTTCGTGCTCATTTTATATATATATATATATATATATATATATATATATATATATATATATATATATATATATATATATATATATATATATATATTTTCAAAATTCAAGAGTCGCTATTTCCGCAGTGAATTTTTCTTAAAAAAACTCACTGAAAAAAAAATCTTTTCACATGTGAAGGAAAATATTCACAATGGCTTTCATTGATTCCAAAAAGATCGTCTAACATTTGCAAATGTCAGGGTACTTTCAAATTCACAAATATTTAGAAAACGGATTTCTAACGCTGCTGGATCTGTAGCTATCCAAAATATTATTCCTTTTTCAGTGAATTTTCGTAGAAAAAATTCACTAATGGGGAGATTCCGATTTTGGAAATGAGCGCGAACTAGGATCCCTAGAACCCATATCCGGGGCCAGTTTCAATTTTTATATGTTTTTATATATATATATATATATATATATATATATATATATATATATATATATATATATATATATATATATATATATATATTTGATAAAATTTGGCATGTACCTTCCTTTTGTAAATGGCTTGAATAAGTTTGTTAGTCAAGAAAATCGGACGAGGTTTTGCGGGAAAATTTTGAGTTTTCATTCGAAAAAAATGTATATCTCCGGAATTAACAAAGTAAGGGCAGCCAAATTTGGTACACGGGTTTACATCTTATAAAAATATTTCTACAATTACAGGGTGGCCCATAAGTCGTTGGTGATTCAAATGTTCTTTTATTTTATTTAATCGAACACGCTCTATGTCATTGCATTTTCCATCGAAATATAATAGATCTTTGTAAGAAAAGAAATTCGGGACGCAGCAAGTGAGTTATGGTAGCGAATTTTCATTAAATGCTTCAAATTTGAATAGCTGAATTTGCTATTAACCTATAAGGTTGACCAAGAAACCAGTTTTTTCGGGAACAATTTAAGTTTTCTTTGGGAAATTTTTGTACATTTTCAAACAATAAAGTTGTTTTGATGAAACATGGCACATTGTTTTTACTATATAGGTTATACTGGTAACTAAATTTGGTGCCTGCTCTCTTAAAAAAAACACACATATTTGCTATTTAAAAACATTTTAATGAAAATTCACTGCCATAACGCACTTGCTGCGTCCAGAGGTTTTTTTATAGCGTAACCCAAAAAAATATTAATTCTGACGTCAAATAGAGACAATTAAAATTAAATACCAATTCATTCCTAATTTGTTTATGTCACTAACTTCATTAGAAACTTGTCTATTATTTTGCATATGGTGATTAAATCGGTTGTTATTCAGATTAGTTTTTTGTTACGATTGCTTTAGTAAGTACCGTGATAGCGAATGCATCTTATTTATTACATAATTAAAATTACTTTTAATAACCAACACTTAATACTATTAAAATCATATTAACTATCGTCAAAAAGCAAAGTTCGATAGAAGAAACAGTTTTTTTTTATAATTCAAGACCAGTTCTGTGTGTTACATTTGGTTTAATTCAGACTTACAAAGTTTTATTAACAAGAAATTTAGATAAAACAGAGTGAACAAAAAAAAATACAACTAATTGAACGCTATTGGTGACAAATTACTGCTGCTTGTCAGAATCCCCAGTAAGGATCAATGGATGATTGATCATGAGGTTGCTTTCTAGCCTGCTAGTTTTGTCTGTTTTACTGATGGATCACAGCTGGAGGACCAGCCACAGCTGGAGGACCAGCACTCCTCTGGAGTGGGAATATACATCGATGGCCTGGGAGTGCGCGAGAGTTATGCTCTGGGCGAATATACCACGTTATTCGAAACGTAGGTATACGCTATCCTGTAATTTTGTTTATTCACTGTTCTATTCAGCCAAAATGATCTTTCGTCAGAAAAAAGAATTTGGCGAATAAAGTTTGGATTACCGTTGCATAAATCTTGCACTATTTATTTATTTATATTAATTAAAATTATACAGTGCATCTTATAAAGAAGTTACAAACTTGTGGCTGTAATTGATGCGACTTGGTTAAAATATTAAACTGAAACATATCAAAATCCTGTTGACACTGACATTTCTTGCTATAAAATTTCGGCATTTCAAATGTACAATTTATTCAACCAATCTTTAGTTATTAGCACCTCCAATATTTCCTCTGGATCCTTTGATCTTCTCAACCATTTTATACACCAAAAGAGTTTCCTTTCAACTTTAGTTTAATAATATTTTCAAACATTTTAGGACCTAAATTGCAAGGTGTCACTGTGACATTATATTATTATTATTACCACCTTTACCCTGGCTCTCACACTCCCTCAAAGGGGAACATTAACCCTTCCCAGGTATCTCAGATACCAAACGGACTGAGCTGAGATGGAGTCCTTTCCAAGTTATCGGGCCCTGAACGACAACACGACATATCCTCATTTCCCAGCAATCTCCGCACGGCGTGGACAGTTGCAAGTATTACCGCCTCATAACCTTATAAAGATGCTCTTCAGGGCCCAGTCTCTTAATGCTAAAATAATAAATTTATTCCACGTACACAGAAAACCTCTTCAGCCACTCAAAAGCCCTGATTCTCTAAATCCTGTGACATACTTGAAAAGGTCAAAGCTCACAAAACGCTTCTACACAATCCCAGTCAAGAAAACCGTCAAGCATTTAACGACGCAAGAAACAGCTATGTCCGCATTCTTTCTGATACAAAAAAAAACTCGTTTAATAACCACATTAAAAACAAAATCCTCTTAAGCTCAAACGGCGGCAAACCCTTCTGGACTCTTGCTAAATCTATTGGGAATAATTTCTGCAAGAGCACGTTCCCACCTCTTGTCTCAGGGGATGAAATTGTTTCTACCTCCCTGGGCAAGGCTGAACTTTTTGCTTCGTTGTTCGCCGGCAATTATACTCTCAACCCACCTCCAAATGTTCAACCACCAACAGTCTCCAATGTCGCGCATAAAATGACGGATATCAATTTCAGAACTAGAAATGTACGAGAGATGCCCTCTTCTGTTAATACCAGGAAAGCCTCTGGCCTTGACGAGATCCCAGCAATTGTTCTCAAAAAATGCGCACCAGGCATATTCCCTAGTAACTGGAAAACTGCTTGAGTACAACCTATCCCCAATAAAGGATCCAAAGCGCTTCCTAGCAACTACAGGCCTATTTCTCCCCTTTCAGTCGTCTATAAAGTGATGGAAAAGTATATAAACACCGAATTACTAAAATTTCTTGAAAAACACAGTCTAATCCACGACAGGCAGTATGGATTCCGTCAGCGCAGATCGACTGCCGACCTCCTTTCCTTTGTCACCAATTCTTGGAACAAGTCTATGAAATTACACGGTGAATCCCAGATTGTCGCTCTAGACATATCCAAAGTATTCGACCAGGTCTGACACGCAGCGCTGCTTTATAAACTTCCGGCCTATGGCCTACCACCAAAACTCTGTACCTGGACAGCAAATTTCCTCTCCAACCGGAACATTTCTGTTGTCGTGGATGGCCATTCCTCTAAACTGTATCCAATTAATGCAGGAGTTCCTGAATGTTTAGATTTAGCACCTACCTTGTTTCTTCTCCACATCAATAACCTCCTCTCTAGCACACCCAACCCAGTTCACAGTTACGCGGACGACAGCACCCTCCACTCAAATATACAATATTCTAAGCCTATCTATTTAGCCCAATTAGATGAGGACCGCAGACTCATGGAGGGTTCTGTCTCCGTGGATCTCTAAAAATATTAGATTGGGGAAGTAGAAATCTTGTACAATTTAACCCCACCAAATCTCAGTCTTGCTTTCTTTCTCATAAGAGATACACCAGCCCTAGACCCATCACAATGAACAACCAAGTTATTCAAAGTAATGAGTCCTTTTCTCTTGTTGGCATTTCTGTGGATCGAAATATACTTCACAAATAAAGCCAAACCTCGAATACTGCTCCCACATCTGGGGTGCCGCTGCCACTTCTACACTCGCTATCCTGGACTCCATTCAGAAGAGAGATATACGTCTCATCGGTGATCCTACCCTCACCGAAAGGCTCACCTTGCTCACCGACGTGCCGTTGGTGACCTCTCGCTCTTTTATAGATATCTATACGGGCACTGCTCAGATGGGCTTTCTTCCATAGTTCATCCACCTTCCAAGTTGTGGAATTCCTTGCCGGCACATATTTTTCCTTCTCCTCCAAACCTTCAAGTCCAGAATTAACAAGTTGCCTCTTTCCTCCTTGTCAACACCCACGGTACGATAGTATTTAGGCTGTAAGCCCTCGTGGTGTGTTGTTGAAATTAAGGAAAAAATGCTCTCTCGAAGATTCTTAGGAACGACACCAGTTGACGACGTGACTATTGGAATCACTCGGACACTATCTGCCCCCCACTGTCTCCTTACTTGTATCTCAAGGTCTCTGTACTTAATGATCTTCTTGTTGTACTTTATTTCTAGATTATGAGTATTCGGAATGGCTACATCAATCAGCGTCATTTGGTTGCAGGACTATTAGCATATCTGGCCTGTTGTGGGCAACTCGTTGGTCTGTGAGGACGGTCCGATCCCAGTATAATCTGTATTCTGAGTTCTCTAGAACAGGCTCAGGAGTGTATCTATAGTAGGGCACCTTACTAGGGTTTAAAAGTCCCAGTCTCAGAGCCAGTTCTTGATGAAGTATTTTTGCAACTGCGTCGTGCCTCTTTTTATACTCTGTTGCAGCAAACACTTGACATCCTCCTTACTGTAGACCTAAGTAGGTATATAACCCAAAATCATAGTACCTATAATAAACAGGCGCAAGAAAACCACACCCCAACAAAATATTTTGTTGCGAATTGGCCAAAATCACATGATTTCGAAAAATGTATGCAACAACAGTTATGTAAAGAAAATATTCAGTCAAGTTTTGGTAACTAGTTTTCGCATAGATTTGAAATAGAGACGTAAAGACTATTTCTCTGACTTTTTATTTAGTATGGAACGGTTTCATCAAGTAAGGGCAACAGAATTAATGAATTTTCGCATATAGGTATATTAAGAAGTATTATTAAATTAAAATGCTGCCTACAAATGGTGGGTGTACAATATGTATAATATAACATTTTCAAGGAGATAACTGTATATATCGAACCAGGAAGTAATCTAAAAACGATTAGAGTAATATATATAGTTTTCATTCTCGACCTTTCAATTTATTTAGGAAAATGATCACAGAATCAGTAAGAATCGGCTGGCATTGTAAAAGTCACTGGCATGAATTGCCACAACAAATTAACTTAAAATTAATTAAATTTCAGCTATTTTCAAGCTTCACCGCAGCATAAAAATTATACTCTAGCTTTACTGTCAGCCTTGGTGGCACATATTATATTTCAACAACACACCACGAGGGCTTATAGCCTAAATACTATCGTACCGTGGGTGTCCACAAGGAGGAAAGAGCCAACTTGTAAATTCTGGACTTGAAGGTTTGGGGGTTCGGAGGAGAAGGAAAAACATGTGCCGACAAGGAATTCCTCGGGACAAAAGATCGGGCATAACAAGATGTTCTATGTCTGGTGACCTGGACAGTAAAATGGTGCATTCGCTCTGTTCCCCTGGTACGTCTATTGTGGGCAGCAGGTGGAGGAATTATGGAAGAAAGCTCCTCTGAGCAGTGCCCGTGCAGATATCTATAAAAAAAGACGCAGCAAGTGCGTTATGGTAGTGAATTTTCATAGAAATGATTTGGCACAAAATATTTTATTATAACTTTTTTTTCTTGTAACATAGAAATCTAAATTTTGGTGTATAGTTTACTTTTATATCGTAAACCTACCTACCAAATTTGGTTATCATAGATTTTATATTTTTTAAGATAAATTTTTTTTTCAAATGAAAACTCAAAATTTTCCCGGAAAACCTCGTCCAATTTTTCTAAGTAACGAACTTGTCAAAGCCATTTACAAAAGGAAGGTACATGCCAAATTTTTTTAAAATCGGCTTATTACTTTTTGAGATATGAATTTTTTTCAAATGAAAACTCAAAATTTTCCCGGAAAACCTCGTCCGATTTTCTTGACTAACAAACATGTCAAACCCATTTACAAAAGTAAAGTATGTGCCAAATTTTATTAAAATCGGCTTATTATTTTGAGATATGAATTTTTTTCGAATGAAAACTCAAAAATTTCCCGGAAAACCTCGTCCGATTTTCCTGACTAACAAACATGTCAAAGCCATTTACAAAAGGAAGGTATGTGCCAAATTTTATTAAAATCGGCTTATTACTTTTTGAGATATGAATTTTTTTCGAATGAAAACTCAAAATTTTCCCGGAAAACCTCGTCAGATTTTCCTGACTAACGAACTTATCCAAGCTATTAACAAAAGAAAGGTACATGCCAAATTTTATCAAAATCGGCCCATTATTTTTTGAGTTATCGGTGTGATACATATATATATATATATATATATATATATATATATATATATATATATATATATATATATATATATATATATACATATATATATATATATATATATAAATATATATATATATATATATATATATATATATATATATATATATATATATATATATATATATATATATATATATATATATAAACATATAAAAATTGAAACTGACCCCGGATATGGGTTCTAGGGGTCCTAGTTCGCGCTCATTTGCAAAATTTTTTTCAAAATTCAAAAGTCGGGATCTCCCCATTAGTGAATTTTTTCTACGAAAATTCACTAAAAGAGAGAGAGGTCTGTGGGCAAGGGATGGCAGCCTTTGGGTGAGGGTCGGGTCACCCACGAGACGTATAGGTCTCTTTTGAATGGAGTCCAGGATAGCAAGTGTAAAAGCGGCAGCGGCACCCCAGATGTGGGAGCACTATTCGAGGTTTGGCCTTATTTGTGAAGTGAATAAGGTGTAGAGATCAGCTGGTGAAAAGTATTTGCAAGCCCGGAAGAGGAAACCTAATTTCTTAGCAGCCACTTCTGCAATTGATGTGACATGTTGGTGCCAATTGAGATTTCGATCCACAGAAATGCCAATAAGAGAAGAGGACTCATTACTTTGAATAACTTGCTTGTTCATTGTGATTGGTCTAGGGCCGGTGTATCTCTTATGAGAAAGAAAGCAAGACTGAGATTTGGTGGGGTTGTATTGTACAAGATTTCTACTTCCCCAGTCTAATATTTTTTGGAAATCCACGGAGACAGAACCCTCCATGAGTCTGCGATCCTCATCTAATTGGGCTAAAGAGACAGGCTTAGAATATTGTATCTTTGAGTGGAGGGTGCTGTCGTCAGCGTAACTGTGAACTGGGTTGGATGTGCTAGAGAGGATGTCATTGATGTGGAGAATAAACAAAGTAGGGTTAAAGCTGAACCTTGAGGAACTCCTGCATTAATTGGATACAGTTTAGAGAAATGACCATCCACGACAACAGAAATGCTCCGGTTGGAGAGGAAATTTGCACTCCAGGTACAGAGTTTTGGTGGTAGGCCATAGGCCGAAAGTTTATTAAGCAGCGCTGCGTGCCAGACCTGGTCGAATGCTTTGGATATGTGTAGAGCGACAATCTGGGATTCACCGTGTAGTACCATAGACTTGTTCCAAGAATGGGTGACAGAGGAAAGGAGGTCAGCAGTTGATCTGCGCTGACGGAATCCATACTGCCTGTCGTGGATTAGACTGTGATTTTCAATAAATTTTAGTAATTCGGTGTTTATATACTTTTCCATCACTTTAGAGACGACTGAAAGGAGAGAAATAGGCCTGTAGTTGCCAGGAAGCGCTTTGGATCCTTTCTTGGGGACGGGTTGTACTCCAGTAGTTTTCCAGTTACTGGGGAATATGTCTCTATTGTAAGATGTCTGAAACAGACGAGTCAGGACAGGAGCAAGTTCTGGTGCGCATTTTTTGAGAACAATTGCTGGGATCTCGTCAAGGCCAGATGCTTTCCTGGTATTAAGAGAAGAGAGCATCTTTCGTACCTTTTTAGTTTTGAAATTGATATCTGTCATTTTATGCGCGATATTGGGGACGGTTGGTGGTTGAACATTTGGAGGTGGGTTAAGTGTAGAATTGCCAGCGAACAACGAGGCAACAAGTTCAGCCTTGCCCAGGGCGGTAGAAACAATTTCATCCCCTAAGACAATAGGTGGGAACGTGCTATTGCAGAAATTATTCCCAATAGATTTAGCAAGAGTCCAGAAGGGTAGAGCGTTGGTCTACTATGCTGAGTTAGACTTTCATATCGCGAATTTACTTGCTTTAATAAAGAATTAACAAGGAGTAGTTTCCGAAACGGGCAACTGAGGTACTGGTTTATCAGTTCTCAATATTTTTCACCTTCTTCGGTTTGTGTAGAGCCCTTGGATTAAGGGTACTTTAACCAGAAATTGTTATAGAGCACAGTATTTTTTAAGTCTGGTCCAATCCAAGTTTTAGTAAGCGCCCGCTGACGGATGGTTCAATATCTGCTGGTCCAACTGTTTACCAATATCCAACACTCCTATTTCACCTTGGTGTCTAGGTAGGGTTACTGGCTCGATCGCACTGCGGGGGTGATGTTTTTGGATTTTGTTAGGAGTGTACGCACCTTCCGTTGTAGATTTTCGATGTCCGTTTTACTCCAGTTTACAATCCCAAATTAATAGCTAAGTGGAGAAAATGCATATGTATTAAGAGCTTTAGTTAGGTTCTTGCTGTTGAGATGTGCTCGCAACATCTGCTTTACTCGTTTCGTAAACTCATTTGTCAGATCGTTCTTCATTACGATGTCGTTTATTTTTCTCGCTTGCTGCATTCCCACGTATTTAGACTCTCCTACATCCTTCGAGGCAATTTGTTGGCCATTCTGCATTGATACACTTGGTTTTACCTTCCCTCTGACACGTAAGGTGCGACATTTGTCAAGCCCAAACTGCATGTTAATATATCTGAAATACACTTCCATGATTGTAAGGAATTGTTCCAGTTGGTTTTTTGTGGTGGCCATCAGTTTACGATCATCCATATACAGCAGATGATTTAGCCTCATTTGATCCCTGCTATTGCTTTTTCAATGCGAGGCAGAACCACAATAGGCTTAGCGACTCGTCTTGAAATATGGCTCTTTTAATTGGTATCGTGCTGGTCACGATGTTATCACCCATTTGTACCCGTAACTGAATTTTCGTTCTCCAGGTAAGCATTGTGTGTTCAAGGGACTTTAGGATATAAGTATCGATCTTATAAAAAGACCATTATTATTTTTATTATTACTATTACTTTTATTGTAGTGGTTTTCAGGTTTTCTCCGGTATTTTGTTTAGTGGCGAACCGAGGTCAGGTCACTTTACTTCTGTTGGTGAAGTAGTTTTCGGACTGTATCACATGTGCTCAGTACTAATTCTTTCTAGATGTGTGTGTGTGGCCGGTTGATCTCTGAAGAGTTCGAAGGTGTTCTATGAACGAATAAGGTGGCTAGGCTGCTACCTTTTTCCTGTTATCAGATATCCTTTATTTCAATCGCCAAGGCACTGTATTTAGTTATCTTCTCTGCTTGCTTGTGATCTATGCTGTTGTCGTCTGGAATTGAAATGTTGATGACGAAAGTCTGTTTTGTGGGTTTGTGGGTCAGTGTGATATCAGGTCCGTTTGCTGTTACCGTGTGGTCTGTGTGGATAATGCGGTCCCAGTACAAGGTAACATCTCCATTGCCCATGACAATCCCTGATTTGTATTTATAAACTGGTGATGGAACTACTTTCTAACCAATTACGTATTGACCTTTTTCACAGCATTGTAATGTTCTATACGAGTAGGCTGCAGCCTGTGGTGGTCGATGGTCTTCTGAGCCAGGTGGTATTTGTGGCATTTGTAGTTTTCAATACTAGAGTCTCAATTATATACTTCGTGCAATTGTTAGTGGCAATAACTGGGATCTGGATGGCAATCACGAAACCCCCAATTTCCGGAAACAGTTGTTCTTTCTGCAGCCATGTATACGACAGTTGTTTACCGTTTCCAGGGGCCGCCAAGGTGTGGGGATGTCTACCGTGTAGTACCTTGCTGGCCCATAGTTTCTCCTTGGTGAAGGCTTGCTCGGTTGGTGGTGTGTCTATAACCGAGATATTGAGTGGACTGTACCCTTTGTCTGAATTAACTATTGCCTTGTGTAGGGGCTGCTCCTCTGTCCTAAAAATCGCATGACCTCTGCTTTTTGACTATCGTGAAGTTTCGCAGCATCGACTGGTCCCTTTCCTCCTTCAGGCCTCTTCAGTGTCATTCTTTCCCTGCATAACTTGGGGGTGTAGCTTCTTGTGTTCTTGGAGTTAAGATGCGATTCGAAAATGAGGATTAGCCTTTTTTGTACCTGTATTTAGCTAGTGTTTGATATCTGTGTAATTTATTTTTGTTTGGTAACCCGAGGCATTTATTGGTCTCTGTTGGTTGGATGATTTCGAGTTTCTCGTTGTTGAGTCTCTCGCCTGTTTCGTTGTTCACCCATTTGTATCTGTAAATGTGAACAACCTTGCACTTGCTCGTGCAGATATTATTACTGTTATTATTATTATTATTATTATTATTATTATTATTATTATTATTATTATTATTATTATTATTATTATTATTATTATTATTATTATTATTATTATTATTATTATTATTATTATTATTGTAAAAAGCTAGGGTTAGGTAAAAAATAAACGTGATCACTAATCCTACAATATAATTCATTGACGTATTATTTTCCCCGCCCGTAATGACTTGTTGCATTTCTGTATTTATTACTATCACAACATTTCTCAATATCATCTGCTAATAACAACCTGCAATTTTTTCAAACTGCAAGACGATGACGTGCGTACAAGCTTCCTGAACTATAATTTACGTTAAATACTGTTAATACAAAACAGCATAGAGGAAAGATTACTGCGACATCATTGTATGCATTTTATCGAAGTATGTAATCAATCAATTAATTTTTCCAAATGTAACTTTTCTAATTATCTACTTAGAAAGAAAATATAAATTACCAAGAAAATACGAAGGAGCCTATTTTAAGCTTTGTTTTTCTAATTGATTTATTAACTATTGATAATAACGGTAATCTTGTTATTTACAATTAGTTTCCAGATGTCTTATAATAACATGTACGTCGTATTTTATTTTATCTATATTTATTTGGTATGAGTTTTTAATTGTGCATTTACGTCGACGTTTTTTATTTGGCTGTTATCAGATGATACAATATTATATAAATTATGCAATGTGAAAATACCATATATGATGATGGTATTAAACAATACTTTCTTCATCTGCAAAAATAAATTCTGAGGGAGCACTAGTGTTAAATTGATCTTGAATACGTGCAAACTTATCGAATTTTTCATTTGCAAAGTATTTTTCTAACCAGATAATTAGCTGTTAATAAGTTCCATCCAAAGATGGTTTTTATATCTTGAGAGAAATCAGGTTTGTCTGACAACAAACATTGGTGCAATATTAAAAAAATAAAAATGATTTTAATAGCTAACATTTTTTTTAAATAAAGCAGGCATTAATCTATATAGTAGAAACAATGTGCCATGTTTCATCAAAATAACTTTATTGTTTGAAAACGTACAGAAATTTTCGAAAGTAAACTCAAAGTGTAACCGAAAAAATTCGTTTCTGGGTCAACCTTATAGGTTAATAGCAAATTGAGCCATTCAAATTTGAAGCATTTAATGAAAATTCGCTACCATAACGCACTTCCTGCGTCCCAAATTTCTTTTCTTACAAATATGTATTATATTTCGATGGAAAATGCAATAACATGGGGCGTGTTCGATTTAAAAAAAATTGAATCACCAACGACTTATAGGCCAGCCTGTAATTGTGGAAATATTTTTTAAGATGTAGCTTAAGACACCCTATAATTAATGTATACCATTTTTTTCGTAACTTGCATAATAACGGATATATTGAGCTTGAATGATTTTTTACGAAAATTTGACAAAAATGATATACCATTAAACGATCAACTCTATAGCCAACACTACTGCCAAAGCATCAGAGAAAGGGTCTATTTTAAATTAATATTCTGGGAATATTTTAGTAAAATGAAGGACAATGACGATTGAAACTAAGAGCTCAGGCTTCAGGCTTTGTAAAGCATTCTTCTTGAGACACTTTCTTTCCATAGCTGATATTAATTTTAGGTTCATTGCCTAAATATTACCAATTTTGACGTTTGAAATCGCGACTTTGAGGTTTTGAGGAAAACCCAAATTTATTTTTCTTTAAATGCCTGTAACTTTTTTGTCCTTTAAACTACGGAGCTAAACTTACCTATGATGATGTGAACCCGCGTACCAAATTTGGTTGCCCTTACTTTGTTAATTCCGGAGATATATATTTTTTTCGAATGAAAACTCAAAATTTTCCCGGAAAACCTCGTCCGATTTTCCTGACTAACGAACTTATCCAAGCCATTTACAAAAGGAAGGTATGTGTCAAATTTTATCAAAATCGGCCCATTATTTTTTGAGTTATCAGTGTGATATATATATATATATATATATATATATATATATATATATATATATATATATATATATATATATATATATATATATATATATATAAACGGAGATATAAATGTTTTTAGAAAGAAAACACAAAATTTTCCGGGAAAACCTGGTCCGATTTTCCTGGTTAGCGAACTCATCCAAGCCACTTGCAAAAGGAAGGTACTCACCGAATTTGAGCAAGATTGGTCCATTATTTTTTTTAGTTATATATATATATATATATATATATATATATATATATATATATATATATATATATATATATATATATATATATATATATATATATATATATATATATATATATAAACATATAGAAATTGAAAATTGAACAATTGGGGTAGGTAGTAAAAAGAAATATGAGCAGAAAATGCGAAGAAAACTGCTTCAAGGCTGTCTATTTGAAGACATAGCCCCATTAAACCCTGCCTACCCCGCACAACCCACGTAACTTCCTTGGGGTGTATGAACAAAAAGTTTTTCTTGTGGTTTATGCAACGAGGGCGACTGTATGCACACGAGTGGGGAAGAAAAAGGCCGACGAAGCAGACCCCCCCCCCCCGGTTCGACTTGCGGCAGGGACTGGGGGATTGGGGGATAGCTCCTTCGTCGTGGGGATTTTCTTTCCCCCTCGCGTGCATACAACCACCCTCGCTGCATAAACCACAAGAAAAATGTCTTGTTCCTACCCGCCAAGGAAGTTACGGCACCTGGGGGGGATAGGGGTGCTGTGCGGGGTAGGCAGGGGTTAAGGGGGATGTGGCTTCAAGATGTGAAAAAGACAGATTTCAAGCCCGTTTTATTCTAATTTTCTGCTCATATTACCTTTTTACTACCAACCCCGCCCAGACCTCTACTCACTCCTGGTCCCGTAACTTTCTTGGGGGGGGGGGGGGGGGGTGGTCTTGGTAACAAGAATTATTTCTTAGGGTTTGTGGATCCAGGGGGGGGGGGCTAGGCAGGTTTCTGACAATAGTTTTTTAAAAAGCTTTCGGGAACTAAACTGCAAATTTACCGAAAATTCGCTACCAAAACGCACTTACTGCGTCCAGATTTTTTTCTTACAAACGCATAATATTTCGATAAAAAGTGCAAAAATGCATTAACAAATTTGTTCTACAAAAATTAGCTAAAAAAATTATAGACCGTTAAACCATAAACTTCACTAAACCCGCAGCGAAAGCATAAACTTAACTAAACCGACAGCCAAAGCATCAGAGAAAGGGTCTATTTGAAATGAATTTTCTGTAAACATTTTAGTCAAATGAAGGGCAATGACGATTGAATCTGAAACTTAAGGATTTGCAGAACACTCCTCTTGCAACATTTTCTTTTCACAATCCGTATTTGTTTCACGTTCTTTGCCTAAACGTTGCCAATTTTGACGTTTAAAATTGCGAGGTTAACGTTTTGAAGAAAACTCCAAAATTTGTTTCTTTAACTGCCCAGCTGAATTGTTTTTTATTTTCCATATTTTTTGCCCTACAGGTAGAGAATCAGCTTTTCAAAAATGCCGCATAGGTATGCTAGCTTTATTAAAAATCTGGATTGACAAAATCTTTGACATCTTTGTGCCTTTCCTCTTTAAGGTAAATACAAATTTCCTGTTGTTGTACAAAGGTACGTGTACGACGGATTTCGGCTCCCATATCCTAACACAGTTTTTTGAAAAACCTTGCCTTCAATGGATGAGTTTTCACACTTTCACTACACATTCTAACATCTGATTCAGTACAGGACTCACATGTTTTGACGCCATTCCGTGTGAATAATGCATGTTTTACATGAAACACTCTGTATATAACTGAACTGGTATTAAAAATTGTCAAATATATTTCGAAATGTTTCCAAGGTAAGTCACTGAAACATGTTTGTTACGTTTTAGAGATCCCAAGAAGTTGCTGAGTCACAGTAGTAAGGAGCTGAGCAAGCTCAAACTAGCTGCGACGGAACATCATCCTACAGCACATCTGTAAAACGAGACGGTAAGTATCGATGCATGTATTTTATACTTCTTTAAATCAAATCTTTGTTAAATTTTTACCACCTATGTACGAGGTAAGCGCTAAAATTTCCCGGCCTGACTTTGAAAGAAACGGCGTAGATAAATGTATTTTATTTTTCAGTACAGTCCATCCTAACATCACTGCATTTATTAGATCGTTTCAGCAACAATTCGATACCCCTAAAAATATTATTTCGGTTTGTCCTCAAAATGTGCTTAAACTGCAGCTTTCATCTCTTCATCGTCACTGAAATGGCGTACGAGAAGGTCCTTTTTTTAATTTACAAATAGACAGTAGTCACTGGGGGCCATATCTGGACTATAAGCAGCGTGATCAATTTGTTCGAAACCGCAGTCACGAATTGCGGCTTGTGCAATTTCAGCAGTGCGCACGGGCGCATTATCATGGAGCAAACGCACGCCTCTAGTCAGTTTCCCCACGTCTTTTTTCGCTAATATTTTGTCGTTATTTATCTCCCGTTGGTTGTGGTGTTGCGTTCTTTAATGTCTATGAGAAGAATACCTTCACAATCCCAAAAAGTCGTGTCCATCACGTTTTTGTCGAATGACAGACCTTGAACGTTCTTGGCGGTGCTTCTCCTTTACGCCTCTCATTGCATAGACTCTACTTTGCACAAAGGAGCATAGTAGAAAACTTTAGTTTCATTCCCTGACACAATTGTCCTTAACACGTCTAGAGGGCTTTGTCCACAGAGATCCAAAAAAGAATCGGGCACATTTAACACGACGCTGGCGCTGCATTGTTGAAAGATGTTTGGGGACCCACCTTGTACTAACTGTATCAATGCATAAATGTGTTAAGCTCGACTTTTTAGGTCTGCTTACATTTTTAGGACACCAGGCATATGCATTGACAACTGTTTGCTTTTTCTTTTAAACTATACTGGTCTTTGTTGTTTTGGATTTAAATGTGTGCAAAATATTGTGGTTTAAATACGATGAGCAATATTTATGAAAATTAGCCGCAAAGTAAACACCGTTCTGACTTCTCGATAAAGTTGAAGTTGCTTTAATAATATCTAGCAGCATAAAATGTAAGATCTTTTCGTTAGAACAGAATATTTACTAAATAAGAATTTGTTCCACAAAGAAATACGCATAAATAAGGAGGGTTTATAGTCCGAATGTTTGTTTAATCTGTATTCCGAGCTTCTGTTCAAAAAGGCTCTTGAGAAAGTTAATGACGGTATAAAAGTAAATGGCGTTCGGATAAACACTATTAGATACGCCGACGACACCGTATTAATGGCAGATACGGATACCGGCTTACAAAATATTCTAGATCGGCTAAATGAGACATGTTCGGAATTTGGAATGCGGATCAACGAGAGGAAAACGAAAATAATGGTAATGCAGAGGAGACAGAATGTACCTATACCCTTCATTATAAATAATAACATATTACAACAGGTCAACCATTATAAATACTTGAGATGCTGGATAGACAGTCAATTAAACCCAGAAAAAGAAATAAATTCCAGAATTGCAAAAGCCAAAAGCAACTTTACAAAAATACGAAGCCTGCTTTGCGATTCGCATCTCGACATAAACCTAAGGTTAAGGTTAGCAAAATGCTACATATGGTCAGTCCTTCTGTATGGAGTAGAGATATGGAGCTTAAAAATAACGAGCATGAATAAACTGGAAACTTTCGAGATGTGGGTCTATCGGTATATACTAAAAATACCATGGACAGCAAGAGTGCGAAATGAAGGGGTCTTACGCAGAGTGAACAGAGAGAGAGAGAGAGAGAGCTTCTCCAGGTTGTCAAGCGGAGGAAGACAGCATATCTGGGCCACTTATTGCGCAATCCCAAATATTATATCCCCCAGCTCATAATTAAAGGTAAACTAGAAGGGAAAAGAAGTGCGGGCAAAAAGAAACTGTCATGGCTGAGAAACATAAGATATTGGACAGGTCTGGGCTTTGAGGACTTGATGGGAGTGGCGGAGGATAGAGAGGAGTTTGCTGTTGTAGTCGATAACCTTAATTAGTGGAGATGGCACCCAAAGAAGAAGATAGTCCGAATGACACCACTGAAATGCCGACAAAGAAATCCGTTAGAAAAGCTCCATGAACAAGTTTCATTGATGACCGTCAAAGCCGAATCTTTCAGCCAGCAGCTAGAACGCTGGATGAGTATATGTGTGCGTGCTCCCTTCAATACAGAGAGCGTTATGGGTTTTAGAGGACAGAAAAACGCTCGCGAACGATACAACAGAGGTCTGCTACGATGCAGCGAATTTTCACGTGTACTATAGTCGTTTTTTGTTCTTTTGTTAAAACAGGGCTTCGGTTCTGGTCTTCGGTTCTGGTGTCTGATTCTGGTTTCTGATTTCAGACTGCTGTCATTCCGTTTCTGGGTTGCTAGAATTCCAGCTGCAGGCTGTTGTTTCTGTTTCCGAGCTGTTATCATTCCAGTCGGAGATTAGGGTAGTTCCAATTCCAGGTTAGCGCTGCTGTCATTCCAGGTTCTGACTGCAAGCTATTGTTCAACAGGGGTTACTGTACTGATATTGCCGCAGGGAATTACATCTTTTTAGCAGATAGCTGCTGTTAAAGGTCTCCACCTTTTGTTCTGCAGGACTTGTATCTGAGGGTATTCACTGTGTCCTGCAGGTTAAGTTTGCTTAGCTGTCGTAGCGACACCTGAGTTAGTTTTTTGGCCGACTGCATAGTCAGGCCTACATGTAAGGCTTTCCACCAGGAAAAGGGCAAACCACCTTACCCAAGTCGCTCTCCACCGACACCATATGTGTTTGATTCGGCTAAGTTGCTGAACCTGTGAAATAGTATGACGTATGTTTTGTTTTAGTAATTAATTTATCTTGAACATTTTTGGAATATTATCACATATGGGATAGCTATCCACGATTTTCTAAATTATAACAGTCCATGTTCTAAATGAATAATTAAGAAATATCTATAAACGATTTAATTTTGTGTTATTTTAGGTTTTCAAATTAACTTTTCAGAATTTGACGTACAATTTTACACTGTAAACTATCCACTAAAACTTAATATAGGTAAAACTTAATTCGAAGAAACCTTTAACAACAAACTTGTGTTATAATTATACAATGAAAAAACTAAAAGCGAACAAAGACCTTTTTACATTCAAAACATATGAATTTTGAATGTATGATAAAATGGCGCACTGAACAGCTCGTTCCGTAAATTTGAAGCACTGCTAGTGACATTTATGATATGCGATGTCCGAACTAGTGGCCTAATAAAGTTCAGGTTAGCTCCACTTAGGTGTAACTTCTATACGGAGTGTTCTGTGCTATTATTAAACAAATAATAAATAACATATAATCTGAATAATGTGTTCTTAGTAATTCGACAAGTAAGCATGTTTATTAGTGCATCCGACTGTGGCCTATTTTTAAGGCAACACCAAGACGCCAATAGGTAAATAGTCAATAGATTAAATATTAAACATGGATGCAAGTGCCAGTGCCAGTGCCAGTAACGATTTGTAATTTAAGTTTGAGTGCGAGGAAGAAGTAGAAATGGAGGAATATTTCAAAATAGAAATAACAGAGCATGATTTGACTGAACTTGTCGATTTAAAAAAGGAATACTGTAGTGATAGCGACAGTTCTGGAAATGATGATTTTAAAACGAGTTTTAATACTGATGTTTGCAGTTCTTGTAACCTGTTAATGATTCATAATTTACTCAAAATCGCTAGTGATTTAGCAACTGATAAAATCTGTCATACGTATGATTTGAGGTGCTTGTCTCTGTTGGTACCTATTTACTGTATTTTAACTTCAAATTCAAGTGATAAATTTCTTATAAGTGTTTTTGTTATTTTGCCTTCATAACTTCTCTTGTCGACGGTTGTGTCAACATTTTTTTAAATAACCCCGTAAAGATAAGTCCATTTTTGTTAGATCAGGTCACTAAGGCGGCCATGCATTCGGCCCCCAATCCAGCGTTCTGGAAAATGTTGGTTAAGAAAAGCACGAATGTTAGCTGTATGATGAACTGGGACACCGTCATGCACAAACCACATACAGTGCCCGTCTAAAGTCCGTTCCCCCCTACTTAATTTTGAACCACCTGGTATATCACAACCAAATTTAGAGGGCTTATAAGTGTTTATCTTTGTATTATTGTGTCTCTTCTCTCTAACCCTCTTTTACAGTCATTTACTATGTGAAAACTGGAACCTGTGATGAGCACTAATAAGTACACTTGGATAACCCAAATCACCACAACACATATTTCAGAGATCTTACGATCGTTTCGTTGACCATGTCAGCATCTTCAGAGGAAGAAAAATTCTAAAATTAAACTACTAGCTACAGTGTATTTATATCGCGTCTAGGTAAACGAGCTAGTCCGAAGTAAAATTGTCGTCGAAGACCCATCGTTTGTTTATTGTGTAGTGAAACTACGAGGTCGAAAACCTGCTTTAATCTTCTGGTCGACAAATTTATGAGCGCTTATCTAATATAAGGATAATAAGCTTAAAAGGAAAGGTATCGAGTTATTTAAGGACTTTGCCTGTTCCCTTTCAAACTAGAAATTTATTTATTGAAAGATATTGGAGCAAGCCGACAAGCACATCTGGCGAGACAAACACCACAACCTCCGCTCTTCTTTTTTATATAGGAAACTAAACCCTGGTGTTTGGTTCACAATGTTAACTATAACAAAGGATAAATAATTCAACTAAAATACTACATAAAAACTATGTTTATATTGATTTTAATTCTTCGTAAACAGTATTTATATTGACTTCATAGATACAAAGAAAACGAAAGGGTCTTTAAGTCGAGACAAGCGTAGATATTAGTATATGTATAGACCGAGTTATTGACAGTAATTTATTATTCTACCAGACAATTTAGGAGTGTTTAAGTGGTCAAATGCAAAGTGAAAATAAAGGGCTTGAAATTAAAGGTGCCGCACGATTCGATGAAGTTTTGTTCTTAATCGACCTTGATATAAAAATATTTTCTAATGAATCAAGCATAGTTTGATGTCTAAGATTTTTGACAAGTTTAAAATTTTATTTGTCAGTGTGGTGATTTTAATCCCATATATGTTGTGCCACACACGATTTGTCTACCGTACCATATAGTAAATGTGCGAGATGTTCACGAAATCTGGTGGCTATGTTTCTCCTAGTTTTACCCACGTATTTAAGATTGCAATCTTTGCAACTAATCTCATAAATACCGGTCAACGACATGGTCAACGAAACGATCGTACGGTCTCTAAAATATGTGTTGTGGTGATTTGGGTTCTACAAGTGTACTTAACAGTCGTTTAGTTTTTAAATTTCTTTTAAAGGGACATTAATAATTGGTTTTGAGAGATCATTAACACCTTGTGTAGTCCTAAAACCTGGCATCCATCTAGCTAGATATCGAGAACTAATACGTTTAAATGTACAAGTATTTGATCATAGTTCAATAAATATGAGGACTCTCAGAAGATACATTTCCGACTCGTACAAATGTTCGTGGAGGTTTCGGTGAACACTTGTATCTGAAAGCCCCGACATTTTGTAAACTCTTTCACTTTCTAGCATCGATCACTTAATACGAGATCCTTAACAAGGGCAATCTTGTTGTCCGTCACCACTCCCACTGTCCTTCCTGTCCTTGCATCAGCCTCCAAGGATTCCTGCCCCAGTTAAAATCGTTTTGACCAATCTTTTACTACATAATATCGAATAATTTTCCCCGTACCCCTTATCCAGCCGATCTTTGATGCTTTGAGATGAAAGACCTTCTGGAGTAAGGAATTTAGCAACAGATCTATACTCAATTTTCGTAACATCTGACATCCTGATGAACGTCAACTGTCAGTTATAAGAAAACTAATTGACATTCATTAAATTCCTTTTTGTCTTTTCTAAGATTAACAAGATTTACCAAATACCCGATATCCGGGATCTATGTCAGACCGGGATATTTTTGCGCTTACCTCGTACATGACCTAAAATAGTGTATAGTAAGCAGCAATAAATAATTTAGTATATAATTTGTTGCAGTATCTTTAGATTTAAGATTATAATATATGCATTGTCCTGAAGTATTCATGCATCTAATTGCGTTGCGCGAATGCTGCAATTGGACTTTTTTCTGTTTATCACTTTTTGCGATCGTCCAGTTGCAGTTTCTGTGGGTTCTAGTGTATGCACATGGCGGAATAGATGACAATGGCTTGGTTATAAGGAAATACGTTGCAAAATGTTAATTGCCACATAATAAATAACGTACATTTTAATAAGTGACATTTAAATATAACAAACATTCGGAAGAACTTGAAAATTCTTGTGTAGGTAAATCAAGTTCAGCAGTTTTCAGTTAATGTAATGTTCTATCGATGCGTCATCAGTCTTATGAATTTTGGAAGGAAACAAAGCGCTAAGGATATACTTGTCATCGTTATGAGAATTTATGCAAATTCCTACATTTGATTTGACGTCACGATTGTAAGAATTATTAATGAGTATTATCACGAGGCGGGTTTTTAATAACATAAATAGTAAAATAATAATAGTAATTAGTGGGTCATTAGTTAAAATGCGATTCATTATTCCTGTGAAGTTGTTTTGGTGAATTTTTGGTCACCGGTGAAACACATATCACATGCTAGAATTTGGTCTAGGGAAAATCTAAATAAAATTATTTACTCGCATAGTTTCACTTTACATTTGTTAACAATTAATTTTATTGTGTTATTATTCAGGTAAATGTGACTTATATAACAAGTACACTTGGAGAAACTCAAATCACCACAACACACGTTTTTAAAGACCTAACGATCGTTTCGCTAACAACGTTAGCTTCATCAGAGAAAGGAATATTCCCATCATGGGGATGGAATATTCCTATCACGGGAATATTTCATCATCTGATGAGGCTAACGTTGTTAGCGAAACGATCGTTAGGTCTTTGAAAAGATCTGTTGTGATGATTTGGGTTTCTCCTAGTGTACTTATCAGTGCTCATCACAGGTTACAATATTCACTTAGTGACTTATATAAATCATACAATAACGGTAAATATTTAAATGTTATTAAATACTATTGAAATATTTGTTTTTCTATGAATAACATACTTTTGTTATAGTTATTTGTAATTTGAGAATTGTTGGCGAATTTTTGTGAAAAAAGGTGTGCCACCGAAGAGGTCGCGATTTTTGAATTTTGAGAGCAAACAAGGCTCCCCAGAATAAATATCCAGGGCTAGCTTAAACTTTATATGTGATATATATATATATATATATATATATATATATATATATATATATATATATATATATATATATATATATATATATATATATATATATCTCTATATATATATATATATATATATATATATATATATATATATATATATATATATATATATATAAATTATGCAATTTAGGTATAGCACATGGAAGCACATGTATGTAGAACGCTTTGGAATGGAAATATACAGGATGTTCTATTTGAAAAAAGTAAATTATTCCCGCTTGAATTTCCAGATTTTGTTAGACCATGAACGCACACCCTGTATAAAAAAGGATTTATTCCAATGATTTTGCAAGACATGATTACCAGCAATCGGTTGTCAAAAAACCGAATTTTTAGATTCACACAACATATATATATATATATATATATATATATATATATATATATATATATATATATATATATATATATATATATACATCAAATTACAAAAAGAGCTGCGAATATTTGTCAAAAATCGCCAATATTTCAAAAGTAACAACGCTAGGCTCCGAGAGTACTACATTAAATCTATCCCAAATTGAATCGCCATTTTGAAAATGCAAAAATTTATAGGGTGTTGCATTTAAAATAACAAAGTCGATGGCGATTTTCGGTATAACCGGAGGTGCTAGACAATTGTAACTATTTTAATCTATAGTAGATTATCGTATAATGGCCGGACACAATTTTTCAGCTCTCAAATCAGATAAAGAAGGTCCTACACTTGTAATGAGTGCTTCTCAGCAAATATATATATATATATATATATATATATATATATATATATATATATATATATCTATATATATATATATATATATATATATATATATATATATATATATATATATATATATATATATATATGAGACATACTTGGTTCTCGGGTTGAACCGCGTCCAGAATTTATGAAAACGTTTCGGCTCCTGTTTTGGAGCCATTTTCAAGAGGTAAAGGAAATATGTAAGGACACTCGAAGGCCTCAATCTGCCTACTCCTCAGAGTGGTGGACAAAGGTAGGTAAAGGAAATATGTAAGGACACTCTAAGGCCTCAATCTGCCTACTCCTTAGAGTGGTGGACAAAGGTGGGTAAAGGAAATATGTAAGGACATTCTAAGGCCTCAATCTGCCTACTCCTTAGAGTGGTGGACAAAGGTGGGTAAAGGAAATATGTAAGGACACTCTAAGGCCTCAATCTGCCTACTCCTTAGAGTGGTGGACAAAGGTGGGTAAAGGAAATATGTAAGGACACTCTGAGGCCTCAATCTGCCTACTCCTTAGAGCGGTAGACAACGGTGGGTTGGGTTGTTGTAGCTCGACTACGGTGCCTCAATCTGCCTACTTTCCAAATCTCGCCGGAGATCGTCTGTGAGGTCTCAGTGTGTTCAACCCTAGGCTACAGAGAATTCTGGCAGTTCGTTGCAAGTCTTGTCTTATATATGTCGTTCCATCTACCTGCTTCGTTATCAGTGAAAGTAGTGGGGTCACCGTTAATTAAGTGGGGGGCTTTGGTCACGGTACTTAAAGGATGAGGATGATTAAGAGGGACACCGGCATTTGTTGAGGCAGATAATGGGGAAATAAAATTGTCTGTGGAATTTAGTTTCTTTTTGTGTGTTTGTAAAGAAGATATAATTGGTTTCCAAGTAGTCGGAAGGCGAATACCATCGTCTCTCTTATTTAAACAATCGGGACGTTTTTCAATCTGGATTGCTTCGCGGATAATTCTCGTTTTGAAATTGTAAACCGGTGATATTGTTTTGGCATTATCGAAGTCTATTTTGTGCCCTGTATGAATATGATGCATGGCCAGCGCCGATGAGGGGTCGGATTTTCTAACTGCGAGGGTGTGTTTATATATTCTATTGTGTATGCGTCTATTTGTTTGTCCTACATAAGTTCGGGAACAGTCGGAACAAGGAATTTCGTAAACTCCGTGGGATTCGTTTGGAATCGTATCCTTGGGAGTTTTTATCAGATTTGACAGTTTTTGCTCTGTTGTGAATACGGTTTTGATACTATGGGTTCTAAAAATTCTGCAAAATCAAAATATTTTATGTTTATTGAATGAAATTTTATACTATAAGTAAGAGACTTGTGCTCTATATGCACATAATTTATAGATATGATCAAAAACTCATTGTCAGTTAGAATTCCAAACTTAGCAAACGTCAGATTTGGACATAACCAAATGGACAGTTAAAATTCTAAACGCCGCAAACGTCATATTTTCAGATAACCAAATTGAAAATTGTTTCTCCTCGAATTTCTTATGCTTTAATAATCGCTATCTTTATGAACCATACATCTATAATTCAATAATCACGCCACAAGAGATAAAAAGTATTAAAAAATGGAGATTGGTAGCTGAAATTTGACCAAAATTTGTTTTGACAGCGCCAGAGACGTTCTGACACTTAAATTAGGCATAGTATATATATATATATATATATATATATATATATATATATATATATATATATATATTATATGTCATGTGGAATGTCAAAATTTCGGTGCTAAAGAATTATATTATTTTAAGAAGGTTTCGTTGTTATAAAGAGAAATAATGAGGCGAGAGTGAAGATAAGTCTTTGTAACGGCTATAGAAATGTTTTTCGAAGAAGAAAGAGAAGAAAAAGCAAGATTGATCAAAATTCAGAAAGTGACATTAAATAAAATTGATTTGACAGTTTGATTGAGGATTTTACAAAATTATGTTGATACAAACACAAGCACAGCTTCTTTGTAAGGCATAATGTATAATTTTGACCACTAATAAATGATTATGATTATGATTATGATTATATATACTGGGGCTGTTAACTAATTTGTGTTTTCTACATAGACAAATAGATGCTTATTTGTAACCACATACTCTACTTATTATATGCTAACCGTAAATTTAACTAGCAGCCATAATTGACATAACAACGAATATGTATCCTTATTATCCGTGCAATAACTATTATAAAGTATATATTTCCTGAAGGACCACAAAAAAGACAAATATAGACTCTTGGTGTTTTTGTTAAATCTATTCATATTTCACTATCACACATCAGCTCAAAAAAGTCAAATAAGATATTCGGCACTCGGCAACGTCGAATGCAACTCTCATATATTATGGATGATTACTTCTTTAAACTATTTACTATTTAAATTATTTTGCTCCGTTATAGTTTCAAATATTATTTTATCGAATACACAATCTACGTCTTATAATTTGGGGACTGTATTTTGTAATACCCATTCTGGTGGTGACTTATTAGCAAGAACTTACGATCTTAACGTGGTATGGGGTCCACTACCTGAAATATTACTGAAAACTTTCCAGTCGTGTGTTCGTTGATATTCTAACTTAAGAGGTCAATGGTTTTAGTATATATCGTCTCCAGGCACCCATTACCTGTTGTAGTCTGGTTCATACCCTTTTCTATATATATTTAAGTTGCTATATCACCAGGGTTGCCACACTTGCCTGAAAAAATCTGCGACAGCGTGGGTCATTAGAGGTGGAAGGAAAGTCAGTGAATATATCAAAATAATATTCGATAATTCGGATGTTTGAACAAAACAGAAATAACCGTTTATACGTTAAGCGAAGTACACTTGAAGAATACATTTCGCCACAACACATAAAAAATCTGACGTACGTTTCGCTAACCAAGTTAGATTCATAAGAGGGTGAGAAAGTCTGGACGCAGCAAGTGCGTTATGGTAGTGAATTTTCATTTAAATGTTTATAATAGCAAATATGTATGTTTTTTTTAAGAAAATAGGCATCAAATTTGGCTACCAGTATAACCTATATAGTAGAAACAATGTGCCATGTCTCATCAAAATAACTTTATTGTTTGAAAGTGTACAAAAATATCCGAAAGTAAACTTAAAGTGTTCCCGAAAAAACTGGGTTCTTGGTCAACCTTATAGGTTAATAGCAAATAGAGCTATTCAAATTCGAAGCATTTAATGAAAATTCGCTACCATAACGCACTTGCTGCGTCCCGAATTTCTTTTCCTACAAACATGCATTATATTTCGATGGAAAATGCAAAAATCCAATAAGGCGTGTTTGATAAAAAAAAGAGAATTTGTCTCACCAACGACTGTGATTGTAGAAGTTTTCTTTAAAATGTGGCTCAAGACACCCTATAATTAATATGTACTTTTTTTTGTATCTTGTAACGCATATATTGAGCTTTGTTGATTTTTTACGAAAATTCGACAAAAATTATATACCATTAAACAATAAACTCTATAGCTAAGGCTACTGCCAAAGCATCAGAGAAATGGTCCACTTGAAATGAATTTTCTGGAAATATTTTAGTAAAATGAAGGAAAATGACGGTTGAAACTAAGACTTCAGGGTTTGTAAAACATCCTTCTTGAGACATTTTCTTTCTACAGCTCTTATTAGTTTCAAGTTCTTTGCCTAAATGTTGCCAATTTTGACTTTTAAATCGCGACTTTGACGTTTTAAGGAAAACCCCAATGAATTTTTCTTTAAATGCCCATAACGTTTTAATCTTTTCACTTACAGAGCTAAATTTTGGTAATTTACTTATAATGATATAAACCCGCGTACTAAATTTGGTTGATATAAACCCGCGTACTAAATTTGGTTGCCCTTACTTTGTTATTTCCGGAGACATGAATTTTTTTCGAAAGAAAACACAACATTTTCCGGGAAAACCTGGACCGATTTTCCTGACTAACGAACTTATCCAAGCCACTTGCAAAAGGAAGGTATTCACCAAATTTAATCAAAATCGGTCCATTATTTTTTGAGTTATCGGTGTGATACATATATATATATATATATATATATATATATATATATATATATATATATATATATATATATATATAAATAAATTGAAACTGACCCCGGATATGTGTTCTAGGGGGCTTAATTAGCGCTCATTTGAAGAAATTAATTCAAAAGTCGAGATCTCTTCATGTCTTCGTAAATCATTAATCTGCTTTTGATTGAGTTCTGTTAGTAAATTTAGTTATTAACTAGATTTACCTTATTAATTAAATTATAACAATTTTTAGGATAATGTTGTAATGTAAAATATCATTTGTAATAATGGGCCGATTCATTTGTGTGCTCAAAGTTCCTATTTTTTATCCTGAATCATTACGTAAAATTATGCTAAAAGTAGAAGTCTATTGTTAGACGCCATGGCCTACTGCTTTTAGAACACTTTTTTTGTCATTTGTTTTCTGGTATTGGATTTCATAGCATACTATCCATAAAACGGTTTTTCTCAAAATTGTCAGTGCAGTTACAAGATTTCTCAAGCATGTTGTACCACTGAAAAGCTTTTTTCACAGGTTATCACATGAGCAAAAAATCCAATATGGCTGCCATAATAAAAACAAACGTTGATACCTATAGCTCAAAAACAAACGACAATCCAAAGTTGAGAATAGCACAATTAGATTACACTGTAAAAAGTGTCCTGATAATGTGCATATGCAAGTCTTAAGACATGTCAGATCAACGCCTACTTAGATATTGAAAAAAAAAAGAAATCCACAAATTTTGGTTTTCAAAATAACTGGAAAAC
This sequence comes from Tillus elongatus, assembly GCA_964006375.1. Classification (NCBI taxonomy): domain Eukaryota; kingdom Metazoa; phylum Arthropoda; class Insecta; order Coleoptera; family Cleridae; genus Tillus; species Tillus elongatus. The sequence goes on along the minus strand of OZ023270.1, from coordinate 89,932,963 downwards.
GAAAAGAGGCAAGGCAAAATACAAGCCATATTTGGAACGAGCATGAAATTCTACCAAACATTGCTAACTTAACCGTCTCCCTATCTCTAATAATAACGGAGATAGGAATACATTGCCATCCAGTTTGGGAGACACTGAATATATATATATATATATATATATATATATATATATATATATATATATATATACATATATATATATATATATATATATATATATATATATATATATATATATATATATATATATATATATATATAGATATAGATATATATAGATATATATATATATATATATATATATATATATATATATATATATATATATATATATATATATATACTTTTGAAAGCGCTTAGTTATCCTGGCTGTTTCACATTTTTGATTAATTTTAGGTTTTCTTTATTTGCGTGTTGATTATTATCCCAAATATACCGGGTCACGCATGATCTATCTTCAGTACCGTATCTTAGTTGTGCTAAATGATCTTTATATTAGTTTCAATAGATATTTTTGTTTGTCCGACGTATTTAATACCACAATTTTTACAACTTATTTAATGAATGCTCGACATTTTAGTGGTTCATTTTGTTATCCTTTGGGTTACCTAACATTTTTTAGGTACTTTTGCCGAAAATGGTAGTTGCAAACTGGCTTTCTTAAAAATGCTATCTTGCGGTTCAGATGGTAGGTAGTTTGCACGTGGAAATACCGAACATCTGGCAATTCTGTATATCACTTGAAATTAAAAAAAAAAACTAAATAGTAGTTTATTGCAAATATTCGCTATTTCGCAGGGATTCAAGGCTTTTTAGATTTTTTTGCAACAAAAAGAAGAATGTTGACGTAGAAGCAACGTGTGCAATTTCAAACAACAAAAATTTAACTTGTTTTGCGCTATATATTAAGTATGCAGTGAAAGGGTACCAGAAGATCTTGAAGACTTTTATTATCAATTTATCTTTTTTCAATACGTATAAGTAGATACATAAATGCTAATACAATTAAAACGAATTGTACGTTTCCCTTTTATTTTGCACGATAATTCAAAACATTTTATCTGGTACGAATATTCTTTTGCTTCTTTTATTATCAGGCTGTAAATATTAGCCATACTAAATCATTGATATTATGTAAAAAATGGTCTTTTTGTCAGTCTCTGGACGCAACAAATTACAATAAAACGATCTTATCCTTGCTTTGTCTTTTCTACTTTTAGAAAAATAAAAATGTAGGTTTTAAGATTTTAAATACAGACGCAGAGACTATTTCTCTGGCTTGTACTTAATATGGGACGGTTTCATCAAGTAAGAACAATAAAAATTGAGAGGGAGAAGTAACAACGGGGCCAGGTGTCATTTTGTCAAAAAACGGAGATCTTATATTATTTAGAAAGTTTATATGTGCGGACGGAGGGAACCACAATGGGAAACCCATTGTCTTCCCTTCGTTGCCCAACTCTTCATGAGCCCATTTGAGAGTGCCTTTGCTGGGGCGGTGGAGTATTTTCCGAGGGTATGGTTGGGATATGTCGATGATATTTTTGCCATATTTGACCTCAGTAAAGAAAAGATCAATAATTTTGTTAATAAGTTGGACAGTAGATTCCCTTCAATCAAGTTTACCTACGAAATGGAGAACATCAACCGATTATTCTTCCTTGATACTCTTGTCATAAAAAATATAGATAGTTTAGAATTTGCCAACTTTAGGAAAGACACTTCTACAAATGGCTTCATACCATCAGATTCAAATCATCCTTTCGGTTACAAGATCTCGAGTTTGAGCTCTCTTGTTCGGAGAATATTCACTTTTGCTTTGAGCAGTAAGTGATACAATTCAGAGATGAACAAAATTATAGGTATTGCGATTTTTAACGGTTTCTCTCCAGACATCGTGTATAGATTACTTACTAAGCATAGGTGGAAAAAGTCGATAAGTAACATTACGACATTGAAGCCTGAACCCCATGAGCTACCCAAAAAGTTCGCTGTACTTCCATTCTATCCTTTTCTGACAAAAGGGTTAGAGAAAAAATTCAAAGAGAACGACTTGAGAGTTGTTTATAAAGTTGATAATTTAAAGAACCTTTTGGATACTATTGGCTTCCGACAAAAATCGGGCATATATCTTGTAATAATTGCGAGAAAATCTATATTGAGCAAGCGCGAAGATCAATGACAACAAGATTCAATGAGAACAGTTCATTTCAGATTCAATAGAGCAGAAAAATCTAACGTTGCCCAACATATGATTGACTCAGGACATAAGGGCGTATCCACTGACACAACAATAGTCCTTGAATTACGTCACCCGGTGTTACGTCATCCGGTGTTACATCATCCGGTACTGAGGCATCTGGTTTTGCATCATATCTGTTGTCGTGGATGGCTATTCCTCTAAACTGTATCCAATTAATGCAGGAGTTCCTCAAGGTTCAGCTTTAGCCCCTACTTTCTTTCTTCTCCACATCAATGACCTCCTCTCTAGCACATCCAACCCAGTTCAGAGTTACGCGGACGACAGCACCCTCCACTCAAATATACAATATTCTAAGCCTGTATCTTTAGCCCAATTAGATGAGGATCGCAGACTCATGGAGGGTTCTATCTCTGTGGATCTCCAAAAAATATTAAACTGGAGAAGTAGAAATCTTGTACAATTCAACCCCAGCAAATCACAGTCTTGCTTTCTTTCTCATAAGAGATACACCAGCCCTAGACCCATCACAATAAACAACCAAGTTATTTAAAGTAATGAGTCCTTTTCACTTGTTGGCATCTCTGTCGATCGCAATCTCAATTGGCACCAACCTGTCACATCTATTGCAGAAGCGAATGCTAAGAAATTAGGTTTCCTCTTTCGGGCTCGCAAATACTTTTGACCAGCTAATCTCTATACTTTATATACTTCACCAATCAGACCAAACCTCGAATACTGCTCCCACATCTGGGGTGCTGCTGCCGCTTCTACACTCGCTGTCCTGGACTCCATTCAGAAGAGAGCTATACGTCTCATCGGTGACCCTACCCTCACCCCAACGCTGCCATCCCTTGCCCACCGATGTGCCGTTGGTGACCTCTCTCTCTCTCTCTCTCTCTTTTATAGATATCTACACGGGCACTGCTCAGAGGAGCTTTCTTCCATAGTTCCCCCACCTGCTGCCCCCAACAGATCTACTAGGGGAACAGAACGAATGCACCCTTTTACTGTCCAGGTCACCAGCCATAGAACATCTTGTTATGCCCGCTATTTTGTCCCGAGGACTTCAAAGTTGTGGAATTCCTTGCCAGCACATGTTTTTCCTTCTCCCCCGAACCTCCAAACCTTCAAGTCCAGAACTAACAAGTTGCCTCTTTCCTCCTTGGCGACACCCACGGTACGATAGTATTTACGCTGTAAGCCCTCGTGGTGTGTTGTTGAAATTAAAAAAAAATTATACGGTATTGCATGATCCGATTTCATCATCAGGTATTGCATCATCCGGTATTGCATCATCATCCGGTATTGCATCATCGGTATTACATAATTTTTAGTGCATAGGTATATAAATAGGTTAGACAGTTAGTTTAGCAACAGGTACTGATGAAGGCAACTTCGTTTTCGAATTACGTATCTAGCGCATAACTCTCTGTGATTATTTTCGTGGTTTTTGGGGTGATTCTGCTTTTTGTTTCATATATCCTGTTGTGCCACACGGCTGTAGAATAAGAAGAGAAGCTCTTAATATCATTGATTCCTTCTAAAAAAACGTAAACACCAAGAATTTTACTCTAATTTAACCAAATAATATGTTAGCATTTGGCCCGTTTCCCATTTTTTTTCAATTTTTATGTTATTATTTTCAAGTTTTAATTTTTTTATGTTGTTTGCGCCGTAGCCTATTTAGCCGCAAGGCAAAATATATGTTTATTATTTGACTATAAAATGTTTCTTATTTTGGTATGCGAAGTTTTTTTTTTAATATCTCGTTTAACAATTTTGACACTTAGTTCCTTTGTTACTTCTTCTCCTCAATTAATTAATTTTAAGATGTCGTCAAGGAAAATGCATTGGTAAAAGGAGTCTGACCGTAGCAAGTGCGCTATAGTAGCGAATATTCATAAACATCTTTTTTTTTATTTAAGAAAATATCCTGCTTCAACCTAAAAGATTATTAGCAGGTCTTGGTGAGATATGATTAGATAATAATTAGATGACAACAATAAATACATACAATAAATACAATAATATCATAAGAAGGGACAGTTAAAGTTTATTGGGACTAGATCTGGTTGAATAATGCACTTGACTTCAGGAATGCCAGGAGCTGAGTATGGTTTTCTCTGTTGGATCTTAGAAGATCGGTCAAGTTGTTTGGTATGTTTGAGGATATCCTATTTGATTCGTATAGTGGGCATTCCACAAGGAAATGTTGAACAGTGCATTGTGTATCACAGCAAAGACAAATAGATGGAGGTAGCTTCTTCATTATATATTCGTGGGTGAATTTAGTATGGCCTATTCTCAACCTGGATATGACTGTCTGATTTTTTCTTCCATTTGGAAGTGGTAGCTTATCATTTACTCTTGGTTTGATATGGAACAGTTTTGAGGGTTTAGTCTCCCACATTTTTTGCCATTTGCTAGAGAGAACTGTTTTTATATTGATCTTGATATCCTCGTTCGTATGGATTTGGTAGACTGGATCGTTACAGGAAGTGGCGACTCTTTTGCAAGTGCATCCACAATTTCGTTATCTTGGATGTTTACGTGGGAGGGGGTCATAAAAGTCTTTCAAATATGAAAAACCATCGAAAAGTATAAACATAGTATCCCCGGAAACAATTAATTTGGTTTGATGAAATACAGTATACATGTTGCCTTTATAAAGTTTTTGTTACGTACCAAGTTCGATCCCTTTCAAAGAAAATTGGTTAACTGTTGATGAAAATATGCTCGTTGGAGAAACATAATTGGTACGCCCCTGTCTCTTTACTTTCATTCAATTGCAATATCCTTTAAGTTTCTACCTGAAATTATTTATCTCTGGATTTCACAATATTTTCCAATTTGCTGGTAATCCTTATCCTCTAGACGTCTGTATCGCATTAGGTTTATGCATGAACAATGCCATACAAAGAATACTTATATACCGTTAGGTTCATCATTGTAAATAGCTTGAGCTGTCTTTGACGCATTCTTTAGATGCATCCAGTGGATTTTCTTCACTAGAAATAATGCTTCTACCTAGTTGGCCATTCTGTATTACTGACATTATGTTATGTCAACTACGTCACCTAGCGTTACGCGAAAGGTCGATAAAAGCACGCCTTTCGCAAGGTACAAGTCAGTTCTACGTTCGATCTTCTCTCCTTAAATTCTTGGAACTCCGAGTTCCCAATTTTCTACTTAAATATCGCTCGCGTGTTTAAGTCAGTTCTACGCCAGATCTCATCTCCGATCCTTCTTCGCTCCTTGGAACCCTGAGTTCCAAATCTTTCACTTAAACATCGCTCGTGGGTTTAAGCCAGCTCAATTCTACAGTGCCGTTCTAGAACGAATCTCATCTTCATCGCTTTTTGGGACTTCTAAGATCCCCATCTTCTACCTAAACATCGCTAGTGTGATTACGCCACTTCAGTTCAAGTTCCAATCTTCCTACAGAAATTCTGTTCGTACAGTATTACAGTGAAAAGTCAGTGTTTTCTTCGAAGTTAGAAAGTATACACGCAGTTAAATGCAATAGCAAGTAGCTAATAAGATTGTGAAAACTCCTGAATAACCCAGTAAATCAAGTGTAAAGCTGCAAATTGTAAATAAATGTTAAGTTCAAAGTGTATATAGTAAAAATACAACATATATAAATATAAAAAAGTGTATTATTGAAATCTTCTGGAATCCAGTGCACCTAGAGTTATAAATACAGTCCACATCTTCAACATATTCTTCTTCCAACGCTAATTAGCAAAGCCGACTAGTTATCGAGGGTGGGATTAATACATCTGCAAAACATTGGGGAAAGAAAACAAGCTCTTTCTGCCCCAATGCTATCATAACGCACTTGTTCGTCCCCAATGCTATCATAACGCACTTGTTGCATCCGAACTATTAATATCAGTTGTATATACTTTGTCCGTTTATCGGTTTATTGACTTAAGTCAGGAATTGTTTTGGTATTTTTTTCATAATTAAACGTCTAATATACTCTTAATAAGTACTGGTATAACTTGTAAAAATGTTACATTGATATTGACTTTTAATAATAACTTTAAAGTTTATCAATGTCGTGTTTAATTAATTAAATTAATTAATTAGTAGATTTATCATTCGACCGCAGTCAGGTATTTTCTGTATCCTGTAATATACAATGACAATAATTATAAAGAACATTTTCAATGGTTCTCCGATAATTCTTTGTTTGTAGTTTTTCCTGTTTTTCTTCTTTGGTGTCTTGTTAACTTAATATTCAGATTCCGTCATATGTCACGGTCATGCTAATAATACAAGACGATATGTTTAAAGAGTCGTGGGTGCGATATCTATCGTTTTGTTCTCTTTTAGCGAATTTTCAATAAGAAAAAACTTCGCTAATAGAGAGTTCACGATGAAAAGCTTTCGAAAAAATTTCTTCAGATAAGCGCGTTCCTAGAACCCAAAACCAAGGTTCATTAAAATATTTATATGTTTGTCTATATATATATATATATATATATATATATATATATATATATATATATATATATATATATATATATATATATATATATATATACAGGGTGGCGCATTGAAAACAAAACAGACCGACTTACGTCCAGATAATTTTTTTAAAGAAACGCTGAAACACGTCAATTTTAATATTGAGGGGGACATGTTTTAACATAAAATTCAACATTGTCACATCAACCCCTTAAGGGTGGTGATAACAACCCTTATATTTTAAATAGCGAACATGGGTCGAGTGTTACATCATTTGAAAGCTCTTTCTTTTCTGAATTCAGCACACTAATTTTTTGAAAGTTTTAACAACTCGTTTAAGAAATACCCACAGTTGAAGTTGCAAGAACGTATTTCATTCATTGTGATAATAAATGCACTAATTAGTCAATTTTTCGTTAAAAAAAACCAAAAAGAAACCCAAACGTTCAAAAATGTTTATTCAGTTAAGTAAGTGTTCAAATTGTTGACCACCAGCTTCCATACAAAAGTACCAATTTTGTTCAAAACGAGCTCTGACATTCTGGAGCATTTGTGGAGTTATTAGACGGCATTATTCAACAATGCGTCCTCGTAATTCTTCCAGAGACTCCGGTTCTCTTGCGTAAATTCTACCTTTAAATGGCCTCATAGAAAGAAGTCTAAAGGAGTTAAATACGGTGATCTAGGGGGCCACTCAATAGCACCTCTACGCCCAATCCATTGTCCTGCAAACTCTCTGTTCAAAAACTCCCTAACACGTTGTGAAAAATGCGGAGGAGCTACATCTTGTTGAAACACTAATTGATTTTCTTGATAGCGGTCATCATTTTCAACAATGTCAATTAGTAGAGGGTAAACGATATCTTCTAGTAACTTCAAATACGTTTCGCCATTCAAATTGCCATCAAGAAAAACTGTTCCGATTAAACGGTCTCCAAAAATGCCAGTCCGGACATTCAATTTCTGTGGAGTTTGAGTGTGGACTTCGTGAAAATTTCTTGGATTATTATCTGCCCAATAACGACAATTATGACGATTGACTGTAGAGTTTAATAAAAACGTACACTCCTCTGAAAAACAGATATTGTACAGAAAATTCCCGTTATCAGCTATTCGTACAGTCATAACTTCACAAAACTTCAGCCGCCGATCAAAATCATTTTCATTCAGTTGTTGTACAAGATATGAAATGTTCTGATAGTCAATTTTTTGCTTACAAACCAACAAAACATTGACTATCAGCACATTTCTTATCGGAATGAGTGAAATGCGTTTTTGCATCTTCAACTGTGAATAATTTTTAAACGAGTTGATAAAACTTCCAAAAAAATTAGTGTGCTGAATTTAAAAAAAAGAGCTTTCAGATGATTTAACACTCAACCCATGTTCCCTATTTAAAATATAAGGGTTGTTATCACCACCCTTAAGGGGTTAATGTGACAAAGTTGACTTTTATGTCAAAACATGTCCCCTTCAATATTAAAATTGACGTTTTTCAGCGTTTCTTAAAAAAATTTATCTGGACGCAAATCGGTCTGTTTCGTTTTCAATGCGCCACCATATATAGGTTATACTGGTACCCAAATTTAATGCCTGGTTTGAATAAAAAATACATAATATTTGCTATCAAAAATATGTTTATACAAATTCCTTACCATAAGGCACTAGGACTTTTTCATTTTTAATTTATTTTCTTACACATATGTTTATATTCAGTTAATTATTCTGATTGCTTAAACTACAATTGCATATTTAAATAATTCAGAAGAGTAAACAATTCTGAATGCAAGGTCTAGGAATCTTTTAATGTTCTTCGGTTAAGGAACTATTCTTTCTGTCATCACACCATCTATACTCAATTTTAATTTTTCAAGGGTGAGGCTGGCTACTGCGTCTCAAGATACAAACATTCCATGAAATTTATATAAGAAACAACAAAAAAAACCTATTTGTCCTATTAAAATCCATTCCTTTCTATTCTAAAACTAATTACAAAAGGTTCTTTCCACTTAAGGTTAGGTTCATCGACTGCGATAGTTTTATACTTTTTTGGGTACGTTGTGACGTAGAAATACATTATTTTTATTTCATATTTGAATAGTGCTGTCAAAATGAACCTACTAATTATAATCGATTGCATCTTAAAAGGCTATTAATAGTAATTCATTTGTTTTCTGAAGCAGAACTTCTAGACCAGGACACCTGGTTTAATTCCGCTTGTTATTTGCTAAAAATAATATTGGGTGTTTTGGAACCGCGTCACAAAAAAACTAAGGAAGATTTGCAGATTGAGTTTTAAACATTCCTAATAGAAAGTTTATTGATTTTTTGTAACTGCTACCCTTTAGACTGTGATCATGTCACGATGTTTCAACTTGTTGCCTTGATTTTCTCCATGTCGCAAATATATCTTTTGTTCGTAATCGCATATTTTGAGCAGCTTTGCGAAATCAAGGTGAACATGTCAATTTAAAATTGTTATACAATTGTTATGTCGAATAAAAAGTCAGAGAATGCAGAACAAGCATCTTTTAGAGTTTAACAGGTTTGTAATCACTACATGCCATCTTTAATAAGGTGAATTGTTTTGTTTAACAGTTTTTTTGCTTATGTATTTATCTAAATTGCGCTATAAAATGCAACTATTATATATACATTATTTTAAGTTATCTTTACAATAAACTTTTGTTACATTTTATTAATAGATCTAATGGTTGTAATAAAAATCGAATCATCCTCAAAAGGCATCTTTGCAATTAATGTACAGTGTGCAACACACCTATCGAATAAAATTCATTATTCAGCAAAAAATAGTTTTTGTGGAGAACGCTGAGACACGTGAAGTTTAATTTGTTGAACATTATCTTATAATCATAGTTAAAATATTAAACTCCCACCATTTTGCCTCCACCACTTTATCCATTTTTTTAAATAGCAACCCTACATTTTTTCATGACAATTCGATGGATCATATTTTAGTGAATTTTCTTAAAAAAAAATTCACTAATGAGGAGATCTCGACTTTCGAATTTTGAAAAAATTTCTTCAAATGAGCGCTAATTAGGACCCCGGGAACCCAAATCCGAGGTCGGTTTCAGACTTTATATGTTTATATATATATATATATATATATATATATATATATATATATATATATATATATATATATATATATATATATATATATTTATATATTTATGTGTCACACCTATAACTAAAAAAATAATGGACCGATTTTGACAAAACTTGGTGAGTACCTTCCTTTCACAAGTGGCTTGGATAAGTTTGTTAGCCAGCAAAAACCACCGAGGTTTTCCCGGAAAATTTTGTGTTTTCTTTCGAAAAAAATCGAAAAAAATTTATTTCTCCGGAATTAACAAAGTAAGGGCAACCAAATTTCACACGCTGGTTTATATCATAATGAGTAAAGCACCTACGAAAATTTAGCTCTGTAGGTTAAAGGACAAAAAAGTTACAGGCATTTAAAGAACAATAAATTTGGGTTTTTCTCAAAACGTCAAAATCGCGATTTTAAACGTCAAAATTGGTGAGTACCTTCCTTTCGCAAGTGGCTTAAATAAGTTCGTTAGCCAGGAAAATCCGCCAAGGTTTTCCCTGAAAATTTTATGTTTTCTTTCGAAAAAAAATTATATCTCCAAAATTAACAAAGTAAGGGCAACCAAATTTAATAAGCGGGTTTATATAATTATAGGCAAGTTACCTACCAAAATTTAGCTCCGTAGGTTAAAGGACAAAAAAGTTAGAGGCATTCAAAGAAAAAGGCATTTGGCTTTTGCTCAAAACGTCAAAATCGCGATTTTAAACGTCAAAATTGGTAATATTTAGGCCGTGAATCTGACACTAATATGATCTATGGAAGGAAAACGTCTCAAGAAGAATGTTTTACAAAGCCTGAAGTCTTAGCTTCAACCGTCATTGTCCTTCATTTTACTAAAATATTCCCAGAAAATTCATTTCAAATAGACCCTTTCTCTGATGCTTTAGCTGTCAGTTTAGTTAAGTTGATGCTTTCGCTGTAGGTTTAGGGAAGTTTATGGTTTAACGGTCTATAATTTTTAGCTAATTTTCGTAGAACAAATTCGTTACTGCATTTTAGCATATTTTATCGAAATATGATGCATGTTTGTAAGAAAAAATCTGGACACAGTAAGTGCGTTTTGGTAGCAAATTTTCATTAAATCCTCCAAATTTCAATAACTCATTTGCTATTAACGTAAGTTTTGTTGGTTAGGAAACCAACATTTAACTGTATTTTCGGAAAATTTTTGTATGAACGCAGCAAGGGCGTTTTGGTTGCGAATTTTCATTAAATGTTTCAAATTTCAATAACTCAATTTGCTATTAACCTAAGGTTCATTGGCTAGGAGACCAGTTTTCTCAGAAACATTTAAGGTTTATTTTCCGATAAGTTTTGTACATTTTCAAATAATTATTTTGATAAAATATGATACACTGTTCCTACTATATAGGTTATACCGGTAACCAAATTGATGCCTGCTCGCATTAGAGCGATATATTTGTAATTAAAAACATTTTTATGAAAATTCACTTCCATAACGCACTTGCTGCGTCCAGAGTTTTTTCTGAATGTGGAGATACCCCATATGTGTGGTCTAATATTACAGTTTTCAATACAGGGTGGAAATTAAATACCGGAATATTAAAACTAAACAGTTTACCCTGAATTTCAAATTTCGAAAATAAACCTAATAAAAACGCCCCTTTCTTATAATAAATGTTCAAAATGTTCTCCATTCACTTGCACACAACGAAATAATCTGCCCCGGAATTCTTGCCTAACTCTGTCCAACACGTCAGGCGTTACGTTCCTAATTTCTGTTGTTATTTTCATTTTTAAATCATCTAAATCAGCAGGTTGCGTTTTATACACTCTGTTTTTAAGGTATCTCCATAAAAAGAAATCAAGAGGTGTAATATCTGGTGATATTCTACGAAACCTCTTCGTCCAATCCATCTTTGTGGAAAGACTTCATGTAAATACTCCCCTACTTGAAGAGCAAAGTGGGACGGTGCACCGTCTTGTTTAAACCATATCCTTTCATGGGATATATTAGGTTCCATTGCATCTGGATACAATTCTGCTAACATTGGGACAACCTAATCTCTTAGCATTTTTAAATATCTTGCACCGTTTAGATTTTCTATAAAAAGAGGTCCCACTACGTGATTACCAATGATACCAGCCCAAACGTTCAACTTCTGAGGACGCTGAGTGTGTGTTTGTCGCATCCAGTGGGGGTTTCCGGCAGCCCAGTATCTGAAATTTTGCCTGTTTACATCGCCATTCAACAACAAAAAAATGTTGCGTCATCGGAAAACAGAACGTCAGCAGAAGAAATAACATTTCTATGTAATATGTCCAGCAGTTGTTCACAAAATTGCAGTCTTCTATCAGAATCACAGTCAATCAATTCTTGAAACGTGTTGTAGTTTATAGTGATTTTCGTTTTTGAGACACCTTAAAACTGTTGATAGACTAGAATCATTTTCACGTGCAACTTGGCGGGTAGAACTTGTTGGTTCTTCTCGAAAAGACAATAAAATATTGAGCTTTACATCTTCTTCAACAAACTTGGGTCTTCTAGGCAGTGGTTTGACGTGTCCATAATGACGAAACTGTGAATGTGTCTTAGACACAGTTCCTTGGGTTAGTGGGGGCAAATCTGGATGTTTTTCATTAAATAGGTTAACAACTTGTGCCTGTGTTCTACACATATCACCATACCCAATCATCATTTATATTTAGGTTCGCAGAGTTTCAGTTAAGTACGGCATTATTAGACCAAAAATTAATTGAAATTATCGGAACAAAATGACGACCGATTTATTAGGAAACCGTGCATTCAACACAATACACCACAAAATAAAACAAAACTGTTAAATTTCACCCTTCACATTGCAAAAATTGGTAGTTAATAAGAAACGATTAATGATACCAAGTACGCTTTGGATAAAAGACAAGATAAGAAATTTAAGATAAGAGTCAGTGAAGAATTCCAGAGCAGATTATTTCGTTGTGTGCAAGTGAATAGAGAACATTTTGAACATTTATTATTAGAAAGTGAAGTTTTTATTAAGTTTATTTTCGAAATTTGAATTTCAGGGTAAACTGTTTAGTTTTAATATTCCGGTATTAAATTTTCACCCTGTATTGAAAACTGTAATATTAGACCATACATATGGGGTTCCATTTTTACAGGTTTATACGTAATTTGTAAAATATTTTAAAATTATTAATTCAATTGTTACCAAGTTCAAAAGCATATGCCTTATATTTCAATATGGACTATGATGTAAGCGACAAAACTTACCGGCCTGACATAGATCCACGGTATCGCAGACTGTCAAATTTTCGTAAGACATTGATTCAAGTCTTATTAGCCTTGGAAAAAACAAAAATGTGTTTTAATTCAATTATTTTTCTTATAACTGACATTTGTTCATCACAGTTTTAGAAGTCACAAAAATTGATTACAGAGCTGTTATTAAATTCCTACTCGAGGAAGTCTTCCACCTCTAAGCATCAAAGATTGACTGGATGGGGTGTGTGGGAAAAACTCTCCGTCTTATTCTGTGGCAACAGATTGGCCAAAACGGTTTCGAATGGAGCAGGAATCCTTGGAAGATGACGAAAGAACAGGAAGGACGGTGGAAGTGGTGACGGACAACAAGATTTCCCTTGTTGAGGATCTTGTATTAAGCAAACGACACTTGAAAGTAAAAGAATTATGAAAGATATCTGGGATTTCAAGTACAAGCGTTCCCAGAGTCCTCCAGAACATTTAGGCATGAATAAAGTTAGTGCAAGGTGGGTTCCCAAACATCTTTTAGCAGTTCAGCGCCAGCGTTGTGATAAATGTGTCCGATCTTTTTTGGACTTCTGTGTAGAAACCACCCACCTGAACACCAATCTCCCCCACCCGTCTTCGCCAAGCTCCAACCCGCAGGTGCGGTGTCACACCCTTAAACTCCAAAAAGAGTCCTTCCGAACATCCTTTCGAAGCACGTTTTTATCCAATCGAGTCTTTGCCAGCTGGAACTCTCTCACAGAAAGCATCATATCCACCCACCTCAACACCAATCTTCCCCACCCGTCTCAGCTAAGTTCCAACCCGCAGGTGCGGTGTCACACCCTAAAACTCAAAAAGAGTCCGTCCGAACATCCTTTCGAAGCACGTTTTTCTCGAATCGAGTCTTTGTGAGCTGGAACTCTCCTACAGAAAGCATCATATCCACCCACCTGAACACCAATCGCCCCCACCCGTCTCAGCTAAGCTCCAACCCTCAGGAGATGGTCACACCCTATAACTCAAAAAGTGTCCTTCCGAACATACTTTCGAAGCACGTTTTTCTCCAATCGAGTCTTTGCGAGCTGGAACTCTTTTACAGAAAGCATCATATCCACCCACCTGAACACCAATCTCCCAAACCCGTCTCAGCTAAGCTCCAACCCGCAGGTGTGGAGTTACACCCTAAAACTCAAAAACCTCCTTCCGAACATCCTTTCGAAGCACGTTTTTTTTTTAAATCGAGTCTTTGCCAGCTGGAACTCTCTCACAGAAAGCACCATATCCACCCACCTGAACACCAATCTCCCCCACCAGTCTCAGCTAAGCTCCAACTCGCAGGGGCGGGGTAACACCCTAAAACTAAAAGAAAGAGTCCTTCCGAACATCCTTTCGAAGCACGTTTTTCTACAATCGAGTCTTTGCCAGCTGGAACTCCACCCATAGTGTTAATTCGTTTAAGAATTAACTTGATTCTCTCATGTCCTCCTTGTATGCATGACACCTGTTGGCCCACCCGCACTATGACAGCGACACTCATTTAGAATTATATAGTTTTATGTCTTTCTCTTTTTTTTTTAGTGAATTTACTTAGCAAAAATTAACTAAAGGGGGATCCCGACTTTTGAATTTTGAATTTTTTTTTCAAATGAGCACGAACTAGGAAACCTAAAACCCATTTCCGGGGTCAGTTTCAAATTATATATATATATATATATATATATATATATATATATATATATATATATATATATATATATATATATATATATATATATATAGAGCACCGACAACTCAAAAGTTAATTGTCCAATTTTGATAAAATTTTCCACGTACCCTCCCTTTGTAAGTAGCTTGGATAAGTTCGTCAGCAAGGAAAATCAGACCAGGTTGTCCGGGAAAATTTTGGGTTTTCTTTCGGAATTTTTTTTTATCTCAAAAAATAGAAAAGCTATGCTAAACAATTTTAATAGGTAAGTTTACGATATTAAAAGAAAACTATATACCAAAATTTATATTTCTGTGAAGAAAAAAAAGATCATTTTTATGAAAATTTGCTACCATAACGCACTTGCTGCGTCTAGATTTTTTTTTCGAAATGGAGATGTCATAGTTTGTCCTAGCTTTTAAATGTGCTTGTCCTAGCCTAAGCTTCTTTGGTCTGGCAACTCTACGTTCAGGGCCCGATAACTTGGAAAGGGCTCCATATGAGCTCAGTCCCTTGGTATCTGAGATACCTGGGATGGGTGAATGTTTGAGGGAGTGTGAAAGCCCTTGAGGCTAAAGTCAATAATAATAATCAAATATATATTTTGGATAACTGGATTCTAAAGGACTGTAGATAAAGTTTGTGGAGAAGCACTTATGACCCCTCAAATTACCTGTCGACAAAGAAGACAAATAGTTTTGTATATTGTTGTTGAATGACGGAGATTGACAAGTTAATTCAGCTTGATACGATTATTAATAAGGATCCGGTGGAAGAAGTTTCCATGACGTCAGCAGATTTCCGAAAAAACTGAAGGATCAAAACATTTAGCCGGCTAACACGTGTATAATAGACAAAACAAATAAAACAGCATATTGTGTTAGAAAAATTAGTTTAGTAATCATTACATCATTAGCAATACTAGTTTCCTTTTAATTTAATACAACAGAATATAATAAATCTTCGTTTTAATTTTGTTTTTCATGTATTCACTTTATAATTATTTGAAAATAATCCTTTTCATTCACGGCGTTGATAATTGCGTTGTTATTATACAGGCTGGCGCATTGAAAACGAAACAGACCGATTTGCGTCTAGATTTTTTTTTAAGAAACACTGAAACACGTCAATTTTAATATTGAAGCGGACAGGTTTTGACATAAAATTCAACTTTGACACATCAACCCCTTAAGGGTGGTGATAACAACCCTTATATTTTAAATAGGGAACGTGTGTCGAGTGTTACATCATTTGAAAGCCCTTTCTTTTCTGAATTCAGCACACAATTTTTTTTTGAAGTTTTATCAAGTCGTTTAAAAATTATTCACAGTTGAAGATGCAAGAACGTATTTCATTCATTGTGATAAGAAATGCACTAATTAGTCAATTTTTCGTTAAAACAAACTAAAAAACAAAACCAAACGTTCAAAAATGTTTATTCAGTTAAGTAAGTGTTCAAATTGTTGACCACCAGCTTCCATACAAAAGTTCAAATTTTGTTCAAAACGAGCTCTGACATTCTGGAGCATTTGTGGAGTTATTAGACGGCATTCTTCAACAATGCGTCGTCGTAATTCTTCCAGAGACTTCGGTTCTGCTGCGTAAATTATACTCTTTAAATGGCCCCATAGAAATAAGTCTAAAGGAGTTAAATTCCGTGATCTAGGGGGCTACTCAATAGCACCTCTACGCCCAATCCATTGCTCTGGAAACCCTCTGTTCAAAAACTCCCTAACACGTTGTGAAAAATGCGGAGGAGCTCCATCTTATTGATACACTAATTGATTTTCTTGAGGATCATCATTTTCAACAATGTCAAGAGGGTAAACGATATCTTCCAGTAACTCCAAATACGTTTAGCCACTCAAATTGCCATCAAGAAAAATTGGTTCGATTAAACGATCTCTAAAAATGCCAGTCCAGACATTCAATTTCTGTGGAGTTTGAATGTGGACTTCGTGAAAATTTCTTGGATTATTATCTGTCCAATAACGACAATTATGACGATTGACTGTAGAGTTTAATAAAAACGTACACTCGTCTGAAAAACAGATATTGAACAGAAAGTTCCCGTTATCAGTCATAACTTCACAAAACTCCAGCCGCCGATCAAAATCATCTTCATTTAGTTGTTGTTCAAGATGAATTTTATACGGGTGAAATTTATGGTGCTTTAATATTCGCTGAATAGTTCTTCTTTTGATGTATGAAACAGTGGCCAATTTTCTCGTGCTCCAAGTTAGGTCTGCAGCAATTTGTCCTAAAATTTCAATCTCAGTAGTCTCATTTCTAACCGGAAATTCACGTTCAGGATCCCGTTTTTTGTTGGCTACTGAACCACTTTGTCGAAACTTTGCAACTAACTCCAAAATGTATTTTCTTTTAACATGTCTGTTCGGATGTCGTTCATTAAACAAATTTGCGGTACGGTTCGCACAGTCATCGTTTTTTTTAAAAAAGAGTAATTATTTCAACTCTTTCTTCTACAGAATACACACCATTGTGAAATTAATTTTCGGTAGTACTATCAAGTATCAAACCGACCGATAAACTGAAATAACAAACCCCATTTCTCTCATTCCGATAAGAAATGTTCTGATAGTCAATTTTTTGTTTACAAACCAAGAAAACATTGACTATCAGCATATTTCTTATCGGAATGGGTGGAATGCGTTTTTGCATCTTCAACTGTGAATAATTTTTAAACGAGTTCATAAAACTTCCAAAAAAATTAGTGTGCTGAATTCAGAAAATAAAGAGCTTTCAAATGATGTAACACTCGACCCATGTTCCCCATTTAAAATATAAGGGTTGTTATCACCACCCTTAAGAGGTTCATGTGACAAAGTTGAGTTTTATGTCAAAACATGTCCCCCTCAATATTAAAATTGACGTGATTCAGCGTTTCTTAAAAAAAGTTCTCTGGACGAAAATCGGTCTTTTTCGTTTTCAATGCGCATATATATATATATATATATATATATATATATATATATATATATATATATATATATATATATATATATATATATATATATATATATATATATATATATATATATATATATATATATATATATATATATATATATATATATGTATGTATCACACCGATAACTCAAAAAATAATGGGCCGCTTTTGATAAAATTTGGCATGTACCTTCCTTTTGTAAATGGCTTGGATAAGTTCGTTAATCAGGAAAATCTGACGAGGGAAAATTTTGAGTTTTCATTCGAAAACAATTTTTATCTCAAAAAATAAAAAAAGCCAAATTTGGTAGGTAGGTTAACGATAAAAAAAAAGTCTGGACGCAGCAAGAGCGTTATGGTAGTGAATTTTCATAGAAATGATCTGGCACAAAATATTTTTTTCTAACTTTTTTTTTAACATAGAAATATAGATTTTGGTATATAGTTTCCTTTTAATGTTGTAAACTTACGTATCAAATTTGGTTTCCTATTTTTTGAGATAAATTTTTTTTTCGAAAGAAAACCCAAAATTTTCCTGGAAACCTGGTTCGATTTTCCTGGATAACGAACTTATCCAAGCCACTTACAAAAGGAAGGCACATGCTAAATTTTATCAAAATCGGTCCATGATTTTTTGAGTTATCGGTGTGATACATATATGTTTATATATATATATATATATATATATATATATATATATATATTATATATATATATATATATATATATATATATATATATCTATATATATATATATATATATATATATATATATATATATATATATATATATATATATATACATATATATTATATATATATATATATATATATATATATATATATATATATATATATATATATATATATATATATATAAATTGAAACTCTCCCCAGGTTCTAGGGGTTCTAGATCGCGCTCATTTGTAGAAATTTTTTCAAAATTCAAAAGTCGAGATCTCCTCATTTGTGAATTTTTTCATAAGAAAATTCACTAAAAGTAAAGTATACACGAAAAATTTAGATTTCTATGTTACAAGAAAAAAAAGTTATAATAAAATATTTTGTGCCAGATCATTTCTATGAAAATGCACTACCATAACGCACTTGCTGCGTCCAGGCTTTTTGATTTTTCTGTTACATATATAAGCACAAGCTAAGTGGGTATAATAAAGAGGGGCCCACTTCCTTGTGCAGACAAAAGATGCGATGGTTTTGATCAGTTGCCAGCCAATGACGAACTGAAACGACCTGTGCAATCCAGAGAAGACAAATGTGTCATTCGTTCCAGAATTCGTTGCACAAAGTGTAATGTATATTTATGTCTAACAAAAATCAGAACTGCTTTTTTGGGTTTCACCAAAAATGACTAATTTCTATTTTGTCCAAATGATAATTTGCTAACCAATAAAGTGACTATAACCATTCAATTTTGCATCATTGACAATTGTTAGTTTTCATGTTGACTCCCTTTGGTTACAATTGTGAACTGGTAATCCTGTCAAAGTCATTGAAATTGAAAAAGTTCGGGACGCAGCAAGTGCGTTATGGTAGTTAATTTTCATAAAAATGTTTTTAATAGCAAATATGTGTGTTTTTTTCAGAAAGCATACATCAAATTTGATTACCAGTATAACATATATAGTAAAAACAATGTGCCATGTTTCATCAAAATAACTTCCATGTTTGAAAACATATAAAAATTTCCGAAAGTAAACTTAAGTGTAACCGAAAAAATCCGTTTCTTGGTCAACCTTATAGGTTAATAGCAAATTGAGCTTTTCAAATATGAAGCATTTAATCAAAATTCGCTACCATAACGCCCTTGCTGCGTCCAGAATTTCTTTACTTACAAACAAGCATTATATTTCGATGGAAAAGGAAAAAACATAAGGCGTTTTTTTTTTCACCAACGACTAATGGGCCACCCTGTGATTGTAGAAATATTTTTTTGAGATGTAGCTCAAGACACCCTATATTTAATGTATACAATTTTTTTTCATATCTTGTAGAATAACGGATATATTGATTTTTTACGAAAATTCGACAAAAGTTATATACCATTAAACGATAAACTCTATAACTAAGACTACTGCCAAGCATCAGAGAAAGGGTCTATTTGAAATGAATTTTCTGCAAATATTTTAGTAAAATGAAGGACAATGACGGTTGAAACTAAGACTTCAGGGTTTGTAAAACATTCTTCTTGAGACATTTTCTTCCCATAGCCCGTATTAGATTCAAGTTCTTTGCTCAAATGTTGCAAATTTTGAGGTTTTAAATTGTCACTTTGACGTTTTGAGGAAAACCCCAATCTATGTTTCTTTAAATGCCCATAACTTTTTTGTCTTTTGACCTACAGGGCTAAATTTCCGCAGGTGATTTACCTATAGCGACATAAAAGGATGTACCAAATTTGGTTGCCCTTACTTTGTTATTTCTGGAGATATGAATTTTTTTCTAAAGAAAACACAAAATTTTCCGGGAAAAACTCGGGCGATTTTCCTAGCTAACGAACTTATCCAAGCCACTTACAGAAGGAAGGTATTCACCAAATTTTGTCAAAATCGGCCCATTATTTTTTGAGTTATCGGTGTGATACATACATACATACATACATACATATATATATATATATATATATATATATATATATATATATATATATATATATATATATATATATATATATATATATATATATATATATAAACATATGCAAATCGAAACTGACCCCGGATATGTGTTCTAGGGGGCCTCATTAGCTAATTTGATATATATTTGGTAAAATTCATACTGTCGGGGCCTCGTGACTAGCGAATTCTTCCTGCAAAAACCCGCTAAAAAGGCATAAAATAGAGTTTTGTATAAAAGCTCGCTACAAGAACCTAAATGATAACAAAATCTTTATTTATTACATAATTATGCATACTGTTTGTTATTGTTTTTATACATAGAAAAATAACATATTGTTACATGTCAGAGAATATGGCAAAGATCAATGTTTATTGATTGGTATTGTTACGCTACATTACTGAAACCTTTGAAGTTCCGATTAAAGATGACTCTGATGCCTTTGACATCAAAACCTCATTGCTTAGTTTCGTAACATAACAGTGTTGCTAGATCTAGTTGAAAAAAGACCAAACATAGTAGACAAAATACTCTGTACTATAGGACTAGGGGTTGGATAAGTTTTGTCGATGCAATAGCGAAATTCAATTGAAAAAATCTGTTTATGCAAATTTTATAAAATATCTATACTACACTTTACTATACTATTTTTAATTGTCCAAAACTTCACAGTGTGTCTCATACGATAAGTCTAGTACTGCTTGTCCTGTTTAAAATGACAATTTATTAATGGTTTCTTCCAAAAGTACTATTGAATATTGAATTTTCTAAATTAGAAAATTGGACGTACCAAACGAGATTGACATTTTAGTGAAATTTCTTAAAAAAATTCACTAATGAGGAGATCCCGACTTTGGAATTTTGAAAAAATTTCTTCGAATGAGCGCTATTCGGCACCCATGGAATCCAAATCCGAGGTCGGTTTCAGACTTTATATGTTTATATATATATATATATATATATATATATATATATATATATATATATATATATATTTCTATATTTATGTGTCACACCGCAACTCAAAAAATAATACGCCGATTTTGATAAAATTTGGTGAGTACCTTCCTTTGGCAAGTGGGTTGGATAAGTTCGTTATCCAGGAAAATGGGACTAGTTTTTCCCGGAAAATTTTGCGTTTTCTTTCGGAAAGTTTTTATATCTCCGGAAACAACAAAGTTAGGGCAACCATATTAGGTGCGAGGGTTTATGTCATAAAAAGAAAACCATGCACCAAAATTTGAATCTCTACGTTAAAATAGAACAAAGTTATAAGCTTTTAAGTTTTTATTCTTAAAACGTCAAAAAAGTCCCGTTTATAAACGTGAAAATTGACATGTTCTAGATAGAGAACTTACATGAACGGCTGTGTAGCGTAAATGTCGTAAGCATTTAAAAAGCCTTAAGTTTCAGCTACAATCTTCATTGTTCTTTATTTTATTAAATTATTTGCAGAAAATTAATTTAAAATAGACCCTTTATGTGATGCTTTGGTAGCAGTTTTATTATTATTATCGTTTATTATCGTTTATTGGCAAAAATTATACATTATGTTAATACAATAAGTATTATGCGACTTGTGGTGTATCATAGTACAGAATTTAGAAGGTTGAATCCTAAATAGTTTGACAGTCCGACACCAAATTCAATAAACTTCAGATTTTGACGTACCAAACTTATATTCTTTTTTCTCTTCAATTTCGCACCTTCTAACACTTCAACCCTCACCTTCATTTACCATAAATCTCTGCTATTCCATAGTGTCTTTCTAACTGCTATTCTTTCCAAGCAACCCATATTTTCACCAAAATTTGTAAATTTGTAGGAGATAAAAATTACTTTAGTTTGACAAATGTCATTCCGCTTATTTATTTAATTTTAAGGAATCAGATTACGCTTATTATGTAGCGTTTTTTTTTTCAATTGTGCAATGTGGAAGTTTTTTTATGGAGAAACGGTGTTGGTAAGTAGTTTCTCCTTTCTATGAACTTCTGCAAGGTCAGTTTTTTACAGTTTGCATTTGTAGCTCCGTTGTAGCATGTTTACCTTGCACAGAACCTCAAATTTACTTTAGGTCTCTTAACAGTATTGTGGAGTTGAGATCACAGCATTTGTCCGATGGTTAATGCATAAAGGGATTCCTCTAAGCATGTTTCTGATTTTTTTCCAAAAAACGAACAATACGCTAATCTGCTAATTTACCTATAAATGTTATTAATATAAAAAAAAGGAAACAACGCTCGTGCCTCGAATAAAGTTCTCTTCGTCATTTTAACTTTAATTAAATTTCCTTCTCCCGTTTCGCATCCGTTCAACATATTGGACACAGAAAATATATGAATTTACTTGAAATTATCATTTATAATTGAATGAAAATACAATTTATTCAAGGTATGCAAAAAAAAATTCACACAAAATAGAATAATTTCTAGATTCTAAAACTTACTGTGACGCTATAATGAAACAACGTTAAATAAAACGAAAACCATTTCAGGTTAAGGAATGGAAAATGTTTTTACAGTGGAATAAGCATTCGTACTCCAAAAAACAACCAGATTCTTATGAGGCGTAATACAATAGTTCATAATAATAGTCCACGGCAACAGTACATGTCATATTCAAGTGACAAATTATTTTGATAAATGTCAAATCTATTTTCAAAGTGACATGTAAATAAGTATTTTGTTTTCTGACATTTGTAATACAAATGTAGACATCCTCTTCTTCTTACATTCATATTTATTTTTGGCCATCACAATTTTACTCATAGAGTTGGATACAATTTTAGTGACTTTTGAATTTTGAAAAGATTTCTAGAACCCATATCCGGGTTAGTTTCAGTTTTTATCTGTTTTCATATATACAGGGTGACGCATTTCTAGGGTAAAGCTCAATATATCCATTATTATACAATATATGAGAAAAAATTGTACATGTTAATTATACGATGTCTGGAGCTGCATCTTATAAAATTATTTTTACAATCACAGGTTGCTCATAAGTCGCTGCTGATGCAATTTTTTTTCCTAATCGAACACGCCTTATAGTCTTACAATTTTTGCATTTTCCATCGAAATATAATGCATGTTTGTAAGAAAATAAATTCGGGACTCGGCAAGTGCGTTATGGTAGCGATTTTTCATAAAATGTTTCTTTCGATAGCTTAATTTACTATTAACCTAAGATTAGTTGGCCAGGAAACCAGTTTTTTGGGCACATTTTAAGTTTATTTTCGGAAGATTTTTGTATATTGTCAAACAATAAAATTATTTTGATGAAATATGGTACATTGTTTTTCCTATATAGCTTATACTGGTAATGAAATTTGATGCAAGCTTTCTTAAAAAAATATATTTCCTATGAAAAACATTTTTATGAAAATTCACTACCATAACGCCCTTGCTGCGTCCGGACATTTTTACAATTTCTTCTACCATCTAAAGATTCCAATCGTTGCCCTCTTTTACGCTAATTAAGACATCTGAAATTATCACTGGTCTTGTTGGATTACAAAAATCCTGGCGTCTGTGTAACCAACCACTTTTGTCTTCTTTGTATTTCCCTCGTACTCTTATGGGAAATTTTTACTGGCAGCGCGGCTCAAGAAGGGCACCGAATCTCTAGGCGTTCGAGCTGTTCGCTGACTTCTACTTTGAAATGATCCGGATGCTCCCAGCCTTGCTATTGATAGTACTAAATATTCGAGATTAGAAGATTGAAACCTGCGATGAGCACCGTTAAGTAAGAAGAAAAATATAATTTTTCATCCTTTGATGACGCTAACTTTGTTAGTTAAACGATCGTCAGGTTTTTGAACAGATGTGTTGTGGTGATTTGGGTTCTCCAAGTGTAAGTACACTTGGAGAACCCAAATCACCACAACACATATTTCAGAGATCTTACGATCGTTTCGTTGACAATGTCAACATCTTCAGAGGAAGAAAATTCTACCTTACGATCGTTTCGCTGAAAATGTCAACATCTTCAGTGGAAGAAAATTCTACCTTACGATCGTTTCGTTGACAATTTCAACATCTTCAGAGGAAGAAAATTCTCATATTACGATCGTTTCCTTCACAATGTCAACATCTTCAGAGGGGTGTTCTCCAAGTGTACTTATTAGTGCTCATCACAGGTTCCAGTTTTCACATAGTCTCCAAGTGTACTTATCAGTGCCCATCGGAGGGTCCAATCTTCTTTTAGCTACTTTCAGAAATAAAGGAGTGGTGTCTTCATAAAATTTAATATGCTGGTCTGATCAAAGTCCAAATTGGGTAATGCAATGCAAAAGGATACGTTTCCGTATTTATTATGAACACTCTGTATAAGATATGCTGATGATATTGTGTAAATTAATATACTAGGTGACTTTTACTCAATTGGCAATCCAATATTTGGAAGGCACTCGGGAGCGTTTACACAGGGCACCCCAAAAAAGTCGCTTTTTTCATTTTTTGCACTCAAGTTGTGAACACTCGGTATAAGCTACGATATTGAAACTTGGGATTTGGGACTTACAGATCTGCATAAATCGATAGAGATATTTGTTTTTTTCGTAAAAAAATTCCTAGTTATTTTTGGGGTCTTATTTGTTCGCGTAGTAGGCTATGGAAAAAGCGAATCTTAAAATATTGCATATCAGGATGTGGAGTTTTTAAAGTACTTAAAAAAATATCGGCCGACCCGTTATGAAATAATGAATTGTCACCACTTAAGGTGAAATACACTGTATATATATATATATATATATATATATATATATATATATATATATATATATATATATATATATATATATATATATATATATATATATATGTATGTATGTATGTATGTATCCAACTGATAACGCAAAAAGTTATAAACCGATTTTAATGAAACTCAGCAAGAATCTTTTTTTTATTAATAGCTTGGATCAGTTCGTTAGACAGCCCTCTCGCGCCAGTTTTTCTAAAAAAAACGTAATTTTCCGCAATAAAATAGTATCTCAAAAAATAACAAAGTTATTTTGATGAAATTTGTTTGATGTGTTGCCCTTCACCTTACTACATACAAAAAGTCAACTTTATAGGTTTATAGAAAATTGTGTTATAAAATTTGAAGCATTTCATGAAAATTGGCTACCATAACGCATTTGCTGTCCCGAATTTTTTTAATATTAAACATGTAAAAACGGCCCATTTTATCACAATGTAACGAGATAAGCATTTGGTAGGTATTTTTTGGTTTTATTTAATTGTGTGCTGTCAAAAAATGTGAAAATGTTCAAACAAAAGGGTCCGGAGTCGTTATCTACGGATCAAGGGGTAGTTTCGGATCTTTGTCCTCAAGGGACTCACGCCAAAATTTACACCAAAATACAAAATTATCTACAAGCGTATCAATTTTTCGACTAACAAAATAGTTATTGAAAAAATTGATTGAAATAAAAACAATTCAAGAGCCTGCAAGTTCTCTGTTTTTGAGTTTTAGAAAAAACTGTATAGGAACTTGTGGTGTTAATAGTTGAAGAATCACCACGCGAGTTATTAGTGAATTCACTAATGGGGAGATCCTGACTTGCATTTTGATTTTTTTTTCGAATTTCAAATGAGCGCGAATTGGGATCGCTAGAACCCATATCCGAAGTCAGTTTAAATTTTTATATGTTTATATATATATATATATATATATATATATATATATATATATATATATATATATATATATATATATATATATATATATATATATATATATATATATATACATGTATCACACCGATAACTCAAAAAATAATGGGCCGATTTTGAAAAAATTTGGCATGTGTCTTCCTTTTGTAAGTGCCTTAGACAAATTCGTTAGCCAGGAAAATCTAACCAGGTTTTCCGACAAAATTTTGATTTTTTTTTGGGAAAAATGTTTATCTCCAAAAATAAAATAGATACGATAATCAAATTTCGTACACAAGTTTATGACGTTAAAAGGAAACTACGTACCAAAATTTAGATTTCTATGTTACAGAAAAAAAAGTTATAAAAAATTATTTGGTGCCATAACGCACGTGTGCGTCCAGACTTTTTTCATTATTTCCGGAGATAAATAGCTGAACTCCCACGGAAGTAACAAAAGATGAAAAAAAAAACCGATTAATTAATATTTGTGGCTGTCGAATTAATCAAGTCGCAATAAATTTATATTTATATAGCAATATAGCATATTTAGGCAAGCTCACCCCAACACCTAAGGGTATTAGGTATATATATATATATATATATATATATATATATATATATATATATATATATATATATATATATATATATAATTGAGGTTGGGAAATTTTCTTGATTGTGCAATGTTAATTTGGTTTTTACAAAAGAAAATTTTCACAGCTCGTGAAAAGTTTAACAACTTTAACTTGAATGATGGGAAATGAATGTGCTAATGGCCTGAGATGCCGCAGCCAATAATATTATTAAAGAAAACTTTCACTTGGACAGTTATTTTCTATCTCCAAAAACAAAAGTAGCAGAAGCTGCATTACTTAAGGAAAATACCCTGTACACTGAACTATAAAAAATGTGTTTTTACATCAATGTCGAAAATGCACATTTGCAGGAGAAATTACATCGCGATGTTCGCATTGATTTCAAGAGGTGGTTCAATCTTAAACACTGTTAAACATTAGCATTTTTTGAAATTTCTCAAAATAATTGACCAGTATTTTTTGCCATTTTCCATAACTTTTTTTTAGAGTCAATAAAAAAAAAACAAGAGGCAAGTTTACTATTTGGTATTTTACTGTACTTACTGCATCAGCGTTTTTAAATTTACATCAGACCGTGCGGGATAATATAGAACACTTGACAACATCGCATGTCGATGGTATTTTTAGTTAGAGTTACGTACGCCCAAAACATCATCAGCTGATGTGATTGCATCTAGCCTTTAACCCCGTTATTTGCTTACATATTAAGTTCAAATAAAAAACTGATATCTGCCAAATTCTACGAATTCGTAGGGGTAATTATGTTGTATATTTAACAACGCGTAAGATTTTATATTTAGCTTATTTGTACAAATAAATTTTAGTTTCATAATATTAGTTACAAATAAAAACAAATTATTTGTATCAGCCTGTATTCTAAAATAATGTGATTCCCAAATTAAAGTTGTCCTACAGTTACTAAATATGTATGTATTAAAATTCATTGATTGTTGTTGCCCTTACTTGGTGATACTGATCCATACTACATACAGACTTGGAGACTACTCTTCTAGCTTCACTGTTGGTTTTCGTTTTTGTAGGTGAATGACGTAGCCAGCGCGTAAGCTAACTGGAGCAAGTGGCGCTTATGAATTCTGGATGTTCTAGACAGAATGCTGTCAAGCAGCGAAACTATAGTCACAGAAACGTCAAAGAACATCCTAGAACATCCAGAATTCATAAGGACCACTTGCTTCAGCTAGCTTACGCGCTGGCTACGTCCTACACATACACAAACGAAAACCAACAGTGAAGCCGGAGAAGTAGTCTCCAAGTCTTTCTTTGCTCGAAGGTCGATTGTCCTGAAGAGATTATATATAACTTAAAATCTATATTCAGGGCAATCGACCTCGTGTAAAACGGACAAAAAAGAAAAGCGGGTTCTGCTCTATATACTTAGTCTCAAATTGACACTTCTTCAGGTGCAGATAACGGGGCTAATACGAAACTGCCAGGTCAGAAAAAACATTATACTGAGTTTTACTGTATCACATCAAATCTTGGGGGACACTCTACATAGAGGAAACACATACAGACATGAACAAACAACTCTAAGAAACGCGATTACACCATCAGCTTTGTAAAAACAACAGTTAGATCTTAAAAAGCACACTGTAATTTTTCATCTGTAGGTAAAAAATAGGTGAAAAACAGTTGGTTAAAATAATTTGGTAGTTGTAGCATGATATCTACAACAACCAAGCCGGCCCTTATCCACTGCGCTAAAGGCAGTAGGCAGATCGAGGCCTAATGCCTTTCACACTTACTTAATCTCTTGTAAATGGCTCCAAGGCAGGAGCCGAAACGGCGATTTTTAATAAATTATAGACGCGGTTTCAAATAATGTCACCAAACGTGGTCTTGCTGAAAAGGCTGTGAAAATTCGCATCTAATAACGTTCTAATATACAGGCCGTTCCATTTGATATTTTCGAGAACATTTAAGTTTTGCGAAATTTAACACTCTGTATAGGCAGGTTACATTAAGAATTACCATGTTGCATTTTGTTATAGTGAGGAGTACATACAATTAACTCCAGTGAATATGCAGCCAAAACATTGTGCAGACTCGAAGTATTTACGCACCAAACTAGACCAATATTTTTAATAAACAAATGAATAACTCTGAAACGGTTAGGCCTAGACCCATCATGTGGGGTATCAATTTATATATATATATATATATATATATATATATATATATATATATATATATATATATATATATATATATATATATATATATATATATATAAATTGTGATGAAGCTATTTAGAATTAAAATTTATGACAGAATCTCAATTTTCAAACAGATCAGCCCACTATGATTTTTTTTAGCTGCGACTTTATTTAAATGACGTTCGACGGCTTCTGTGATTAGGTGTACTTTAAAAATACTTGAAACTGTATTAAAAAAGTCTTTACCATAATTAAACTTGGGGTAGGTTTGCTTTCATCTCAACTAATAAAAAAAGGAAAGTAAACGCACAATTGGACATTCGAAGCAATAATTGGCGAGTTGCATGGCTACTTGAGCTCTGCCTTGTTGTTCGTTTCCCGGGATACTACTTATTTGGAAAATTGAAACGTCAATTTTGTTTGTAACGAACGGCAAGCTTCTGTATTTAAAAATGTTAACAACGGAACAAAAAGTGTTTATTGTGCAGTGCTATGGTTTGGGTGAAGAACATTCTTATCAGAGAGTGATAAGAAAATTCCTTGAACGCTGGCCAAATTATTCGGTTTCCGATACTGGCGTAAAACAGGTTGTAACAAAATGCATGCGTACTGGGAGTGTTTTAAATGTTAAGAAGACAAAAGCCGACCTAAATGAAGAAGACACTGCTGCAGCCGCATTAGCTATGGATTCTGTTAGGCGTTTTCCGAAATTATCATCAAGAAGAAGGGCATTAGAAATTGGCAATATTAGCAAATCGCATTTGCAACAAATTTATCGTACCAACAAGGTTAAACCTCTCAAAGCAAAACTTATACACACTTAGGAAGAAAATGATGAGTCAAAACGATTAGATTTTTGTTTATGGTACGGCGAGCAATCTCTACAAAATCACAATTTTGGCAGAGGTATTATTTTTTCGGAAGAATCCATTTTCACCACTAATGGGGTGGTAAATTCCCAAAATGCACGGCATTGGTCTATGGAGAATCCAAATTATAGAGTTACTTGCAGAAGACAATGCTATAAAAAAGTAAATGTGTGGTGTGATGTTTCTTACACTGGGATAATTGGGCCATATTTTTTTGAGCGGAATATGAACCAGTACAGTTATCTGGAAATGCTGGATAATATTCTTTAAGACCATTTGCATAACATGTCACGAGAAGACAGACAAACAGCATACTTTCAGCATGACGGCCACCCAGCACATGCAACAGGAATCGTTCGAGAATGGTTAGATCACGAATTTCCTGGGCGGTGGGTTGGTCGATATGAGCCAATACCTTGTCCTCCCAAAAGTCCCGATCTTACCTTAATGGACTTTCATTTATGGGGCAATCTCAAACAGAAAGTCTACGCGGCTCCATTAAACAACGATCTTAATTTGTTAAAACTGAGGTTGAGAGAGGCAATTGACGGTATTCCAATTCAACATATTCAAAATGCCTACAAAGCATTTACTCAACGGGCTGAGTTATGTGTATCGGCTGGTGGCAGCACATTTGAATAATTTCTTTATTTTTCGTTGTTCGTTTTGATTTTTGTGAGCAATAAGCGTTTTGTATTTTACTAATAAATTATTATTTAACATCGCATGGTTACTTACTTTGCGCACCTGCGTTCAGAAAACCACAGGTAAAAAGCTCCATGTTGATAGGGAAAAATGTTAATAATTTACTTGAAAATTCACAGTAGGCTGATCTGGCTGAAAATTGAGAGCCTAAATTTTAATTCTAAACAAGTTTTGTTAATAACTTTTTGCGGTATCTTTATAAACGAAGAAATTTTACTCTTAATACATTTCATTACATCAGTTATACACCACCCTGTATATTGGTTGATTTTGTTCATTTCCTCAACATCTTAGTTTAAGACAAAGCAGGAGCAATTCCCAGAATATCATAATCATCTAATTCAACATTGTTTGTCACTTATACCCTACCCGCACTCAATCCGTGGACAGACTATATATATATATATATATATATATATATATATATATATATATATATATATATATATATATATATATATATATATATATATATAGCCATACTTAATGAAAGCGTTAGCATTAGCTTTCATTAAGCTCTGGCGAGCATAATCAACGATATTGAATCATCAAAGAAACATGCTTTGGGTAATAACAAATGATCTGATCGTATTCTAGACCATGCTAGGCCATAGTAGTAGTAATATAAACAGTAAATTAAATTATTCTTTCAGTGAAGGTTACAGGAAATTCATGGCATATGATTTCTAAATATTCTCATAGTCACCTAATAATTATTCAGAAGCTTATGAGAAAATTCCACTAGAGCAACTAGAGTATATTGAACTCTTGGCGTGAATATTTGTCCTCCCCATAACATTGTGACAACAATCCAGAAAAATTAAACAAACAAAAAATACACAGTGACATAGGTAAAGGACACTAACTGTATAGCATGCGTAAATCTCAATTATCATTTTTATCTTGATTGCCGGTTATTATCATCTGTCTCAGCTTTGTAATCAACGACAACGACTTAATTATATTTGTTTTTGATACACCCGGAAGCTTGCTTACGTCTCTGTTGATTTCCTGTCAAAATATGTTGCAATGTCGTTAGCAAATGCCTGTGTTTAAACAATTTAAACATTTTAACAGATAATAAAAGTGTACAAGAAAAATGTAGACGCCAAGGTAAACACTCGCATTATACAGGATTG
Organism: Tillus elongatus; assembly: GCA_964006375.1. Classification (NCBI taxonomy): domain Eukaryota; kingdom Metazoa; phylum Arthropoda; class Insecta; order Coleoptera; family Cleridae; genus Tillus; species Tillus elongatus. The sequence goes on along the minus strand of OZ023270.1, from coordinate 89,901,501 downwards.
CGCGCACAAGTAAAGCAACAAGGCCACAACTTTCAAACCAAGAAAGGCATCGGACTCAAAATATGTAGGGTTGCATAACAAATTATTTGCAACTATTTGGTGGCACTATTGACATTTTTCGAACCGTCCTCTTTTTGGAGGGTGACAACCATTTAATTACTTAAATAGCCACATGGGACATGCGACGCATTTTCGGAAACCGTATTCAGCGTATAACTATTTTTAAGTCACCTTTGGCAAGAACGAAAATAATCGGATTTTCATGAAATTTATTTGGCAAAATGGCAACACCTTACGTTATTGAAGAAGATGCTCAAATTGAGCCCCTTGCACTTCTTGACAATAGTAAATTCTTTTGTCGAACTGTTGAACGAGTTTTTTTTAAGTTTCAACAACACACCACGAGGGCTTACAGCCTAAATACTATCGTACCATGGATGTCGATAAGGAGGAAAGAGGCAACTTGTTAATTCTGGACTTGAAGGTTTGGAGGTTCGGGGGAGAAGGAAAAACATGTGCCGGCAAGGAATTCTTTAACTTGGAAGCCCTCGGGACAAATGAGCGGGCATAACAAGATGTTTTATGACTGGTGACCTGGACAGTAAAAGGGTGCATTCGCTCTGTTCTCCTGGTAGACCTGTTGGAGGCAGCAAGTGGAGGAACTATGGAAGAAAGCTCCTCCGAGCAGTGCTTGTGCAGATATCTGTAAAAGAGAGAGAGGTCACCAACGGCACGTCGGCCAATTAAGATTTCGCTCCACAGAAATGCCCACAAGTTAAAAAGACTCATTACTTTGAATAACTTGGTCGTTCATTGTGATGTGTCTAGGGCTGGTGCATCTCTTATGAGATAGAAGGCAAGACTGAGATTTGATGGAGTTGAATTGTACAAGATTTCTACTTCTCCAGTACAATATTTTTTGGAGATCCACAGAGACGGAACCCTCCATGAGTCTGCGATTCTCATCTAATGTGGCTAAAGAGACAGGCATAGAATATTGTATATTTGAGTGGAGGGTGCTGTCGTCCGCGTAACTGTCAATTGGGTTGGATGTGCTGGAGAGGATGTCATTGGTGTAGAGAAGAAACAAAGTAGGGGCTAAAGCTGAACTTCGAAGCACTCCTGCATTAATTGGATACAGTTTAGAGGAATGGCCATCCACGACAACAGATGCTCCGGTTGGAGAGGAAATTTGCAGTCCAGGTACAGAGTTTTAGTGGTAGGCCATAGGCCGGAAGTTTATTAAACAGCGCTGCGTGCCAGACCTGGTCGAATGCTTTCGATTTGTCTAGAGCGCCAATCTGGGATTCACCGTGTAGTTCCATAGACTTGTTCCAAGAATGGGTGACGAAGGAAAGGAGGTGGGCAGTTGATCTGCGCTGACGGAATCCATACTGCCTGTCGTGGATTAGACTGTGTTTTTCAAGAAATTTTAGTAATTCGGTGTTTATGTACTTTTCCATCACTGAAAGGAGAGAAATAGGCCTGTAGTTGCTAGGAAGCGGTTTGGATCCTTTCTTGGGGACATGTTGTACTCGAGCAGTTTTCCAGTTACTAGGGAATATGTCTCTATTGTAAGCTGTCTGAAACAGACGAGTCAGGAGGAGAGCAAGTTCTGGTGCGCATTTTTTAAGAACAATTGCTTGGATTTGCCAGAGACTTTCCTGGTATTAAGAGAACGGAGCATCTTTCGTACCTTTTTAGTTTTGAAAATGATATCCGTCATTTTATGCGCGGCATTGGGGATTGTTGGTGGTTGAACATTTGGAGATGGGTTGAGAGTAGAATTGCCGGCGAACAATGAGGCAAAAAGTTCAGCCTTGCCCAGGGCGGCAGAAACAATTTATTCTCCCGAAACAAGGGGAGGAACGTGCTCTTGCAGAAATGATTCCCAATAGATTTAGCAATAGTCCAGAAGGGTTTGTCGCCGTTGGAGGTTGAGAGGACTTTGTTTTTGATGTGGTTATATAAGTTTTTTTGCCTCAGAAAGAATGCGGACATAGCAGTTTCTTGCGTCGTTAAATGCTTGACGGTTTTCCTTACTGGGATTGTGTAGAATCTTTTTGTGAACTTTGACCTTTTCAAGTCTGGCCTTGTCACAAGATTTAGAGAACGAGGATTTTTGAGTGGCTGAAGAGGTCAAGCTGTCACCAAGAATAGTGACTTCGGAGGAAGGATATTCAGAAATCAAATGGTCGGTTTTTTCAGAAAGGTAGTCTAAGATCTGAACAAAGTTGTTGTCAGAAGGTGACCGGTAAATACAACAGATGAATTTAGTTGCAGCCCTGAGAGAGAGTTTCATCCAAAGTATGTCTTTTCTTCCAGCTTCCAAATTGGGGAGTCTGGTGCAGGGTAGATTGCTACGGACGTATGCGCACACACCCCCATCTAAAGGAAGTAAGGAGCTATATATATATATATATATATATATATATATATATATATATATATATATATATATATATATATATATATATATATATATATATATATATATGGATACAAACATTTGTCTCTTAAAAATGATGCAAAAGCAGATCAAAAAGGTTCGGGACGCACCAAGTGCGTTATGGTAGCGATTTTTCATAAAACTTTCAATTTTTAATAACTCAATTTTCTACGCACCCAGAAAGTTGAGTTTTGGCGCATAATAAGATATTTGCTAGGGCAACATATCTGCCAAATTTTATCTATATAGCTTTAGTACTTGAATAGTACATTAATGTGTTTATTGTCGATACTCAGTAAATGTATTACATTTATGGGGAGGCTTATTCCTAAAATAAGAAGGGGCTGGAACAATTTTTGGCGTTGACTTGAATAATTGGAACACGTAAAGAATATGTGGTTCAAATCCGCTTCACACTGCTCATCGCACTTGAAATGTGATAACTCAATTTTCTGTTATGCTGAAATCTTTAATTTTAATACATAGTAAAACCTATATAAAAGCAGCATGGGTAGTAAATTTAAAAAAATCAAGATAATGAGCTTCGCGGATAACTACAATTTTTTTGAAAGACCTTTCAATTTGTTTTGTTTGCAACAACTATTGCGATTGCGTTGACTAAAACAAAATCATCCAAGCGATTAATAAGGAGAAATACCTGTCACGTTTATAATTTAGGGTGGGTACACGTACATTCCTTTTGCAAATAATAAAAAAAAATCTGGAAAACTTTTCCAAATTTAGTGAAATTTGTAACACATTTTTTTAAAGAGTGGAGTACTTACGTAGAGGTACCTACCAAATTTGAATTTTCTAACGTCATAGAAAATTAGAATTTCTCAAATAATCGCAAATTAGGACCTCTAAAATTGATCTCCAAGGTCCGTTTAAATTTAAAGTATTAGTTTTAATAATATGCCTTACTAAGAGCGTACAATTCTTATGAAAATTCGCTACCGTAACGCACTTGCTGCGTTCCGAACTTTTTCTCAAGCCGCGTATCTCCTATTAGTGAATTTTTATTAAAAAAATTCACTAATAGAGAGGTATCGATGGTGAGACTTTGCAAAAATTCTTTCAAATGAGCGCGAATTAGGACCCCTAGAACCCATATCCGGGGTCAGTTTTAATGTTTATATGTTTATATATATATATATATATATATATATATATATATATATATATATATATATATATATATATATATATATATATATATATATATATATATATGTGTATCCGTCTGATAACTCAAAAAATAATTAACCGATTTAGATGAAACTCGGCAAGTGCCTTTCTTTTATTAATGGATTGGATGAGTTCGTTGGCCAGGAAAATCGGACGGGGTTTTCCGGGAAAATTTTGAGTTTTATTTCGAAAAAAATTTTTTTTTTCCGAAAATTTCGATAAAATTTGGTCTACATATTGTTTTGGGAAATACCTAACTATGTGCCAAAATTCAGCTTTCTAGGGTTACAGAAAATTGAGCTATTCAAATTTGAAACATTTATGTTTAAATCATAAGTATGTGGTTGCTGTTGGTTAGTCAATGCTTCTGTTATTGTCATTGACTCATGAAATTCATTTTTAACTTTTAGAGAAATGTCAATAATACTGAATTCACTGATTGTTAATCATTGGAAGCATTTACGATTATATATAACCCTATTGTAATTTATTATCATTTATCACCTCTGTAGTATAATTTTTTTTTCTTACAACTCGCAGCGTTTTTAGTCAATTGTTGTTATTAATAGTCAATAGTTTCTTTGCGAATACACACACCTTCCATTGACTTCTGCTTCTGCCGCTGTTACAGTCCTTTTATTTAGAGTAGAGTTGTAACCACTCATATAAACAGTGTTTTTTAACCACGTGGCTAGGAGACTGACCGAATTCATTCCCAGTTGCTGTTGATTTACTCATATTCTCTTAATATGTTTGAAGATGTGGTGTCTACTTCATTCCAAGTCACTATTAACCGACTATTTATGAAATCAAATAAGTAAATTAAATCGATTGTCATAAAATATGTAGTGTATTAAGACAAGGGAAAAAGAAATAAAACATATATAACTGTGCACATTTTGATTATATTTTAGGGTGCTTGAGAGAGGTATTGTCACAGCATAATATCTTATTAAAGTTCATTTGTAAATAGGTTTAATTTTTATATGTTTATATATATATATATATATATATATATATATATATATATATATATATATATATATATATATATATATATATATATATATATATGTATATATATATATATATATATATATATATATATATATATATATATATATATATATATATAATATATATATATATAACTCAAAAAATAATTAACCGATTTCGATGAAACTTGGCAAGTGCCTGTCTTTTATTAATGGCTTGGATGAGTTCGTTATCCAGAAAAATCAGACGGGGTTTTCCGGAAAAATTTTGAGTTTTCTTTCGAAAATTTTTTTCTCTCTGAAAGTAACAAAGCTGTTTTAATGAAATTTACTATATATGTTGCCTCAACCTTAGGTTAGGTTAGGTTAGATTGTGAGTGGTCCATATCGGTCCCTCCACCGCGACCATAAGGTCTATTGTGGCTCACGCCTAATGTCTATATTTCGTCCAACAAATCCAGCCTCCTACAGAGGTCGATAACCTTTGCGGGCGAAAGTTGATCCAGATCCTCTGGAGCAAGCTTTACCTTGCCAAAGAGCAGGTGTCTAGTCCTATCCGCTGCCGGACAGGAACACAGCACGTGCTCTGCTGTTTCGTCATTCTCCATACACAGCCGGCACTCGGTCTCCTGACCGATCCCAATACGGTGCATGTGATGCCGCAAGCGACAGTGTCCTGTATACAGGCCGACTAGAGTACTCAGTTGTTGTCTGTTCAGCTCTAGAAGTTTCTTAGCCCTTGACTCAGACAGGCCATTTATGAAGGCCTTAGAGTGAGCTAATCCTGGAAGATTTTGCCAATATTGAATTGTCCTTCTATCTGTCCAGGTCTTTAAGGTGCGTTTTGCTGTGCAAGATGTTATTCCCAGCACCGGTTCTGGTCCGACAAAGTCACACTGGGCACCACTCCTGGCAAGCACGTCGGCCGCAACGTTGCCATCATGGTCCGAGTGACCCGGTATCCAGACCAGCGACACCCCATTACAGCTGCCCAATTCGTTTATGGCAGATTTACAACTCCATACCGTCTTTGAATTGCACCGGTAGGAACCAAGAGCCTTTATTGCAGCTTGGCTATCTTGCCTCAACCTTACTACGTACCAAAATTCAACTTTCTAAGTTTAGAGAAAATTGAGTTATTCAAATTTTAAATTTTCTTTCGAAAAAAATTTTTTTCTCCGAAAATTACAAAGTTATTTTAATGAAATTTTGTGGATATCTTTCCTTAGGAAAAACCTTACTACGTATTGAAATTAAACTCTCTAAGTTTATAGAAAATTGAGTTATTTAAATTTGAAGCATGTAATAAAAATTCACTACCATAACCCACTTGCTGCGTCCCGAGTTATTGTGTTTAGTGCAGTAGTGATTTTATAGTTTCTGGGTCAGGGATAAGTCCGTGAAATGAATGTCATGTATTTGTATAAGAAAGTAAGTAACCAAAAATTTTGCATCTCACAGAATTAGACAATCAGGACCTAAACGACTTTCGAGATCCATTGCATCAAGAATAATAAGCTTCAACGAGTGATATTATCATATCAAGTTCGCAAACAAATATTTTGCAACGCACATAACATCCAGACTGGCACAAATAAATGACATAATGATATAGTTTGATTTATTGGTTGTTACGGTTTTAACAATTCTATGTAGATAATTAGAACATTAATGAAGCGAAGATGATAACATGTTGTTGGATTGTCGTTCTTCGTGACTTGATTATGATTTGTGTTGTGGATATTTAAGAGGATTCGTATGTTTGTTAAACGAACGTTCTCTAATGATGAGCTTTTCGAAAGAAAAAAAAACCATTTTCCTTCTGGGTAATTATAGAGAGAAATTATGGTAATAAAGGTCACAAAGAGCAAGCGCGTGCGTTGTAAAATGTAATGTGACGATAAGTCAAACAGTAAGTAATTAAATCGTTCATTACAAATTGTTATTACACTCCCAGATAATATTCAGAGTACAGGATATACAGGCTCGTCCGTAATTAATGGGCCACAGAGTAATTGTAGATTTTTAATGAAAATGCACATAAGCTGATTATTGGTGAATTTTCTTAAAAAAAATTCACTAATGAGGAGATCCCGACTTTCGAATTTTGAAAAATTTTTTTCAAATGAGCGCTAATTAGGACCCCTGGAACTCAAATCCGAGGTCGGATTCAGACTTTATATGTTTATATATATATATATATATATATATATATATATATATATATATATATATATATATATATATATATATATATATTTGTGTCACACCTATAACTAAAAAAATAATGGACCGATTGTGATAAAACTTAGTGAGTACTTTCCTTTCACAAGTGGCTTGGATAAGTTCGTTAGCCAGGAAAATCCGCCGAGGTTTTCCCGGAAAATTTTGTGTTTTCTTTCGAAAAAAATCGAAAAAAAATTATTTCTCCGGAATTAACAAAGTAAGGGCAACCAAATTTCACACGCTGGTTTATATCATTATGGGTAAAATACCTACGAAAATTTAGCTCTGTATGTTAAAGGACAAAAAAGTTACAGGCATTTAAAGAATAATAAATTTGGATTTGCCTCAAAACGTCAAAATCGCGACTTTAAACGTCAAAATTGGTGAGTACCTTCCTTCGCAAGTGGCTTGAATAAGTTCGTTAGCCAGGAAAATCCGCCGAGGTTTTCCCGGAAAATTTTATGTTTTCTTTCGAAAAAAAAATTATATCTCCAAAATTAACAAAGTAAGGGCAACCAAATTTCATACGCGGGTTTATATCATTATAGGCAAGTTACCTACCAAAATTTAGCTCCGTAGGTTAAAGAACAAAAAAGTTACAGGCATTCAAAGAAAAATACATTTGGCTTTTCCTCAAAATGTCAAAACCGCGATTTTAAACGTCAAAATTGGTAATATTTAGGCAATGAACCTGACACTAGTATGAGCTATGGAAGGAAAATGTCTCAAGAATAATATTTTACAAAGCCTGAAGTCTTAGTTTCAATCGTCATTGTCCTTCATTTTACTAAAATATTCCCAGAAAATTCATTTCAAATAGACCCTTTCTCTGATGTTTTGGCTGTCGGTTTAGTTAAGTTGATGCCTTCGCTGTAGGTTTAGTGAAGTTTATGGTTTAACGGTCTATAATTTTTAGCTAATTTTCGTAGAAAAAATTCGTTACTGCATTTTAGCATATTTTATCGAAATATGATGCATGTTTGTAAGAAAAAATCTGGACACAGTAAGTGCGTTTTGGTAGCAAATTTTCATTAAATCCTCCAAATTTCAATAACTCATTTGCTATTAACGTAAGTTTTGTTGGTTAGGAAACCAACATTTAACTGTATTTTCGGAAATTTTTTGTATGAAAGCAGCAAGGGCGTTTCGGTTGTGAATTTTCATTAAATGTTTCAAATTTCAATAACTTAATTTGCTATTAACCTAAGGTTCATTGGCTAGGAGACCAGTTTTCTCAGAAACATTTAAAGTTTATTTTCCGAAAAGTTTTGTACTTTTTAAAATAATTATTTTGATAAAATATGATACACTGTTCCTACTAAATAGGTTATACCGGTAACCAAATTGATGCCTGCTCGCATTAGAGCGATATATTTGTAATTAAAAACATTTTTATGAAAATTCACTTCCATAACGCACTTGCTGCGTCCAGAGTTTTTATAAGAAACAAAGGTGAACTCGTTTGATATCGATAAAACACGCCGGTGTCGAGATATGTGCACTTTAATCATCCAATACACATAAACTTTCTGATCACTGCCAATATTATTAACTTACTAACCCAAGTATGCTTTGACTTAAAAAACAGATGCTAACGCGGATAAATCAAACAGTATGACTTTCCTTGACAACTAACGTCAACAGTTGCAGAAAACATTATTTTTAGTGACATTTCTTAATGAATCATAGAGAGGTATCAACGGTAAGAAATTTTTCGAATTTCTCCAAATGAGCGCGAATTATGGCCACTAGAACCCAAATCCAAGGTCACTTTATATATATATATATATATATATATATATATATATATATATATATATATATATATATATATATATATATATATATATATATATACAGGGTCTCCCAAGTTGAGTAGCCTATTAGATTATTTTCCAAACTATGCATATCTGAATGCTGAAAATTTGCACATGGGGGTTGCAGAAGATGCTCTATCTGAAAAAAATAATTTCCAAAATGGCGCACTTCCGGTTCTACCAGAAGTAGGTGCTAACTTTGTTATTTTAAATAAAACACCCTGTGTATTATTACATTTTTAGAATGCTTATTTGATTTTAGGTGGACTTTTATTAACAAACCTTAGTCCTATTTTCAAATGTTATCGAAATATTTCAATTTTTTCGAAAATTCGAGCCACGAGAAGGCTTTTTTTATAAGGGTATTTTAGCTTTCTGGTGGGTGTGTTAGGATATTTTTTTAAACTGTGCATTACAGGACAACAAAGGTGTGTTGCGACATTATTGAAACAATATTTCATATACAGGGTGTTTTGTGTAATGTATATGAATTCCGTAGCTTTCAAACTCAAAAAACTTGTTTATTTCAAATAGAACACCCTGTATTTTATTATTTTATCAAATGCTTCTGAAGACACTCTTTCAAACTGTATTAGCATTCCCTATACCTAAAAACGATGTTTCTTGAGTTATTGACATTTTTTTTAGAAAAAAGCACAGAATTCCGCAAAAAAAAGTTAATTAATTAACTTATTCAATAGAACACCCTGTATTTTATTGTTTTATCAGATGCACTAGAAGTCACTATTTAAAACTGTATTAGCATTCCCTATACCTAGAAACCATTTTTTTTTGAGTTGTTAACAATTTAATAAAAAAAAGTACAGAATTCGGCCAATACAGTATTATGTTAATAATGTATGCATTTATGTATGTATTTATGTATGTATGTGAATGTCTGTCACACATAAAAGAAATTATATTATCATAGGAATTGTTCAAATTGTCCACCATTTGCATTAACACATCTTTCCAAGCGAGATAGAACTCCATCACTTGTTGCACGCTGTATTTCGAAGGGATTAAGGTTGTCGAGACTATTTCGAACTCGGTTTTCAAGTTCTTCTCTTGAATTAACTGGAGTTGCATAAACGTCTGACTTGATCTTGCCACACAAGTAAAAATCGAGCGGCGTCAGATCGGGTGACCGTGAAGGCCAAACATATCTTCCTCCGCGTCCTATCCACCTATCTTCGAACACTTCATTCATGTACATCTTGACATCTGCTGAAGAATGCTCAGGGGCACCATCTAGTTGATACCAACAATTGATATGATGGTTGAGGGGTAGAGTGTCCAGGAAATCACTGACTGTGGTTCGTAAGATTCTTAGGTACTGATTGGAGGTAAGGTTACTATCGTAAATACAGTAAGAAATTTTATTGTCCATTAGAAGAGCAAATACATTAAAACTAAATTTATTCTGGAAACAGCGCTCTCTTATCACATGAGGATTTTGCTGTGCCCAGTGATGCGAATTGTGTCTGTTAAAAATTCCTTCATGTGAAAACTTGGCTTCATCTGTCCAAATTATATTTTTTATAAAGGAGGGACTATTTTGTTGACGATCCAGGAGCCATTGACAAAATTCCACTCTTCGTGTTGCATCACTAGGTTGTTGAAAATTCACAGTTGTAAATTTATAATCGTGCATATTGTGCTTACGCAATATTCTATGTATTGTCGAATGCGACAGGTTCAAATCAGCTTCAGCAGTTTTTACTGATGCCTGGGGATGGGCTTCAAAATACGATAATACAGTGATTTCTACGTCTTCGTTTCCTGTTAGTGGTGCGTTTCTTGATGAGTTTTTCATATGGCAGCTACCAGTGCTCAAGAAGTTTGATTCGTACCTTCTGAATTTTTTAATTGTCATTGGTGGTACCTCAGGATACCGTTCGTTGAACATTCGACATGTCCTGCTGGCAATTCTGCTACACTTCCCGTAAAAGTAAAACAAATTGAGCAATTGTTCATGTGAGTAGTTACGGCTTTCCATTATACTCTCGAGTCGTAATTTATTTTATTTTTATTTATCTATTTATGATAATTCGCCCAACACGATATACAAGATATAACAATAATAATTATTGTTCACACAAACATACATCAACTCAGGTAATAAAACAATAATGTCACATTACTGAAACGTCAAACTGTAGACAGCACTCTAATAAGTTTATTAACTAACTTATTTTTGTGGCATTCTGTGCTTTCTTCCAAAAGTTGTAAATAACTCAAGGAAAATGGTTTCTAGGTATAGGGAATGCTAATACAGTTTTAAATAGTGACTTTTAGTGCATCTGATAAAACAATAAAATACAGGGTGTTCTATTGAATAAGTTAATTAATTAACTTTTTTTGCGGAATTCTGTGCTTTTTTCTAAAAAATGTCAATAACTCAAGAAACATCGTTTTTAGGTATAGGGAATGCTAATACAGTTTGAAAGAGTGTCTTCAGAAGCATTTGATAAAATAATAAAATACAGGGTGTTCTATTTGAAATAAACAAGTTTTTTGAGTTTGAAAGCTACGGAATTCATATACATTACACAAAACACCCTGTATATGAAATATTGTTTCAATAATGTCGCAACACACCTTTGTTGTCCTGTAATGCACAGTTTAAAAAAATATCCTAACACACCCACCAGAAAGCTAAAATACCCTTATAAAAAAAGCCTTCTCGTGGCTCGAATTTTCGAAAAAATTGAAATATTTCGATAACATTTGAAGATAGGACTAAGGTTTGTTAATAAAAGTCTACCTAAAATCAAATAAGCATTCTAAAAATGTAATAATACACAGGGTGTTCTATTTAAAATAACAAAGTTAGCACCTACTTCTGGTAGAACCGGAAGTGCGCCATTTTGGAAATTATTTTTTTCAGATAGAGCATCTTCTGCAACCCCCATGTGCAAATTTTCAGCATTCAGATATGCATAGTTTGGAAAATAATCTAATAGGCTACTCAACTTGGGAGACCCTGTATATGTGTATATATAGTGCTTTCATTTCAAAACTAGCCACCGTTAATAATTTCTTCATCAAGGAAATCTAAGAAAACAGGTCAATAGGAATTTCAAGGGACACGTTTAAAAACATTATTTTTGGAATTTTACTTTTCAGCCCCTAAGCCCCAGTCACCCCAACTTTATAATTTTAAATGACACCCCCTAGCTTGAGATACATCATTTTAAAGGTATTTAAAATACTAATCCAACGGCTTTTACTAAATTTAAATCCACCGCCAACTTTCGAATTTAGAAGAAGAAAACGTCATTGAAATATGGAATATTAAAAAAAAAATTTAATAGTTTAAGACAAAAACCTACTTTATTAAGTGCTCAGAGTGCCCTCCGTTGTTAGCTAAACAATAAAATAGTCGATCGAGGAATTCTAGTTTAACGTTTTGAAATGTTTCTGTAGTAATTTGTCGGCAAGCTTGGGTGATCCTATCTTTTAGAACCTGAATATTCTGTGGTGGAGGATTATGGTACATAACTGATTTCAAATAACCCCAAAGGAAGAAGTCCAGTGGTGTTAAGTCCGGAGATCTGTCGGGCCAGTCCAGGGCGCCTCGTCTGCCAATCCATTTGTCGGGAAATCTTTGATTAAGCCACTCGCGAACACGTAAGTCATAGTGTGGTGCTGCAAATGATAGTGTCAATTTTGTTCATCCAGCAGTGGGTTGCCTTCTTCATTAAGTTGGTTTTCTAAGGACTCTCTTATGAGTGGGTTGATATAATTTTCCAAAAAATTTAAATACAAATCACCAGTTAAATTTTCTTTAATAAACAAAGGGCCTATTATTTTATTTCCAAGAATTCCCGCCGAGACATAATTTTTTTTGTGGAAACTGTGTATGACCCTCTACAAACACTCGTGGATTTTGATTATACCAATATCTACAGTTGTGTTTATTAACAAAACCATTCAGAAAGAACGTTGATTCATCACTAAAGCAAATATTCTTTACCAAATTCCTATGGTCTTGAATTCTGGCAGTCATTAATTCACAGAATTGAATCCTTCTATCATAATCATCTTGGAGAATGGTAAATTTATAAGGAAAGAACTTGTAAATTTTTAAAACTTTATGTATGGAACCGACGGAAATATTCGTTAATGCAGCGACTTTTGGAATTGAGGTCGTAGGGTCAGCGGCAAAACATGCTAAAACATTTTTTTCAGGATGCCTTTCGTTGAAAACTCGGACGGTATTACGAGCACACCTATTCTGAGCACCATACAAGTAAATTATTTCAACTTTTTCTTGTGTAGTGCAAACCATGATTGTTAGTTTTATTTAAATTTAATATTTTAAATTGAAATGATTTAAATGAGTTTGAAGTTTTTAAAATTTAAAAATTTAATCACAACAGACTTGGTTTTAACTCGTTGCAGTCGTCAATAAATCTAATACTAAATACGAATAAGTAACAAAGTTATCAAGAAAGTAAAACTGGCTCATTTTATTGGAAATTTATCGTTAAATTAGACATGGGCGTTATCGTTCTCATATTAGCTCGTACCAGAAAAATTGAGAGCCGCAAATGGCACCGGGGAGGTAAATTTGCCGAAAAATTACTGATAAAAACAATTCAAATGTTAGAAAAAAATTTGACAGTCGACTATTTCATTGTTTAGCTAACAACAGAGGGCAGTTTGAGAACTTAATAAAGTAGGTTTTTATCTTAAACTATTAAATTTTTTTAAATTTAATATTCCGAATTTGATAACGTTTTCTTCTTTTAAATTCAAAAGTTTGCGGTGGATTTAAATTTCGAGAACGCCGTTGGTTTAGGATTTTAAATACCTTTAAAATGATGTATCTCAAGCTAGGGGGTGTCATTTAAAATTACAAAGTTGGGGTGACTGGGGCTTAGGTGGTGAAAAGTGAAATTCCGAAAATACTGTTTTTGAACGTGCCCCTCGAAATCCCAATTGACTTGTTTTTTTTTGAACCAGATTTCCTTGATAAAGAAATTATTAAGGTTGGCTAGTTTTGAAATGAAAGCACTGTATATATATATATATATATATATATATATATATATATATATATATATATATATATATATATATATATATATATATATATATATATATATATATATATATATATATATATGTGTGTGTGTGTGTGTGTGTGTGTGTGTGTGTCCAATAGATAATGAAAACACAATATCTTTTAAATTACTAGAAGTATGAAACTAGAACTTTACACGCACGTAGATATCGTATAAGTGGTCCTATCTTCCAAATTTGAACTCAATTGGTTTAGTAAACCTTGAGTTATAACCAACTAAAAAATAAATAGTTTATGATATGATCTGAAATTACCTCTGAATGGGTGCCTATAATGTTAGACAAGGTCAAACAGATATATCAGGGTTACTCTGTCACTGCAAAATAAAGCTCCAAATCAAACGAACAGGCTACAAAAATATGTCACAATAAAAAATCAGCGGGGTCCCTATTTGCCACAACTCTCGTCTGAATCTGAAGATATCAGAATATTGTATAGTAATAAATAAACATTTTTGCCTTGTTGTTCGCCGGCAATTCTACTTCCAACCCACCTACAAATGTTCAACCACCAACAGTCCCCAATGTCGCCCATAAAATGACGGATATCATTTTCAAAACTAAAAAAGTACGAAAGATGATCTCTTCTCTTAATAACAGGAAAGCCTCTGGCCTTCACGAGATCCCATCAATTGTTCTAAAAAATGCGCACCAGAACTTGCTCCTGTCCCGAGTCGTCTGTTTCAGACATTTTACAATAGAGGCATATTCCCTAGTAACTGGAAATGTGCTAGAGCACAACCTGTCCCCAAAAAAAGATCCAAAGCGCTTCCTAGTAACTACATGCCTATTTCTCTCATTTCAGTCGTCTCTAAAGTGATGGAAAAGTATATAAACACCGAATTACTAAAATTTCTTGAAAAACACAGTATAATCCACGACAGGCAGTATGGATTCCGTCAGCGCAGATCAACTGCCGACCTCCTTTCCTTTGTCACCCATTCTTGGAACAAGTCTATGGAACTACACGGTGAATCCTAGATTGTCGCTCTAGACATATCCAAAGCATTCGACCAGGTCTTTCACGCCGCGCTGTTTAATAAACTACCGGCCTATGGCCTACCACCAAAACTCTGTACGTAGACAGCAAATTTCCTCTCCAACCGGAGCATTTCTGTTGTCGTGAATGGTCATTCCTCTAAACTGTATCCAATTAATGCAGGAGTTGCTCAAGGTTCAGCTTTAGCCCCTACTTTGTTTCTTCTCCACATCAATGACGTCCTCTCTAGCACATCCAACCCAGTTCACAGTTACGCGGACGACAGCACCCTCCACTCAAATATACAATATTCTAAGCCCATCTCTTTAGCCCAATTAGATGAGGATCGCAGACTCATGGAGGGTTCTATCTCCGTGGATCTCCAAAAAATATTAGACTGGGGAAGTAGAAATCTTGTACAATTCAACCCCACCAAATCACAGTATTTCTTTCTCTCTCATAAGAGATACACCAGCCCTAGACCCATCACAATCAACAACCAAGTTATTCAAAGTAATGAGTCATTTTCACTTGTAGGCATTTCTGTGGATCGAAATCTCAATTGGCACCAACATGTCACATCAACTGCAGAAGCGGCTGCAAAGAAATTAGGTTTCCTCTTCCGGGCTCGTAAATACTTTTCACCAGCTAATCTCTATACCTTATATACTTCACAAATAAGACTAAACCTCGAATACTGCTCCCACATATGGAGTGCTGCTGCCGCTTCTACACTCGTTATCCTGGACCCCATTCAGAAGAGAGCTATACGTCTCATAGGTGACCCCTACCCTTACCCATAGGCTGCCATCCCTTGCCCACCGACGTGCCGTTGGTGACCTCTTTCTTTCTTTTATAGTTATCTGCACGGTCACTGCTCAGAGGAGATTTCTTCCATAGTTCCTCCACCTGCTGCCCCCAAGAGATCTACCAGGGGAACAGAGCGAATGCACCCTTTTACTGTCCAGGTCACAAGACATAGAACATCTTGTTATGCCCGCTCTTTTGTCCCGAGGACTTCCAAGTTGTGGAATTCCTTGCCGGCGCATGTTTTTCCTTCTCCCCCGAACCTCCAAACCTTCAAGTCCAGAATTAACAAGTTGCTTCTTTCCTCCTTGTCGTCATCCACGATACGATAGTATTTAGGCTGTAAGCCCTCGTGGTGTGTTGTTGAAATTAAAAAAAATCTCGTACAAAAAGGAACTCTACTAGCGCAAAAAATTAGTTTTTTATAAATTTCCAAGTCATACTTGATTTTTGGAAATTAAAATTATGACACACAATCTTTTCCATTCAAGCAGAGCTTAATCCCAAAAAATGAAGTTTTAACTCAAAAAATTACAGTTGTTTTCACCTGTTCATGCGTCGATCCGGGGACACACTGTATATAGTATAAATATATTATTTTTTATACATATTAGGTGTACATATATTTTTACTGTGAGAATGAACTTTAGTAATCATTTCATCTTATTTTCGAACCATGTTCAGATTTATTTTGTATTAATTACAAATTTCACTGATATTAAATTTAATTGATGTAAATAGCATTAAAAATTTCGCAAACTAGTAAGAATCTGGAAACGTCTAAGAGTTCAATTAAAACCAATCTTATTTGACCGCGGTAGTTGAAGGTTTCACTTAATTTGATAATTCTAGTGACGAACAAATTACGCACATTACATTTTCATTAATTAGTTAAAATTATCAGTTGTTACTTCCTAATTAGTCGCGACTGTCAAAACAAATTTACTTGCTGAAATTTTTAGAAAGTCAACATTTTTCTGGGCAGTTTTCAACAAAAACTTTATAAGAAGGGTACGTGTCTTTTTAGGGTTAGGAGAAAACGTAATATTTTTATTTTTATTTAAAATACATACAGAGCCTCGGTGGTTCAGGGGCAAGAACGTGTGCCTCTGAACCGAAGGGTACTGGGTTCGATCCCAGGGTTCTCCTTTCACTTTTTTAGTACAAACTGTAACATTAACATCAACCGAGGTTCTGACATTGTATTTGAGCAAGTTGAATGTCTGCACGTTCCACCCTTCGGAGGGGGCGTAAAGCAGTCAGTCCCGTGTCCATGCGATGTTGGACACGTTAAAGATCCCTACCCTCCTTACAGAAAGGCAGGGGTTCGGCAAATTTTTCAGGATAGTGAGGTGAAACTGCTCCCTGGCGTCAATGATTGGCCATAGTCGCGGAAATAGGCCGACGTTAAAGGAAACATGTATGTGAACTGTGAAATGTGATATAATTGTAATGTCCTCATTGTCTCTACTGGAAAATGATCATCATTTTAGCAACATTTTGGATGAATTTATTGCACATTTTTTTTACTCAATATCGCAAATAATTGCTTGAATGTTGAGTCTTAATTATTGAGTCGTCTTGGGACCATTAGCATAGACTATCTCTCGTATCCCCACAGATAGAATTCCAACAGCGTCAAATCATACGACCTAGGTGGCCAACTGATGAAATTTCCCATAAAATCGCCCAATTGCTTCACCAGATGTGTGGCATGTAGCACCATTTTGTTAACAATAGAGATAGGTTAAGTACATACATAGCCCTCTTTCATAACCCCCTAGATATAGGTTTCAAATGAAAGGGTTTGACGAGCTTTTATTTAAGTTCGCGTTTAAGTATATTAGTTAGTTATTGTTTAATATAAATCTTGTAAGCGTACCTTCCCCCAAGCCAAGCAAAATCTCAAGATCGCTTCCCCATTAAAGAGATAGATAGCTCAAAGCTAACAGGAAAAAGGTCTTGTAATAATGATGCAATACCAGAAATGCACAGGTTAAGCTGTAACTAAAAAAGAGTGCTGCAAATTGAATCATAACTTCCACATAGCTGTGATAGTTTATTCTCTTCAGAATTTTTTAGGGTCCATGACTTGACCACGAAGAAAATATTTGTATTCCTGCACCCATAAACTTTTGAAACATTATATTACTCGAGTTTTATTGAAAAAAATATAAATTTTTACCAAATCACCCCTTATTTATCCCTTACCTCCTGAAGCGATCTTACGCAAAAACAATTCGAAGCCTTCCTTTGTCGGGTGCTAACTGGATACCAAATCTGAAGATGATATCTCAATTTGTTCGAAAGTTATTGCGCCTATTAACAGATAGACGTACGTGCCGACAGACCGACAGATCGACAGACAAAAAAATTTCGTTCCAGAATCAAGTTTTCTATGTTTTTTAAACTTTTCACGCCGTTTTATCCAAAAGAAATTTTGAACTTTTGTCAACAATATTCCACGCCCACACATTCAACCCCTAATTTAATTTGAGCACTAATGTTTGACAAAATGAAAAGTTTTCTAATAAATAAACCATAAAACGTTATATCACTCGAATTTTGACGAAAAAATATCAATTTTCACCAAATTAGCCCCCATTCATCCCCTACCCTCTAAAGCGATTTTACCCAAACAAAATCCGAACCGTTCGTTTGTCGAGTGCTAACTGTATACCAAATTTGAAAACAGACAGACATACAGACCGACAGACGATGTGGAAGTTAAAAATCTATACATATTAGTGAATTTTTATTTTAAAAACATCACTAATAGAGAGGTATCGATGGTGAGACTTTGCAAAAATGTTTTCACATGAGCGCGAATTAGGACCCCTAGAACCCATATCTGGGGTCAGTTTCAATTTATATATATATATATATATATATATATATATATATATATATATATATATATATATATATATATATATATATATATATATATATATATATATACGTATCCGTCTGATAACTGAAAAAATAATCAACCGATTTCAATGAAACTTGACAAGTGCCTTTATTATATTAATGGCTTGGATGAGTTCGTTATCCAGGAAAATCAATCGAGGTTTTCCGGGAAAATTTTGAGTTTTCTTTTAAAAAAAAATTTTTCTCCGAAAATCACAAAGCTGCTTTAATAAAATTTACTATATATGTTGCCTTGGGAGAGACCTTACTACGTACCAAAATTCAACTTTCTAAATTTATAGAAAATTGAGTTATTCAAATTTTTAATTTTATTTCGAAAAAAAAAAATTTCCGAAAATTACAAAGTTATTTAAATGAAATTTAGTGGATATCTTGCCCTAGAAAAGACCTTACCACATACCAAAATTGAACTTTGAAAGTTTATAAAAAATTGAGATATTCAAATTTGAAGCATTTAATTAAAATTCACTACCATAACGCACTTGCTGCGTCCCGAGCTTTTTTTTTTTGGTTTTGGTACATCCAATTGATAAAAGATTGTTTTTAAAAAGTATTTTCCACATATAATTTTATTTGTATTTGTATGTTTACTATTCTTCTTCGGTGTATTCGAAACAAGTTTTCCTATGATTTATATATAGCATATTATGTAATTCAAATTAGGACTGTTATTTAAATTTTATAGTTTTGTTGTTGATTATTTATTACATTAGTTACTACGTCGCTTGTAAAATGATTTATTTTCATAATTCTGATAAAAAAGTTACTGGCTACTTTATTAAATCAATCACAGAGTTGTTAAATTATGACAAATTCATCATTTATAATTTTTTAATGCTATTGTATGTAAAACAATTTTAATTTACTACATACAAATTTTTTTACACGTGTTTAACAAAATATTATTTTTTAATATATTTACGATGTTCCAAAAGTCTTAACACCACTATTATTATCACTTTATTTGCTTAAATTATACAGTATGTCTAATACAATAAGTATATTCCTCGTACTCTATATCTCCGATGTTAGTAGCTGTAGAAATAAATGTGTCTGTAATGTTTTATTAACAAGGAAATCTACTTTTAAAGGCATCCTCAAGGGGTGGGTGATAGGGGGTGAAACGTAAATATTTTAGAATCACCCTTATATCATTGCCACCACCTTTTTAAGGTCTTAAAAGAAGCCACATTCTGCCAAAAATTCAAGATATCTATTGTCATGGTGAGTCAAGTGACAGTTCGAAGAACTAATAAATTTGGAGTATTACTAAAGTTATTTATTACTTTATATTAGTTATGTAATAAACCTTAACTACACCTTATTGACTATAAGGTGCTCAAAATCGACCACTTTACAAAAGATAACAACACGTTGGAATAAAAATAACGGAATTCGGATAGATGGAAATTTCCGGTAAACAAGCAGTTACAGTTTGTTTGCTTGAACCACCCTCAAACATCTAAGGCCGAGTACCTGTGCAGAATATAAAAGTCTGCACGCAGCAGGTGCGTTATGGAAGTGAATTTTCATAAAAATGTTTTAATAGCAATTATGTTTTTTTTAAATAAAACAGGCATCAAATTTGGTTACCAGTATAACCTATATAGTAAAAACAATGTGCCATGTTTCATCAAAACAACTTTATTGTTTGAAATTGTAGAGAAATGTCCGAAAGTAAACTTAAAGTGTTCCCGAAAAAACTCGTTTCTTGGTCAACCTTACAGGTTAATAGCAAATTGAGCTATTCAAATATGAAGCATTTGATCAAAATTCGCAACCATAACGCACTTGCTGCATCCAGAATGGCTTTTCTAACAAACATGCATTATATTTAGATGGAAAATGCAAAAATACAAAAACATAAGGCGAGTTTGATTAAAAAAAAAAAAAGAAAATTTGTATCACCTATGGGCTACTCTGTGACTGTAGAAATATTTTTAAGATGTAGCTCAAGACACCCTATAATTAATGTATACAATTTTTTTTCATATCTTGTATAATAACGGATATATTGAGCTTTATTGATTTTTTACGAAAATTCGACAAAAATTATATACCATTACACGATAAACTCTATAGCCAACACTACTGCCAAGCATCAGAGAAAGGGTCTATTTGAAATGAATTTTCTGGAAATATTTTAGTAAAATGAAACACAATGACGGTTGAGACTAAGATTTCAGGGTTTGTAAAACATTCTTCTTGAGACATTTTCTTTTCAAAGCCCGTATTATATTCAAGTTCTTTGCCTAAATGTTGCCAATTTTGACGTTTTAAATCGCAACTTTGACGTTTTGAGGAAAACCCCAATTTATTTTTCTTTAAATGCCTATCACTTTTTTGTCTTTTGACATACAGAGCTAAATTTTTGTAGGTAACTCACCTATAACGACATTAAATTGCACAAAATTTGGTTGCCCTTACTTTGTTAATTCCGGAGATATAATTTTTTTCGGAAGAAAACACAAAATTTTCCGGGAAAACCTGAGCCGATTTTCCTGGCTAACGAACTTAGGCAAGCCACTTGCAAACGCAAGGTATTCGACAAATTTAATCAAAATCTGCCTATTATTTTTTGAGTTATCGGTGTGATACATACATACATACATACATACATACATACATACATACATATATATATATATATATATATATATATATATATATATATATATATATATATATATATATATATATATATATATATATATATAAATTGAAACTGACCCCGGATATGTGTTCTGAGGGGCCTAATTCGCGCTGATTTGAAGAAATTTTTTCAAAATTCAAAAGTCGGGATCTCCTCCCATTAGTGATTTTTTTAAAGAAAATTCACTAGAAACAGTTGTGGTTGTCAAATGTTTGGAATTTTTCACCCTCTGATTACGTCGACTTAGTTAGTGAAACGATATCAGGTACGAGTGTTAGGCTAGTTTTTGAAATACTCTATATAAATACAACCCCATTAGCGATGAAAAAGTTTCAAATTTACTTATTACTGTGTTAAACCTACTTTGGCTTAATTTTTGTTAACACGTTTATATTTCCAACAAGCAAATGTTAAATTTTGTTGCCACTGACTTTTTAAAAGTAAAATACACCAGCTTAACACTTTTTATGTGATTAGCTAATTTATTATATCTTATTAGTCATTAACTGGAACTGTAATAAATTTAAAATTAATACACGAAAATTTTGCTCCATTTCTTACAAAAGCCAACAAAAATAATAATGATGTCTAAACAAAGTCAAATATTTCGAAACTTGTCTCATTTAATGGTTATGCCCTGTTGGTCACACCTTGTATATTATTCATTATTTACCATCTACATAGAGCAACAATGATATAATTGACATTTATGTGTACATTTCAATTAAATAGTGAAAACATTATTATGTACATTGTTTGTTAGATTAGAAAACAGTGTAAAATTAATCGACTCTGGTGACAGAGCATTGTTTTTAAATTCTAGGAAAACTTGTAACACGCATGCACTGTGTCCGTAAAGTAACGCATAAATTCAATAGAATTAAAGGTGACCATTATTAAGGAAAATTAAAAAACAGGCCAATCTTTATTGTGAATTTTGAAATAAAAATCTCACCCATATCGTCATGCCTCTTCAAAGGGTAGCCAGCCCTTGGGAATTTTGAAATTGGATGTTGGGTAGTGTGATACATATTTTTAAAGGTAATCCAATTCTTTATTCAACCATTTTTTTTGTCGGAATAAAATAAAGTGAGTAATAACATTACTATTATCAGTAACACCTAACACAAGTGAAGCTTGTAGAAAATTACATAGTCCAGTCCTATGACACTGATATGATACTTATTTATTTACGGGCCAGGAGCCCATTTTAGATAAGTACAAAGTATACAATAAACGCAGTTAACAAAAGCACACAAAATGGTTTCAAGCTAGACAAAATGAAAAAAATCGGGACGCAGCAAGTGCGTTATGGTAGTGAATTTTTATTAAATGCTTCAAATTTAAATAACTCAATTTTATATAAACTTAGAGAGTTTAATTTTAATACGTAGTAAGGTCTTTCCTAAGGAAAGATATACACAAAATTTCATTAAAATAACTTTGTAATTTTCGGAGAGAAAATTTTTTTTCGAAAGAAAATTTAAAATTTGAATAACTCAATTTTCTGTAAACTTAGAAAGTTGAATTTTGGTACGTAGTAAGATCTCTCCAGAGGCAACATATATAGTAAATTTCATTAAAAGAGAGAAAGAAAACTCAAAATTTTTTCGGAAAACCCCGTCCGATTTTTCTGGATAACGAACTTATCCAAGCCATTAATAAAAGAAAGGCACTCGCCAAGTTTCTTCGAAATCGGTTAATTATTTTTGAGTTATCAGACGGATACATATATATATATATATATATATATATATATATATATATATATATATATATATATATATATATATATATATATATATATATATATATATATATATATATATATATATATGTATGTATGTATGTATCCGTCTTTAATAAGATATTATGCTGTGACAATACCTCTCTCAAGCAGTGGCGATTTCTCCTAGTGAGCTAGGTGTGCGCCGCACACCCTAAAATATAATCAAAATGTGCACAGTTATATATGTTTTATTTCTTTTTCCCTTAGTCTTGATACACTACATATTTTATGACAATCGATTTAATTTACTTAATTGATTTCATAAATAGTCGGTTAATAGTGACTTGGAATGAAGTAGATACCACGTCTTTTAACATGTTCAGAGAATATGAGTAGATCAAAGCAACTGGGAATGAATTCGGTCAGTCCCCCACGCACGATTTTAACATAGTGAGGCAAATACCATTGATTTTAACACTGCAGTGAGCTATAAAAATTTGATTAACTCAGTTTTCTATAATCTTAGAAAGTTTAATTTTGGTATGTAGTAAGATATTTCCTAGGACAATATATCCACCAAACTTCATTAAAATAACTTTGTAATTTTTGGAGAAAAAAAATTGTTTCAAAAGAAAATTTAAAAGTTCAATAACTCAATTTTCTCTAAACTTAGACAGTTGAATTTTGTTACGCATCACAATCTCTCCTGAGGCAACATATATACTAAATTTCATTAAAACAGCTTTGTTACTTTCGGAGAAAAAATTTTTTTCGAAAGAAAACTCAAAATTTTCCCGGAAAACCCCGTTCGATTTTTCTGACTAACGAACTCATCCAAGCCATTAATAAAAGAAAGGCACTTGCCAAGTTTCATCGAAATCGGTTAATTATTTTTTGAGTTAGCGGTTGGATACATACATACATATATATATATATATATATATATATATATATATATATATATATATATATATATATATATATATATATATATATATAAACATATAAAAATTGAAACTGACCCCGGATATGGGTTCTAGGGGTCCTAGTTCGCACTCATTTCAAATGAAAGAATTTTTGCATAGTCTTACCATCGATACCTCTCTATTAGTGAATTTTTTAAAATAAAAATTCACTAAAATAGGCAATATAGACAAAATATAGGCAACCAATATCAAGCACCAATTAACCAAACTTACAAAGTGACAGCTGTTTTAAGAAAACTGATTTTCCTGTGAAAAAGTCAAGTTCATCAGACAACTTGTTGGCCAACACTGAACATTTAATTAAATAAGAGTTGTGACTGTAGTTGGCACGATGAAAAGCGACAGGAAATGAACTCTTTGAACAAGTTACTCTGGGTGGAACAAAGATGTTGACCATAGAAAGCAAGTCAGGAAATGATACCTCGAAGTTAATTATATTATAAAAAAGTTTTAAATCTTTTTGTTTCCGTCGAACATCAAGAGGTATGATATTAAAATACGTTAGTAAATCATCGATACCACTATAATGATGGTGGCTTTTGAAAGCAAGAAACTTTAAAAACTTGCACTGTTCCTGTTCAAGACTGCCAGAATGACATGTATAGTAGGGAGACCACACAGAAGAGGCATATTCAAGATGATGATGTACAAGAGAAAAATTAAGAATTTTAACAGATCTGATGTTGGTGAAATCAGAGGTACATCTTTAGATAAAGCCAGGCAACTTCAGAGACTTAGAGATCACATTAGAAACATGAGGAATAAATGAAAAAGATGAATCAAATACAACACCCAAATCTCTAACTAATTCGACAGACTTCAATGGTACACCCTTGATGTAATTGGTATGTTCAAGTCTGTTCCTTCCTCTATAAAAAGAAATTGTTTTAGATGGATTGACTTTCATCCCATTGTTAAGACACCAGCTTATTAAGTTGTCAATGTCATACTGAATCTTAAAAATGTCTGAAGGACATGTGATATAGGAAAATAATTTCAGATCGTCGGCACACAATACAAATCTACAATGAGGGAAACACTAATGAATGTCATTAATGAAGATATTAAATAGCAAAGGCCCCAAGTGAGAACCTTGTGGCACGCCAGACAAAACTTTTATCCCACTGGACATAAAATTTCCTATAAGCACCAGCTGATATGTGTCAGAAAGGTAACTACCTATCCAGCTGAGAAGAGGGCCACCAACACCAAACATATGTAGCTTATGGATTAAGAGGTTATGGTTCACTCTGTCAAAGGCCTTGGAAAAGTCGGTTCAATATCTTAAAGTCTGTAAACAATGTTCAAAATGTTGGGCTTCTTGTACGAAAATAACCCTAAAGCTTTCGTGCAAGTGAATACGTCTAATTTTCAACTTTTGCTATTTCAAATTAATCATTAAATTGTTGGTAAAATGCATTTATCGATAGCTCAAAGATTACAGTTCCAATGATGATCGGTTATGGTGACGGGATTCAGGCAGAGGTGTGTATTCTGTTTAATACTAAATATTCGGATATGTCTATTAATGAATCAACAGTGAGCAAAATAGATAAGAAATTTCGAGAAACGTCTATCGTGGAAGATTTGCCAAAAACAGGTCGCCAGTCTATTAGTGAAGAAGTAAAATTAAACGTCTTATTGGAAGTGGAAGAGAATTCTCACAGTAGTGTTCAACAAATTCGCCGAGACAATCGAACTCCATCTCAGACGGCACCTAACGTATTGAAACTTCAAAAGCTTCATCCTTATAAAACACAGCTTTTGCAGGAGTTATCCGATGACGATCCAGACCGAAGGATGCAGTTTTGTGCAACATTAATGGATACGTGTAATGAGAACTCTTTGCAAGTACCGAATATTCTGTTTTCGGACTAATTTATTTTTACACTACATGGTTTCCCTTCTGTCTGCCTTGCGACGATCCAAGAATTTCACCTCTAACGTCGCAATACGAATGCCCCCATCCGTTCCTATTAATCATTACCTCGGAGTTCCAAAAACCAACAAAATAGAACAGAGGTCCTATTCCATTATTCCATGCACACAGTATTCAGGCGAAGTTTTAGCCTGCTTTAAGCACTATAATTTGTTCAAAGTAAACGTGCCGGCCCACCTCGACACTCAGTGAAGAGCACCGCGGCGGGATTGAGTTGGGCCGCACTTGCGAGCTAAGCCCACCGGCAGGACGTGGGCTTAGCTCGCGTCAAAACCGTCAAAACTGCAGATATTGGTCAAGGGAAAATCCAAGATGGATGCGACAGAATCGCACACAGTACCCACAAAAGGTAAATGTTTGGGCGGTAATTGTTAGGAGTAGGATTATTGGTCCATACTTTTTTGATGGAACAGTTTACAAAGTATTATTTTTAAATAAATTATTAATTAAATTCTGGAATTTTTTCTCTCTGCTGGTTCTGTCATCTCAATTATTTATTTACACGAGCATCTAGTTAAAATGTTTACATTGGTTTTATGAGAGTCTTAATTGTTTGTTTCAATTAACACTATAATAAACTATAACTTTATTGCAGACACGAATTAATAAAGTAATTATGACTTCACATTTATTATAATATCTTCTGTTTAGAATCAATCAAATATTAACTTGTCATCCTGCAGCGATTCGTATAAAAGTATATTATTTACTTTTATGAGCTAAATCATCAATACCAATAATATCTATGCAGAAATGTGCCTTTGGAGACCTCTCTTAGGTTTAAGGTTAAACACACTGAGACCTTGGAGACCATCGCTAGCGATATTTGGGGAGTAGGCAGATTAAGGCCCCGTAATCGAGCTACAACAATTCAACCTATCCTTATCGACCGCTCCAAACAGTCTGCAGCTTGAGGCATTGGAGTTCAAGTCCTTTCATATTTCCTTAACCCCTTGCCAATAGTTAAGAGGATATATATCCTCTTAACTATTGGCAAGAGGATATATATATATCCTCTTAACTATTGGCAAGAGGATATATATCCTCTTAACTATTGGCAAGAGGTTAAGGAAATATGAAAGGACTTGAACTCCAATGCCTCAAGCTGCAGACTGTTTGGAGCGGTCGATAAGGATAGGTTGAATTGTTGTAGCTCGATTACGGGGCCTTAATCTGCCTACTCCCCAAATATCGCTAGCGATGGTCTCCAAGGTCTTAGTGTGTTTAACCTTAAACCTAAGAGAGGTCTCCAAAGGCACATTTCTGCATATATATATATATATATATATATATATATATATATATATATATATATATATATATATATATATATATATATATATATATATCAAAAGCGGCTAATAATAATAATATGTTTATTCGCGCCATAAAAAAATGTGTAGAACACATCAATATTAAAAAAAGCATACACAGGAATTACAATTCAAAACAAACTATACAATCACGATATCAATTAAAAACAGCTACAATTTATCAGCTAGAAAATCCTCAAAATTATAATAGGCCTTTGCGGCCAGAATATTACCTAGTGTTGTTAGTGAATTTTCTTTAAAAAAATTCACTAATTAGGAGATCCCGACTTTTGAATTTCGAAAAAATTTCTTCAAATGAGCGCTAATTAGGCCCCCCAGAACACATATCCGAGGTCAGTTTCGATTTTTATATGTTTATATATATATATATATATATATATATATATATATATATATATATATATATATATATATATATATATATATATATATATATATATATATATATGTATCACACCGATAACTCAAAAAATAATGGGTCGATTTGAATTAAATTGGGTGAATAAATTCCTTTTGCAAATGGCTTGGATAAGTTCGTTAGCCAGGAAAATATGCCCAGGTTTTCCCGGAAAATTTTGTGTTTTCTTTCGAAAAAAAATTATATCTCCGGAATTAACAAAGTAAGGACAACCAAATTTTCTCCGAGGGTTTATATCCTTATAGGTAAGTTACCTACCAAAATTTAGCCATGTAGGTCAAAAGACAAAAAAAGTTATGGGCATTTAAAGAAAAATAAATTAGGGTTTTCCTCAAAACGTTGCGATTTAAAACGTCAAAATCGGCAACATTTAGGCAAATAACTTGAATCTAATAGGGGATATGGAAATCAAATGTCTCAAGAAGGATGTTTTACAAACTCTGAAGTCTTCGTTTCAACCGTCATTGTCCTTCATTTTACTAAAATGTTTCCAGAAAATTCATTTCAAATAGACCCTTTCTCTGATGCTCGGCAGTAGTCTTAGCTATAGAGTTTACCGTTTAATGGTATATAATTTTGTCGAATTTTCGTAAAAAATCAATAAAGCTCAATATATCCGTTATTATACAAGATATGAAAAAAATTTGTATATATTAATTATAGGGTGTCTTGAGCTACAACTTAAAAAAATATTTCTACAATCACAGGCTGGCCCATAAGTCGTTGGTGATACATTTTTTTAAAATTTTAATCAAATACGCCTTATGTTATTGCATTTTTGCATTTCCATCGAAATATAATGCATGTTTGTAAGAAAAGAAATTCTGGATGCAGCAAGTGCGTTATGGTAGTGAATTTTGATCAAATGCTTCATATTTGAATAGGCCAATTTGCTATTAACCTATAAGGTTGACCAAGAAACGAGTTTTTCCGGGAACACTTTAAGTTGACTTTTGGAAATTTTTGTACATTTTCACACAATAAAATTATTTTTATGAAACATGGCACATTGTTTTTACTATATAGGTTATACTGGTAACCAAAATTGATGCCTGCTTTCTTAAAAAGAAAACACACATATTTGCAATAAAAACATTTTAATGAAAATTCACTACCATAACGCACTTGCTGCGTCCAGAGTTTTTAGTTAATTTTCTTTTAAAAAATCAGTAATGAGGAGATCACACCGATAACTCAAAAATAATGGGCCGATTTTAATGCATATGCTTATGTTTTTATCTTCGATAGGTGCCGTTTATTTAATTTACCCAAAAATTCTTATGCTGAAAAAAAATCAGTGGACATATTTTTTTCTATAGGTTTGCTGTTATTTTTGTAATTTGCTATCATGATGGTATGTTAAGTTTCTTTAGAAACAACATGGTGTTTAAAAGTAAATAAATTTATTTTGCTGTGCTGAATATATTTCAGTCCCCTGGTATATATGTATATAGACAAAACAGTTTAACTGTACTTATGTATCTTGTCATGGTTGCTTATTTTTGTTGTTGCTAAAATCAGCGCAGGACCTATAAAGCTAACTGTTTCAGTCTGTTGCAATAAACAACGGTCTATCATTAGCAGTTTGGGAGGTTGAAATTACTATA
Source organism: Tillus elongatus (assembly GCA_964006375.1). NCBI lineage: Eukaryota > Metazoa > Arthropoda > Insecta > Coleoptera > Cleridae > Tillus > Tillus elongatus. The sequence continues at coordinate 89,872,349 of OZ023270.1, read as the reverse complement.
CTTATCATTTTTAAATGTCATTTATAATATAAGTATGCAAATATACCTAAAGATGTTCTCAGTCTCATTATTTAATGAGTGGATTTTCAGTTAGCGACATGCAAAATCTACTTTTCTTAGACCACCTTAAGGTAAGGTTTTTTTTAAATCCACCATTTGCCATTTAAGACACCAATTATCAAATTTTTAGCAATAATCAAGCATTGACAAACTGGCGGTTTTCAAAAATATCATAGACATTATTTAAATTACTGGATAATCTACTGCAACTAATACCCTTAAGTCATTATGGTAACGGTTTACAAAAACATCTCTAGTAATTCATTTATACCAGTTAGACGACTCAGAAGCAAAAAAGCTGAACGGTTCTTTACGTATATTGCTGTGATAAATAAACAAACATTCCTGACACAGTGACTGCACAACGGTGGCGAATTTTCAAAAAAAATGTATTGAAGTTAATTGTGGGCCTTGTGAAAATTTGTCATTCAATATTTAGGTAATCAATAATTGCTTTTCCTTATGGGGGTGTTGTAATACGGACTAATGAGAGAATAGCGTTCCAGAAGCTGGAAGACCTTGGAGAATATTGTGAAGAATTGGATTTTGAGATCACTGGTGTCAAGCTGAAGCGCAATCAATCCATCGTCCTCACAGTGTATACATCAGACAAGGGAGATTTTAATGAGTTTTTACACAGGCTCGAAGGAGTCCTTAGTAGAACTGTGTGTAATCACAAACATAGTAGAGTTTATCTGGCGGGAGAGTTCAACGCGGACTTTTCGAGAGCAGCGTCGCAGAGGGACAGGCTGAAGCAGTTGGCGCAGAGCTTTGGTCTGGCAGGAATATTCAAAGATTTCACCAGAATTACAAAAACAAGAAGCTTATGTTTGGACAATATCTTCACAAACTACACGGGCGGAAGCAATCACTGAGTGAATCTGTATATGGGTGATCACTTCGCATATATACTACGGGTGGAAGCGTCAAGCACTTTCGGGAAAAATGAAAGGAAACTGATACGGTATAGAGATGTTAGTGAACATAGTACACAGCTTCTCAAATATGAGCTTTCAAGGATAGACTGTGAGCTGGAGGGAAAGCAGATAGAACAAGCCTATTATTGCTTTCATGAGGTATTCTTTCGGTTATTTGACACGGCATATCCAGAGAAAGAAAGGTTAGTCAACTTAGATAAAACTTAAGAAAACCTATTATCCAACTGACGAGATATATAACATGAGAAAAACACTAGATATACTGGACACAATACGAAGGGTAAAAAGTTTCGGGACGCAGCAAATGCGTTATAGTAGCGAATTTTCATAAGAATTGTACATTATTATTATACGGCACATTAGTGAAGTTAATACCTAAAACTTACACAGACCTTGAAGATCGATTTTAGAGGTCCTGGTACGCGCAAATTTGAAGAATTCCTTCGAAAGTGTTACCATCGATAACTTTATATTATCAAAAAAATCTTGCGTTTCAACTCTTTTTGAGAAAAATGCCCAAAACTCAATTTTCTATGAAGGTAGAGAACAAAATTTTGTTATATCTGTAGATAGTGTAAGTCCCTTTAAAAGAAACTTGTATTACAAATTTCATTAAAGTTATACAGAAGATTTCCAGAAGGAAACTTAATTCATATTTAGAAAAGTAAAGTATCTGCCAAATTATAAACGTAGCAGTTATTTTTCCGTATTAATCGCCACTATGATTTAGTTTCAGTCAACCCAATCAAACCGGTTTTTTCAATAACAATTACAACAATAACAAAATTTTCAGAGTCAAAGGTGACAAACTTATTTAGGCGTTTTAAACAAAAATGAGATCTTGTTCAAAAACGTATGAAATCTGTGCACTATTGTTACTCCAAATGCGAAAATAAAACATTAAAAAAAAGATACATGCATCCAGCTGGATTCGATCGCGTCACTTTCTACGTGGGATGCGAGCATTCAAATTTGAATTTGAATGCTCGCATCCCACGTAGAAAGTGACGCGATCAAATTTGAATGCTCGCATCCCACGTAGAAAGTGACGCGATCAAATCCAGCTGGATGCATGTATCTTTTTTTCGAGCTTGGTAACCGCTACGCTATCTGGATAGCCGTCAACATGGTTTTATTTGCGTCATACCTTAGATCGGCTCCATGCCCGTAATATTATATTCAAAGTATACATAATTAACTAATTACAGAAAATTAGGTAGTAGGATTACCATTGAAACACATCTCACGACTGTTTCGGTCTTATATGACGTCTTATGTTTAAGTTTAAAGATAAAAGAAACTATTTTACAATCATTTTTATAGAGACTTGACTTGATTTTGATACATTATTGTGCGACAGCATAATATATCTATGCTGCGCTAAAAATGTGTTTGAGGCCGTTAATAAAGCTACAAATATAGTGTATTTTAATAATAATTGATTGAATCGCCCAGTTAAATAACAATCACTTGGCAAATTTTTAATTTCATGTCGTCTGTCATTGTCCATAACTGTGGCCGAGATTTCACGATTGTTGCTTCGGGTATTATGTTTTCTGCCTGTTATATATTTAGTTTGGTTACCGTTGCTGTATGGTTTATACCTGTTGTATGAATTAATCTACGCGTGGCAGTTAACTACTCTGTCTGTTAGGCATTCGATTTTAACCACTAAGTCGTTTCAACGCATGTCTTTAGGATTTTATTTTAGTGAATTTTTATTAAAAAAATTCACTAATAGAGAGGTATCGATGGTGAGACTTTGCAAAAATTCTTTCAAATGAGCGCGAATTAGGACCCCTAGAACCCATATCCGGGGTCAGTTTGAATTTTTATATGTTTATATATATATATATATATATATATATATATATATATATATATATATATATATATATATATATATATATATATATATATATATATATATATATATATATATGTATCCGTCTGATAACTCAAAAAATAATTAACCGATTTAGATGAAACTCGGCAAGTGCCTTTCTTTTATTAATGGCTTGGATGAGTTCGTTGGCCAGGAAAATCGGACGGGGTTTTCCGGGAAAATTTTGAGTTTTCTTTCAAAAAAAAATTTTTTTTCCGAAAATTTCGATAAAATTTGGTCTACATATTGCTTTGGGAAATACCTAACTATGTGCCAAAATTCAGCTTTCTAGGATCACAGAAAATTGAGCTATTCAAATTTGAAACATTTATGTTTAAATCATAAGTATGTGGTTGCTGTTGGTTAGTCAATGCTTCTCTTATTGACTCATGAAATTCTTTTTTAAGTTTCCGAGAAATGTCAATAATACTGAATTCACTGATTGTTAATCATTGGAAGCATTTACGATTATATATAACCCTATTGTAATTTATTATCATTTATCACCTCTGTAGTATAATTATTATTTTCCTTACAACTCGCAGCGTTTTTAGTCAATTGTTGTTATTAATAGTCAATAGTTTCTTTCCGAATACACACACCTTCCATTGACTTCTGCTTCTGCCGCTGTTACAGTCCTTTTATTTAGAGTAGAGTTGTAACCACTCATACAGCCAGTGTTTTTTAACCACGTGGCTGGGGGACAGACCGAATTCATTCCCAGTTGCTGTTGGTTTACTCACATTCTCTTAATATGTTTGAAGATGTGGTGTCTACTTCATTCCAAGTCACTATTAACCGACTATTTATGAAATCAAATAAGTAAATTAAATCGATTGTCATAAAATATGTAGTGTATTAAGACAAGGGAAAAAGAAATAAAACATATATAACTGTGCACATTTTGATTATATTTTAGGGTGCTTGAGAGAGGTATTGTCACAGCATAATATCTTATTAAAGTTCATTTGTAAATAGGTTTAATTTTTATATATATATATATATATATATATATATATATATATATATATATATATATATATATATATATATATATATATATATATATATATATATATATATATATATATATGATAACTCAAAAAATAATTAACCGATTTCGATGAAACTTGCAAGTGCCTGTCTTTTATTAATGGCTTGGATGAGTTCGTTATCCAGAAAAATTAGACGGGGTTTTCCGGAAAAATTTTGAGTTTTCTTTCGAAAAAAATTTTTTTCTCCGAAAGTAACAAAGCTGTTTTAATGAAATTTACTATATATGTTGCCTC